>CM060244.1:32084244-32565916 GCA_030555515.1 Acutogordius australiensis | reverse complement strand
TATTATTTTATATTGAGAATTTTATAAGGTATTCTTATTTATGATAATACTGTATATATGTGGGGGATTGAAAAGATATGGTAAACTTTATCATGGCCACCGCTTCCTTCCTCTTCTTCTTGAACTTTGAAGATGGCTATCTTTACATATACCATCTTTTTAAACAATTTATACTCAAAATTATTCTTTGAAAACTCTCTTTTTAATATTTTTAAAAATATGTATTAAATTTAGCCTTAATTTATTTATTTAAAAAATATAGATGGATGACTTAAAAAGATCCATTTTACTTTACAAAATGCGGGTTACCGGCTATCAAAAGGAAACAAAATACTATACTTGTGAATGTGGTGGCAAAATTGGAAAAAGAATGAGGTCATCTGGATATTAACTAGCCATTCACAAGATTGTTTACAAAATTACAAGGAAGTTAAAAACTATCAACTAATTGGAAGTATTGTTTAAAAATATACATACTAAAAATTTAAGTTTTTATTGATTTAAAATTATCACAAACAAATTTATAATATATTGCTTTAAAGATTAAAATTCTGCTTTTTTGTAATTTTTAGACTCTTCTAAACAATATATTTTAAATAATTGTGTTTTGTTAAATAACATTTAATGCCAGGGCTATTTATTTTTATTTATCCTATGGTTAATTATATTTTTTTTTATTATAAATGCTAAATTAATTATAAAATTAAGATGAAATTATCTACGAAACACTCAAATTCAAAATTATTAGAAAAAATAAAATGGTTTTAAGTTAATATGCAAATACTGTCCATATGTGACTGATGTGAAAAAAGACATTCTCTTCTCTCCTTATCACAAATGCTGCTTTAATAATAAAAATATTAATAATATTAATAATGGCACAAACAATTGTGATGATAATTATATTATAGATAATATTATTAAAAAATACAATTTCAATTTTGGCAATAATACTAAAAATAATATTGATGGCAATAACTATTTAAATAATTATGGCAATAATAGTAGTGTAAATAATATTAACAATAAAAACAATTCAATAAATAATGGCAATAATTACAGTATAAATAATAATATTAACAATAATAACAATTCAAATGGCAATATCAGCAGTGTAAATAATAATAACAATTCATATGGCAATATCAGCAGTCTTAATAATAATTACAATTCAAATGGCAATATTAGCAATATAAATAATAATTACAATTCAAATGGCAATAATAGTAATTTATATAATACCGATGCCAATAACAACAATGACATTAGTGCTTCTATCGCCCCTCCGTTAAGTGAGAATATAATTGGCATCTCACAAACATTATATAAAAACATGATTACCACACTAAAATATTTTGCAAGCGCTGGAGATGGTTCGGTAACGTTAGATGCTCCACATGATATTTTAAATACTCTATCAACTCTCAATATTCAAATAGCCGCTAGTCAAGTTAATCAAGTTCCTACTGCCAATCAACCTTCTATCACAACATCTCCGAATGAATCGCCTAATGTTTTAAATACTCTATCAACTCTCAATATTGATATAGCCGCTAGTCAAGTTAATCAAGTTCCTACTTCCAATCAACCTTCTATCACAACATCTCCGAATGAATCGCCTGATGTTTTAAATACTATATCAAACATTAATATGGAACCCAGTTCAATTGATCAAAACCTACCTAATGACTCCGCTACAATTCTAGTCAATACAAGCCCAACATCTCAAGCTACAAACAATGTTGCATCTAATAGTTTTTCTATAGAATTTAATTTGTTTGATTATATAAGTTTAAAAAATTTAACACCTTTTGTAATTAAAATTAATTCGCGTAGAAAATCTATTGTATTATTACACTACAATCATATTTTTCAACTCAACAAATCCAAAAAGAATGTCCATTACTACACATGCCATAACAAATTGTGCCCCAGCCGTTTAAACCAGTTTAAAAATAATTTTACACTTAATAAGCAGCACAATCATGAAGCTGACCTTACTTATTATTACGATACATTAATAAAAGAAGCGATTGAAAATTATTCTTTATCTCATCCCTACGCCCCTAAAAAAGAGTTTGGGCTATGGTGATGAGATATATGATCAACAAATTTCCTGAAGTTAGAAAAAATAAATTTTTGATGAAACCTTACATTCAAAGAACACATTTATTTAGAAAAACAAAAAAGCGTAAAGTTGAAAAAGCAAGGTGTAATTTAGTCATAGAAGAAGAATTGAAAACAAACTTAGATGGAAAACCCTTTTTACAATATCAAGACGTTAATAATAATATGTTAATTTTTGGGTCACCAGATTTTATCAAACTGGCTGCCAAAACTAAGAACTTATATATGGATGGCACCTTTCAGGTTACGCCAAAGATTTATAAACAATTATACATTATTCATACATATTATAAAGACCGTCTTTATCCTGTTTTTTACCCGGTAAAACCTACGGGATTTATTGTCGTTTATTTAAATTAATTAAAAGGATTTTTAATAATATGTGCGGTTTTAATACTGATAATTTACAACGTATTTTTTTTGATTTTGAAATGGCAACGTTTTCCGCTTTAAAAAATTTTTAGGGAGAATATAATTACAGGTTGTTTTTTCCACTTTACACAGTGTATTTACAGAAATATTCAAAAACACCTTATAATGTATTATAAGAATCCGGAATTTATCGAATTAAGTGAATGCCTCTTACGCATTATGGCAATGCCATTATTAAAACCAGATGATCGAGAAGATTTTGAAAATTACTTAGATAATATTCAACTTAAATACTCTCATCTTGCTGGGGTAGAAACCTTTTTTGATTATGTATGGAACACGTGGCTCAAATGCGGAGCCACGTTTCCCTACACCCTTTGGTCGCATTTCAACACGCATGGGGGAAGGACGACCAATGGGTGTGAGGGGTTTCATTCTGCTCTAAATAAACGAATTCATCCACACCCTTCATGCCATGACCTAATCGATATATTAAGAAAAATTGATGATGAACAACGATTTGATTTTGTTGCTTCAGATTTTGGTTATAACACGGTTATTATAAAAAAAAATACGAGTCCATTAAAAAACAAACAATCAACTGGCTTTATTTATATAATCAAGGGGGGGTTATCTTTATGGATATTTTATACCAATTAAGTCTATTACTAAAAACATACTAAAAATTATTTTATTATTTACCAAAATTTTTGGATAATCAAAAACGGTTTCAACCCCAGCAAGATGTATTTACGTTAAATACTAGGTAAATTATCATAATGCCTAAGAGGCATTCACCCAATTCGCTAAATTTCGGATTCTTATAATACATTACAAGGTGTTTTTAAATTGTAAATACACTGTGTGAAGTGTAAAAAGCAGACGGTCTATATAATATGTATGAATAATGTATGTTTATAAAAGTTTTTGCGGCCAGTTTGATAAAATCTGGTGACTCAAAAGTTAATATATTATTATTAACGTCTATTGTAAAAAGGTTTTGCAATCTAGGTGTTTTCAATTCTTCTTCTATGACTAGATTACACCTTTTTTTCAACTTTGTGCTTTTTTGTTTTTCTAAAAATGTTTTTGAATTGTAAGGTTTCATCAAAAATTTATTCTAGCTTCAGGAAATTTATATCCTCATCACAATAGCTCAAACTCTTTTTTTAGGGACGTAAAATTTTTAATCGCTTCTTTCATTAATGTATCGAAATTGTGCTATTAAGTGTAAATTATTTTTAGACTGGTTTAAACGGTTGTGGCACAATTTGTTATGGCATGAGTAATAAACGTTTTTTTGCATATTTTAAGTTGAAAAATATAATTGCAAGTAATACAATAGATATTCTACGCGAAAATTTTTATTGCTTAAAGTGTTAAATTTATACTTATATAATCAAACAAATTGAACTCTTTATAAACGAATATCTCAATTATGCATTTGCAATTACCGTTTTTTTAATATGTGATTTATTTTTTTGTATTTTTCCATATCAAAAAAATTTCAATATCTCAATTATGCATTTGCAATTACCGTTTGTTTAATATGTGATTTATTTTTTTATATTTCATATTAAAGGAATTTCAATATCTCAATTATGCATTTGCAATTACCGTTTGTTTAATATGTGATTTATTTTTTTATATTTCATATTAAAGGAATTTCAATATCTCAATTATGCATTTGCAATTACCGTTTGTTTAATATGTGATTTATTTTTTTTATATTTCATATTAAAGGAATTTCAATATCTCAATTATGCATTTGCAATTACCGTTTTTTAAATATGTGATTTATTATTTTATATTTTTCCATATCAAGGATTTTAATATCTTAATTATGCATTTATGCTCACCGTTTTATATAACATGTAATTTTTTTTTATATTTTCCCATATCAAGAATTTTAATATCTCAATTATGCATTTTTGCTCACCGTTTTTTATAAAATGTAATTTTTTTTATAATTTACGATTATGAAAATTTATTATCATTATTTGTTGCTCATTACTATGTCATAATAATCTAGTCTTTTTATATTAATAAATATATCAAATGAAATTTCATTTAATAACATAAGGGTTAAACTTACGAATGCGAGTTGGAAATATTATTAATATATATCAGAGCCAAAACATTTAATAAATTAGTCATGCAATTAAACAACTAAGTTATCAATCAACAAGTCTGATCCGATTAAACTAAAATACGTAGCAGTGGTTATGATGCCAAGTTATAGTAATTAATTACGTTAGTAAATGATTTTTAAATCAAAGAATATATCTTCGAGGTGTTTTAACGATGAAGGATAACAGAATTAGTATGTAAAATCAGTGAATTAATTTACTAAGACAATAATAATGATAAATTTCATCTTTATAAAATATCTATTTTTGAAATAATTTCAAATATTTTCATAAATTCTTTTAAAAATGTTTTACTAGACCTAAAAACAATATTTTATCTATAAAATTTAATCCATTTAGTTTATTGACAAGATTTGTTTAAAGAAACATAGAGAAATGAAAAAATCTCATAGATTTTTTTATAAGATGTGTCAAAAAAAATTGTAATATACATACGATAACCTATCTTAGTTTGTAATTAAAGAGCACGTATATTTCTATAAAATAATTAAATGGGTCATAGCTACTAAATTTTTGAAATTATAGTGGTTTAAAACTGGGGCGCATATGGCCCACTATGGTATTAGTGAGATATTTCACACCCTAACATTGCGGGTTAAAGAAATTAGCTTAAAAACATGTAGATTTAATTGCATTTTAACATAAACTATTAAAACTAATGAGTTAAATTTAACCAAATTATTTGATCTAATTGTTTATTATTATTCTATTTAATATTTTACTTAATACCGCGTGCATATTCAATAAGAGCAGTGAAATTACTATGCGGGGACATTCCTAACCCCTACAATATTCAAGCGCTTTTTTCCGCCAATACCATTATATCCTTTGAAATGACGCCGCACTATTAGGAATGTTATAGCATAAAGGCTTTACGACCCTGGCAAAGTCGAAAACCAGGGTCAATCACCTGCTAAAACAATGTCCCCTTGCCACACATCTCATGAAAGGACGGCATAGCCAGGGCGTAGAATTATTTTTACTTATGGGCTACAACATCCCTTAAATAAATTCGCTAACACCAGACCGAAAAATATACATATTTTATATTTTTATCATCTTTCCATTCGGTTTAGATTAAATGTGGGTTAGTTTAAGTGAAGTTAGAGTGAGGAAAATGTTAGACTAAGGTTGTTTTAGAATTTGGTACTTTAATTAGTTTGGGTTAAGATTAAGATAAGTATTTGATCAAATGCTAAATTTTGCATGTGATACAAATTTACCATATATGAATGTTAAAAGAGAAGGCCGTTACCAGACCTTTCTCTTCTTAATAACTTCTTCTCATCAAATGGCTCGAAAGCCCCTGATTACTTTTATTGCCATAGACCAAGCATTCGAGGCTGCTTCTAACACTCACGGACCACTTAGCAAATAATGACAATACAGGAAGAGCGAAAGAGCCTATTACTAATAGGAATATGGAATTTAATTTTAACATTTATTATGTATATATACTCTGCCATAATGATAATATTCACTTTATTTTTATGTCTGATTCTTGCTTAATATTATAATGATTGGATACATTGCCAAAATGACTTTAGAAAATTTTTCTCTCTTTTATACATAAGATTTTATATTTCGCGCTTCTGGCTAAAGTACAAAATTTACTTTGCAAATACCATAACGTCTATAAACGAGTTAAAAGAAAGGTAAAATGACACTCAAATACCCAGATTCCTTACACACGAGAGCGAGCTTCAATTGTAGGGTTAATAAATTGAGAATATTTATTTATCGCTATACTGTTTTTTTTCATTGCGCGGATTGAAAGGAGCCTACCATATCTAGTAGACTTTCATGGATATTTATAGCTATTGTCGTGCCGTACTATGTCATTTAGAGCCGCAACAAGACTATTAAAAAATTGAATTAGAGTTAAAAATTTTGTTTTAAAACTTCTAAATGTCAAAATTTATCATTTTTAATTCATTGATTGGCATAAATCATCAAATAATGTTGCAACATAAATCTTATCTCAAAAACGATTTTATATACAAATTTACAGCAATTGAATTTATTGTTGCGTTATTGATGCAAATACCCTTATATATCCATAATAAAATCATTTTTATGGAGAAATAAAATTAAAAACATATGGCCACATACATATATTATTTAATATAATTATAAACTTAATAATCTTATTTGACATAGATTAAAAAAAATTGCGTGAAAAATTACCAAATTATTAACAGACTTATTTAAAAATATATTGCGTTTAGAACAACCTAAATTTTAATTACATATAAACTTAAAAATGTGGTTTTTATATTATATATATATATATTAAACTGTGACAGAAATTGAATATACAATACAATTACGATATTAATATATTTTTTATATAAATTTGTAAAGGATATTAGTATTCAACTCTGTTATATTAAGGCAAAAAAATCAATATATAAAATATTAAAAAAAATTTACTTTTTCACATTTTGGCATAAATTATTAAGGATAATTAATTAATTTAACAAAAATACTCTATTTAATTGCTTATTATTATTAACTTTCATATTTTTAATTAGTTATTTCCTCGTGCCAATTTATATTTGTCTTATTTTAATTTTCGACTCCTAGATAGGGAATCATTTAGCGTTTTTACATTTTTAGCTTCTCCATGACCTAGTTTAAATATAATACCTGTTATTATTTTATGAAATATATAAATCAATTCCTTACCTGGTTTTGGAGTCCAACCTTTTGGTTGCCTCCAAATATACATTGGGAGGATTTGCGAAACCAGCCTGGCACAGTGGGGTGGAAATATCCTGAATCAAAAGATCTTTGGGTTCCCATATACCTTGCCTTAGTCCTAGTTCTTATTCGGCATTTTTTCGAAAAGTAATTATACATTATAGTTTTTGGGAAGAGTTTTTTTTTCTAGCATTTTATTTAATATAGATATTTTGCAAGACCTTTAGGGAGAACCTACAATTTATCTGAAAAAAATTTTGTTGTTCGCAGAAAAATTAAAAAAAAATCTGATCAACTTAAGCATAATAATTTTCCTAAAAAAACCAACACTGAAACCAATGGATTTTTAAATAATGTGTCTCATTGCACCAAATCAAACTCAAATGTTATACCATCTCAATTAAACATTCTCAAATCAAAAATAAAATATTTAATGGCATCAAAACCATGGCAATCTAAACCTGGACAATTGACAAAATTTTCAGAAAGCTGGTAATATACTTTTGTTTTTATATTTATATTGTATAGTTCACAGCATAAATTTTGCCTTATATTTTATATAGTTGGAGATTTACCTATTACATTTTGGCCTTTAGCTATGGAGTGTTTGTTTTGTGGGAAGTAATTTTTAATATAATATATTATATTTAATTTTTCATTATTATGTGGGTATTTTACATTTTTAGAAACCTTGGTTTTGGGACTCAAATGAAAGCTGGGTAGGGTATCCTTTTCAGGTAATTTTAATAATTTTCTTTTTAGACCTATATTATTTTTACTTAAAAGGATTGTTAATTAGTATATAAAATCTAAATGTTTATTGTTTTTCAATATATCCTCATATTAATTTTAATTTTTCAACTAAAATTAGCTTGTCAGTCCAGGCATGTATTGGTATTACATGATTGAAATGGCTTTTTACTGGTCTCTCATGGTTTCTCAGTTTAAGGATGTTAAAAGGAAGGTATGTTACGTAATTGTTTTAGTTATTTACTTACTTTAACCAGAATTAGTTGTTTTTTTGGCCAAAAATTTAAGATAAAATAATATTTGTGTTTAGTGGACATGTTATTTGTATATTATTTTAATTAACATAAATATCCTTAATAAGATTATTGGGGAATTTAGAAATTTGGGAAGGTATTTAATAAAAATGGTTTATTGTATATTGAAACAGTAATATATCTTTTTGTGTGATTTTTCAAGCATAGTTTTGATTAAAAAATCTAATTATATATGTGATATATTTCATTATTTAGGTACTTTAAAAATAATCAAGATGTAAAAATATGGCCTTACCATAATTTTTTTTTTCATTTATTCTCTGGTTTTGACCTTACTAGTTAGAGTTGAACATGACAAACTATGAAATGTGTGACGTTTTTTTTGCAACCTGTGCAAAAATAATAAAATAAAATAAAATTTTTATTTATATTAAAATTAACATTTTAATATTTACAAAATTATGGTATATTTAGCTTTTAAGCATCTAACAACCATTGGGTTAATTTTTATTTAGAGCTTAGGGATGGTTTATGAACTTTACAAAGATCTTACATAAACTTATTTATCAAATCAAATCTATGAAATTGTTTATTATCTATTTGTTAATTTTTTTAAGCCAGTTAAAATTGGTATACTATAAATAAATGAAATAACAAATTATAAAAAAATGTGAACATCATTATTTAACCTAAATATGAAAATTAAAGCTTGATTTAAAAACTTAACATTTCCTAAATTTTGACAAAGTAAAAGAAAATTTATTTATTACCTCATAAAAAATTTTAATTATAATTTATAGTTGCAAAAATAATATAATAATAATAAATAAATTAATTTCATTTCTACAAAGGTATAATATTGATTTTAATATGCTTTACATATTTTAGCAGACCTGTGATTATTTATTTAAATTGATACTTTAAAAGAATTTATTGAATTCCTAAGGATTTGAATCAAACAAGAGTTTTACTTTGAATGCACCTTTTATGGTATCGATAAATTTAGATTTCCCGGGACAATTTTTTTTACATTAAGGTTAGACATGACTTAAATGTAATAATTACATAGTTGTATTAGGGTCTTAATTGGCAAATTACAGTGAGGAAATTTTAAAATAATTAAGATTAGGCTATGATTAAATTAGCTGTAAATTAAGTTTTCAAAGGTCAAATGGTCAACCTGATTGATTTTTGCGATTCTGAATTTACCTAACAAATTTATAGCTTACGAATTTTTGTATAAACATAAAAATGTTAAATAAAATCGTTGTTATTATTTAAAAACAATGCCAAATATTATTCTGTGACGCCACAAATATTAAATTAATAGTGCTTTTTAATGGTTTCTAAAATATCAACAACTCATTTATTACACATTTTGACCATTTTTTTTTAAATTATAACATAATTGATCAGCCAGATCAGGGCTTTGGATTTTTTATACCATTGTCAAATTTAAGTCTGCTAAAATTCTAGAAAAGGTTATAAAAAATTTGATCAAAATGTATTGAATAATTCTAAAAAATATATAACGACCTGTTATAAAATCGTACCATTTAAAAGTAGGATATGCAAATCGTTTTACATCACATATCGACAAAAATTTCACAAAGCAAATTTATTTGATTATAACACAGGTCAACAAATATCAATTTCAGAAAAAATAAGTTTATAAAAACATAAAACCAAACATTCTCTTGTCGGCCTTATCTCATATATGATTTTCGTTTTTCGTCGTTTCTTTCGCTTTCAGCTCCTTCCATATGTCCCTATCTTAAAATGGCCTTTTTGACCAATTTGACAGATTTTGCGACGTCGAGAATACGCTAAAAAACTTAAGAATTTTTTTATTCATATATAAATCCCTTATAACTTATATTTATCATCAAAAATAATGAGAAATAAATTTTTTTAGTATATCAAGCTCTTCCATCAGCATTTAAATAATATAGAATATTTCGCATTTAAACTTAAATACGACACGATATATTATCGATTTTTAATAGAAATTTTATTTGCAATTTAAATATAACAAGTTTAGCTGTTTTAAATACAAAAATAATTTTTTTCAATATTTTTTTGTTTGCTTTTTTTTTGGTTTTTTTTGGCATTCTTCTAAAATTTTCTGTGTTTATAGCTGACCTAGTGAGTTTACTTAGAAAAAACGGTTAACGGATTTGATTTTCAAGCTCTCGTCAAACTTCCCTATATTTTCCGTTAAAGTTTTAGATATGCAAAAATGTGTCATTCTAGACTTAAAATTTAGCCTTGTTAATAAGGTGCAAACTGTTCCACTTTTTCTCTTTTTGTATTTTTAATTGAACCTTTTTTCAAAAATTAAAAAACACGAAATGTTTTGAAGCAATATTTCATAATTGATTCTGGCTTTCTGAAATTTAAATTCGGACATGTTAAACAACACTTATGGCGAAAATCATCCTCTTATATTTTGAAAAAACATTTTGAAAAGACCATTAAATAACGAAACTTAAAATTTATATTAAAATGACGTGTTTAAAAAAACAAATTTTGAATTAGGGAAATGCCTTTATTGCAAAATCCTATAGGCTATCATTATTACAATCAGAAGTTTAAATTTGTCGATATGTGATTACAAATGTGGATATTTGATCTTGATAAATTTAGATGGACATGGAAACTACAATTAATTTTGATATTCTTGGAATCACAAAAAGTCATTTTTGCGACCTCACCGAAGTTTTGAGGTATATTGAAATAACGGAAACAAGAGATAGGGCCCCATATTACAAATTTTTGTCCACATGTGTTAATATTAAGCCAAAGTTCTTTTTAATAATGGATAGCTTAAAAATATACGTTTTACAATGTAATTTCATTTTTGTTTTTTTTTCAACTTTTATTAAATTTCTTCTTATTTGCATATTCTTCCTATTTACTAATATAACCGAAATTTACAATATCAAAATTATTTCGTAATTTCCTCTCTGGCTCAAGGTTTTTCTGTTATGCGTTTTTTACACATTTTTTCATCTCTTTTTTTTTCTCCATATCATGTTGTAAATTTTTAATGTTTTAATTAATATGGCTTATTTTTTTGTACATTTAATTATCAAATATGTAAGGGTCATCTAATATGTTATCATAATATAAATAGCTGATGCAACAAATGTATTATCTCAATAAGCAAAACACAAAATGTTGAAAATACTTACAAAAATTTTAAACAATATTACTTTTTAATTTAATTTTGTTTAATTGAATTATATTTGTTAGTAATGGGGCCAAATAAATTTTAAATTGATTATATGGATTATACATCTTAATTTATAAAAATAAACCTAATTTTTTTTTGTTTATCAATTTCACTTGGCCTATATTGGTATTATCTCAAAGCTTTTTGCAATTTTAATGAACAAACCTAAGCTTTGCCTCCAAATTTTTTCAACCTCCTTTTCTGACCCTGGAAATCCTAGAAAGGCAAAATAACAAAATATGAAAATATGGCGTTTTTGGGATTAAAATTTCAAAGCTGAAAGAAATAATTTTTTTTTAAATATAACATTAATTTTTACTAAAATAATTAATAATTAAATTTTAAAATATATAAATATCCAACATTCACTTTTGTCTACATTTGGGGGAATAATAGATCAAAACTTTTTGGCTAAATATTTTATCAAGGGAAATTAAAAATATTGTTTTTTGTTAAAAAATTTAGTTAGGTGATTTTTTATATCAATTAAAGCTTTGTTCAACATTTTTTAATTTATGAGTACCATTTTTTTAATGTTTATAGCACATGCTGAATTTAATCTAATAGCGTTAAATATCCTATATAATCCTAATCTAATTAATTAGAGTATATTAGATAGATCTATAAAAAGTTTGGCAAAATTTATGAAGCAGCGAAATAATTTGCATGGTGGCATTATCAATAATTTTTTTTCTTATTCGGGTTATCCCTTAAAAAACACATGGTCTAAGCCTGACGACTGTCGAAAAATGGTAAAATATTGCAAAATTAATTGATTTTGCAACCTTATTAATAATTAAGGGGAAAAAAGTTAATTTTTTATATTTTGAAATCAACTTTCGGTCCAATTTTGTGAAATAATAAGATACAAAATTTTTAAATTATCACGCTCCAACATTCCCATTTAAAATCTATAGGATATTTTGCATTCCAACTTATACATGACACTATTTTTATCTGGTTAAAAAAAATAATCTTTTATTAAATTTAATAGTTTTGCTGTTTATATAAATGAAATAATTTTTTTTTTAGTTTTTGTCTTATTTGTCTTCATTTTCATACAATGTTTATAGCTAGCTTACAACGTTCGATGTGAAAACCAAGCTTGGGAAATTAAAAAGAGCTAGCCCTTTAAGGGGATATTTAGGGGCTTTTCTATTAAAATAATTTTTTTTAAATCCTTATTTTTTTCTTGGTAATAAGGGGCTATTTATCTAAAGAACTCTTTGTGCTTTTTAATAATCGTAATAAATCCCATTCCAATTTTAGAATAAAGAAGAAAAAACTTGATAGGGCGTTAGGAAAGGGCTTTTCCCATTTTTTCAGCTTTTGTGTTAAAATATAATTACTGTGAGCTTTTTTCCCCCTTTTTTTGGCCCGAGAAAAAAAGGCCCATTTTCCTCTTTGGCCGTCACTTTTTTCAGCATTGGTGAAAACGGTAAAAGATATGAAAATCCAAGATAATAAGTTATATTTGATAAATTGGCTTTATATATCTTAAATAATTGTCGAATGTGGTTATTAAATGTTTTAAAATATCTTTATGTAGGTCAATAAGATATATTACAGTTCGACATTCTTGAGATATATAGGTTACTTATGTTATCATCTACTATCTTATGGAGTCTGGTCAAACTTTGTAATTTAGCTATAATCACTGGAAATATATAAAATGTTTAAATAAATGATATTTGAAACCAAAAAAAATATAATATAAATTCATAATTATATTTTATTTATTTTAGATTGGTGTGCAAAATATTTTGTATATCTATATGTGAATACTTTAAGATCCAATATTTTATTATTTTAGATAAATAATTGTACAGTTGATTTCTATAGAAATCAAATTTTTTAATTTTTTCCCTAAGGATTCTTGAGGTCACAAAGTCCAGTTAATTTTGCAAAATTTGGCCTTTCTTTATGATGTGTCTCTAACCTGTCCCATCTATATTGTTTTTCTTAGCACTGTTTTCGAACATTTAAATTTTTGTAGAATTGTGTCTAAAAAAAGAATATTAAAATTTTAAATGGCAACCTAAGACCGGGTTGTCTTTCAAATAGTTTAACTATAACACAACTAAATAAACATTTTTTCAAAACGGCCAAATTCATTTATGTCCATTTTAGCATGTGGAGACCATTTTTATTCTCTTCAAATTCATTGCTTATTTTTTTTTAAATTTTCAATTGTATACTTTGTATATTTTAGGATTTTTGGCAAATGTTTGTGCATCATGTTTGCACACTCGTTCTGATGACTTTTTCATGGATCGATAATATGGTCCGAATCGGGACCCTAGTGCTAGTTATACACGATGCTGTTGATTTTTGGATGGAGGTTTTTACATTATTTTTACGTCCACTGTCATTATATGAACATATTTAATTGTTTATTAAAAAAGGGGTGTTTTTTCAGGGCAGTTAATTTTTTCATTTGGCAGCGAATCCCTTGGTGTTTAAATGAGTATAAACGAATTATTTTTTAATAAAATACATAATTTTTTTGTTAATCTTTAAGCTAACTTATAAGAGTTTAAGATGTTCAATTTGAGACAAAATATTTTTTCTGCTATTTTAATCTATTTATTTTCAGATCGCACATTTTTACATCAGACTTTTGAAAATTTAATACTAAAGTGACATTTTACATTGGCTCTGACCAAAATTTATTAAATAAAAGTGTTATTATAAATAACTAATATGAATTAAATTATCTAAAAAGTTTTTGCGAACATGAAATTAAATTCAAAAAAATCATGTTTAAATTAAGACATTTGTCCCTGTTATCGGCATATTTTCTTACAATCCATTCCATATTTTGTTCATATTCAAGCAAATTTTCTTTTGATTGTTTAAATATGATTATAAAAATATATAAAGTAAAAATGAAGTACTGGAATTGTTGGTGCCCAATCGTTATCAAAAATCAAATCTTTTTTTTTATTTTTTGTATTTATGAATTTGCAGCATAAACTAAATAACTACCTATTTTGAAATTTTATTTGAATTTCAGTTGATATTTTTCGTAAGTTAAATGTATTTTGTTTTTTTGGTAAAATAATGCCTTGTTTTAAGATTTAGATTACCATTTTTATTTGAAAACCATGCTTGCTACGCGTCTATATCATGGTATATTATAAAATGAAACATTTATAAATGTTCAGTCAAACCTTAAAAGATAATTGTGTAGCTGTTGTGAATTTTAATATCATAAAAAAGATTTAAATAATATCACAAATTCTATTTTTTCTGTTATAAAAAAATTATACTACTAAAAGTAAAAAATATAAAAAAAGCCTATTTGTTTTAAAAATAATATTTTATACATATTTTTAATCGTTTAGAAGTATTGGAATTATAGAGTTAGTGTACCTTCGCCCTCCAACTCATTATGTGGGATTGTTACGAATTCCCTTTACAAATACCTGGTTAATTAAAAATCGACTCGAAAGATTTTAGAAACATAAATATGGACAATAATTAAAAAATCTACCTTTTAAATGAAACTTAATACTAAATCTTTAGAGTCTAGTTTTTAAGTGTCGGGATTACACCAAACGTCAAATGTTTAGGCAGGCTGACAAATTATATAAGCGATAAAATAAAAAAGATTTTAATATAGGACAGGTAATAGTTGTGTATCTGGCTTGCTAAGGATAATTTTTATGACTTCTTAATTAAATTTTTAAGTTTTCAAAAACGCATATTTTTATTAAATTATGTATATGATGATTATATGTTCAGGCTGCAAAGATGGCCAATTACTGCAAATTACATAAACTATGCAACACCCTTTTTGCAATATTTACTTTTCTATGGTTCGTCACTCGATTATGCATTTATCCCTATAGGTTAGTTTTGTTTATTATGTAATTATTTAAAAATTATATATTTTTACAAATGGCTAAATTTTCATACATAGAATATTCTTAAATAACCTTTTTCTGTGATTTTATTTAATTTCTAAATTTATTTTTTAATTTAATGTAGGATCATTTACCCAGCCTTATTTATAGCTCACCTAAATATGGATTCCTTTTTTGCCGCTTACTTCCTATACAATGGGCTTCTTATCCTACTCTTGGTACTCCATGTCTTTTGGTTCATTGTGATATGCAAAATCGCTCATAAATCTCTAAAACACGGCAATGTATGTATTTTACCTAAGAAATATTTTCATTATTAGGTTTGCAGTTATTTTTCGCATAGCCTTAATTACGGGATGCGTGACTTTTGGCATTTGTAAAACATAATTGCTATCTTTAGAGACCAGCCCTGCCATTGGGATTTTAAAATCAGTTTACCATTTTTTATCAAACTTTGAAAGCCAGCTAACATTAAAAAACTTAAAAAAAGAATGTTAAAAAAACAAAAAAAAAGATTACAAAAATATTTAAAAAATAATTATTGTATATATAACAACTAAACTGTCAATTTAAAATTTCAAATAGTTTTTTATTTCAACCAATACAATATCCTGTTCTTCTGTAAAACTTAAATGTTTATGTAAGAGCTTATATATTTTATTATTCATATTCGAGATTAAAAAATAGAAGTTATAAGGGATTATAAATTGGAAAAAAATTAGTTTTTCTTCCTAGGCTTGAGGTTGCAAAAACAATCAATTTGGCTATTTTTATGATATCTTAATTTTTTTAAAGGAAAAGGAAAAAGAGTAGACAAATTATCAATTTTAATTTACCCAGATTTTTAGACCATTTTAATGTTTTATTTTTTAAAATCATATAATATATTTTTAGGTTGAAAAAGATGAAAGAAGTTGTTCCGAAAGTGAATCTCCTAACAGTACAACTAATGAACATAATGACTAGATATTTTTTACACATTATTTACATAGTAAAAGATAATTTTTTATTGGCCCATTCAAAATTGCAAGAATTTATTTTATATATAAAGTTAAGTTTGCCATTTTAAAACATCTGATTTTATTTTTTTATCCAAAACGTTTTTCAATATAGGGAATAAAATTAAGCATATAAAATCATGAAGGTTTGTTTAAATTATAGTTTTGCTATTTGAATAATTAGTTTTTATGCCGGTATAAACAGAATATTTTTATCTTTACTTTTTTAATCAGGGTTGAATGTGCCTCATAAAAGGAAGAATCAAGCAAATATAATGTATTTTTAAAAATATATAATTTAAAATTATCAAAACGGCCATATATATATAAATAATGCAAATTTAATATTAGATCGTGATATAGATGTTATTAATTTCCCATATTCCTTTTTGTTATATTCTTTTTTGTTATCAATTTTTAAAACAAAATTTTTTGAATATATTTTAATGAATATAATAAACTAATTTTAATAATCAATCATACATAATCTTTTTGTAAATAAATGAGTCTTGTATCCAATGTAAATGTGCTAAATTTTCATCATGACTCACTTTATATAAAAACTTTTCCATATTATCAAGATTAGCATAAAAGTTTTCTTTATTAACTTTTTCACATTCATTATTATTTAACAAAAATCTCTGGTGCTGGCTTTCCAAACTATCTATTTGTGCTTTGTTCATTATCATGAGAAATCTAATTTTAAAAGACTTATTTTTACAAATATAATAATTATATACCTTAATCAGGGTATGACAAAATTGTTTGATATAAATATAACCCAATAAATCAGTATTTATAACTATTAGACCACATATGTAAAAATTAGAATTGAGAGCTGCAACATTAACAGATTTAGCATCTGCCTTTAATAAATGTAATGTCCTTTGACTAAACTTTATATTTATAAAAGAATGTACGAAAAAGATGTAGGTGTAGCATGCTTAATAATTTTAAATTTTTTATCACTCAATTGGATAGCAAGCCATAGTGGAATATCAATAGCTGAATTTTTTGCCACTTTAGAATTAGGGTCATTATCTAAAAATTAAATTATTTATAAAACCAATGCTTGGCAAATCGTAATTAAATTTGCATGATATTTTATCCTGTGTGCTTAATAATAAATTTATGTTGAAATACTCATCATTATATAGCAAATTTATTGAAGGCTAACAATTACTATTAAATAAATGAAATACCAAACGGCTCATGAAATTTAAATTTTGTAGTTCAAAACTTTCTCATTCATATAATCAGTATATTGCTTTATGGTGTCTTATTCTGTAATTTGCCATACTTTAACTTCTTTTAACAAAATATCAAAAATTCTAAAAAAAATAATTGGCTATGTTAATTATGCAAAATAATTCTTTAATATTGCGAGTGAGTTTATATATAAAATGTTTATTATGTAAATATACAAATTTTAATTCAAAAAATTTAGATTAAGGTTTTCTCCGTGGTATGTGGTAATATATATTAGCACATCTTAGTGCTTTTATATCTATAAAATTAAGCAATAATAATTTTTATGAAAATTATATATAATTTTTTGTCTCAAATCGTTAAAATAAAATTATTTTCTATGCGTAATAGGATCCTCAGTATGTAATGCATAATAGTTCTTTAAAAATTTGATGAAAAGCCAAGTTCTAAAGAATAGTCCATTGAAAATGTTTTAATGGTTTGGGAATTTTGATTAGGCACGATTCTAGACCCCTTTGGGGGGGGGGGGGATATTGTTTTGATTGCCCCCCCCCTATGCATAGTAATTTTATTTTGCCCCCCCCCCCCCCCCTTTGCCCCCCCCCAATACATAGTAATTTTATTTTTGCCCCCCCCCCCCCCCCCCCCCCCCAAAAAAAATACGTATAAATTTTATTTTTCTTCCACATAATAAAATTAAATTTTCTCCGCCAAAAATATCTAAAAAATATTATCTTAAATATATTTACCTTTGTTTTAAAACTGTTTTCATTCAAACACTTTTCATCCGCTCGAGAGATCAAACTAACACAGAAATTATTTCTGTTGTTATTAGATATATAGAAAAATTTGATGTTACAGAAAGCTTTATATTTGTGCAATTCAAAAATCTGATGCCTAAGAAATTTTCTCACTTGTCAACAATCTTTTGTTAGAATATAATTTAGAACCAAAGAACCAGATTGCACAATGCTACGATGGGGCGAACGTAATGTCCGGGGAAAAAGGTGGTGATCAAGTGGTTCTAAGCAAAATAGCTGGACACCATGTCCCGTATATTCACTGTTTTAACCACCAATTGCATCTTGTTGTAAAAGATTATCTTGAAATTTTAAGTGAAGGAAAAGATTTTTCTGATTTTTTTTTTCTTTTCTTCATAAATTTTTTCAACATGTCGCAATGAAGTTAGTGAATGCGGGGCCCCATCGGTGTTGTGGTCACTACGACGCCATTGTTTTTTTTTTAAATTACATAAAAATATTGAATACTCTTTTAAAAATTTAAAATAAATTTTTTTTTATATCTTCAGGTCACACGGCCGAAGCGTCGGGGTTTTTTGACCATATTTATAATCATCAATTTATTTTTTTGTATTTATCATTTGAAAAATTATTTTATTTATTAAAAATAATTAATGATCAATTTCAATGCAAAACGATTTATGTTTCTAACACTTCTATAATACACCATTGTTTTTTAGAAATTAAACAATTAAGAAATACAAATACATATGCAGATTTATTTAAAAACTGTTTTGATATATATAATACTTTTTTAAAATTTTATAGATAATAGATAAACAAAACCTAAAGATTTTTTCTGATTATTTATTTTCTACCCATAAGTTTGAGAATAATTTATATTTTAATGATAAATTATAAAGTATTTATTACTCTTTTGATAATAGATTTTTTACCGATAATATTTATTTAGAATCTTTAGATTCCCTTTATAAAAATAATCCTTTTTTTAGACATAAATAAATTAGAGCCTCTTTTGAAAATAAGTAATATTAATAAAAATTCATTATCTAAAGAAATTGACGTAATTTTTTATAAGAAAACTTAATAATACAAAGAATGTGTTACTAATGATTTTGTTAATTTATAAGATTACAATGATGCGTTTCCTAATCTATTTAACATTTTTTCTATAAGTTTGTTTTTTGACTCTTCAACGTTGAGTTGTGAGCACATTTTCTTCTTTAAAAAGGATAATAACTTCTAGTAGGCTGGCAAGTTGTGACCTGCTCAAAGGTGATTTGGTTCTTTTAGGACACAAAAAATCATTAACTGGGGCGTTGAATTTTGATAAATTTTATAATTTAATCACAACCTCTAGCATAAAATTGTTAGATTAATACAATACACTGCTCATAATCAGCTAATTATTGCTTACTATTTTAAGACATGGTTGCAAATTTTTTTATGGGCATTTAACGTTTATGTTCATGTTTTATTTAATTTTTAACCCTAATATTCCAGTGTTTTTTCATATATATTCTTCCAAATTAGCATACTTATAAAATTTTTTTCATGATAATCAATCTTATTTTACTATTCATTTTCTACAATCCAAAGTTTTATATAATTCATTTTTATCATTCTTATATATCATATTTTTAATTTTCATGCGTATTGATACCAAATGATAAAATTATACTTACAATTAATTTCCAAATTTCATATCTTTTTAAGCAATTGATATTAGTGAAAATAATTAATATTAATTTACATATCCAATTTATAAACGCAATCATTTTTTTTTATTTTATGACTATTATAAATTACTATTAATTTGTTAAAAATAAAAACCTTGAACTTGGATTCAATTGTTGTACATTTTTTTCTGCCCTCCACGAGTTTTTTTGCCCCCTCCCCCCAAAATGGAAAAGCTAGAATCGGGCCTGATTTTGATAGAAAAAGTTTTTAATTAAGTATAAAACTTGAGAATTTTCCCCGGTAGAGTGTTTGTTTAAAAGTTGTTTGACAGTCTCAGGAATATTAAGTGCAATAAATTTATTGCCTTGAAGATTCTTAAAGCTCCTTAATGGTAAATCCGCTACATACGTTACAAAAAGTTGTATTATTACAGGTGTGGGGTATGTGACTATCCCTTCTTTAAACACAAACAACAGAAATTACTAAAACTAAAGCGTTCATTTTTTCACAGGGATACCAAATACACACAAATGTTTAATTTGATGGGCTATGAACAGGATGGCGCTGATTGAAAACTAGGTATGTGTAACATAAAATAAGAAATAAAAAAAAAGGAAAAAAATGTAAAAAATGTTGTAGAATAAAAATTTTTGTGTGAAAGATTATAAAATGTTCGAATGTTAAGAGTTGGTGTTGTTAATAAATAAAGGCATGAAAAAGTTAAAGATGTAATAGGATCATATGAAATAATGATTAAGTGATTGGAATTTTGGGTGAAAAAAAAATTTGAATTTGAGACACATTTAAGTTTGAGGGTGGACGATTTTATAACACAATGCTCAAAAAACTTAAATTAACTAGTAGAGGCTTAAAAGCAGGATTGATTGTGGAATCATGTAAATTTTGGGTGATAAAGAAATTATAAGTTTGAGACGAATTTATTAATTAGAAGGTGGGAACACAATGCTATGTCAAACTCTTTTATTCACCAATGAGCCTTGATTAACTACAAATTTCGATTTGTAATGGGAGGGGGTGTAGATATTTGATAATTAATAAATTTTAATTCTTTACACTGGCTTTAGTGGCAGGAAATTACACAGGTCAACAAATTTCAATGGCACAACATTGAATTATATGAAAACATAAAAGAATTTATCCACATGATGGCTTTATCTCATACATTTAATTCGTTTGTCTTAGTTTCTTCCGGCCTTGGCTCCTTACATCCGTCCATATCGGAAAAATGGCCTTTTTTGGCCAAATTGACAGATCGAGAATACTCTAAAAAGGAAAATTTTAAGATTCTTTTTTTCATATAAAAATCTTTTGTAACTTATATTTATCATCTCAAATAATGAGAAATAAAGTTTTTTAGTATATCAAGCTCTTACATCAGCATTTAGATATTACGAAATATTTCGCGTCCAAACTTAAATACGACACAATAATTTATCAATTTTTAATAAAAGTTTTATTTGAAGTTTGAATATTAACAATTTAGCTGTTGTAAATATGTTAAAAAATTTCAATTTATTTTTGATTTTAAATCTTTTTGTTTTTTTTGGCATTTATTCTGAAATTATTAATGTTTATAGCTGACTCACTAAGTTTGATTAGAAAAAACGATAAACAGATTTATCCCAAAGATGGAAGGTTTGATATCCGTAGTTAACTCATAACTCTCAAAAATTTGTTGACCTGTTATATAAGAGTTTAAAAAGCATAAGACCTTTGGTGGGTCCAAAATATAGGTATTCTTTGGGGTAGGAAACACTGAAATTGATGTGCGACGACGTCCATAACCCCTAGAGCCAATAGAATATTTGCTTCTTTCCGCCAATAACAAAATATCCATTAAAATGACGCCGCACAATATAACAGCTAGGCTCTACAATCCTGGCAATAGCCGTAGGTCAAGATCATTTACCTGTTAAGACACTGCCCCAGGCGTAATTTTTTTGAGAGAGACGGCGTAATCGTCGGGGCATAGCCCTAGCCCTATCGGGCACTAAGCAGCCACTTTACTTAGAACAGGAATGAACTAAAAAATTTTTGTCTAGCTAACTGCCTATATAAAAATAGTAGGCCAAACTATCTAAATGCTAAAACATTGCCACCCCCACCCCTCACTTTTGCCCTCCATGTCTGAAAGAGAACGAACATCCATCAGGGCATATCCCCTTTAATCCCTATCCTTTACTAAGCAACCAACTACTTAACCTAGACCATGAAAATTTACGAGCAAAGCAACAAATTATATATATTTAGAACTTAAGATTCATAAAAAAGCCCTTGAGTTACAAATTTAATTTTACATTTATTATAGTTATTCAAGCATATATAAGCGTTATGTGTTTAATACCTACTTAAAATGTGGTTCAGTTTTCCAAACCCCATATATTCGGTATGGGTGGATAGAGGTGCCTTTCACTTTGGGTCCCATATTAATAAATTTGGCCCTTAATTTTAAAACAAAAATTAATATAAAAAAAATGTGCCATGCTGGAAATATTTAGGAAAAGGGGAATATTGGCGTTAACGACTCTATTCAACTCGATATTAGCGAATCAACAAATACCTACCGAATGGCAAAAAAGTTACATTGTACCAATATGCAAAAACAAAGACGACGTGTTTGATTGCCACAAATACCACGGCATCGTACTAATGTGCCATACCTTTAAGTTATTTGAAAAGATCCTAGAAACCAAATTGCGAGAACTTATCGAGATTGGAATTGAGCAATGCGGGTTTATGAGAGGGAGGTCTACAACGGACGCAATTCACACTGTTCGCATTTTGAAAGAGCGTTTCACAAGAAAGAATCTGAAGCTTTACTGCTTGCTTCTAGACTTAGAGAAAGCGTTCGACAAGATCCCGAGAGCAATAGTATGGTGTGCGTTAAGGAAAAAGAACGTGCCCGAGTTGTATATTAAGTTAGAGCTTGTATGAAAACAACCTTACTTACGTAAAAAGCTCGGGAGGAACTTCAAAGAGTTTCACAATTGAGGGAGATCAAGGTTCGGCTTTAAGTGCCCAGCTATTTATCTCGGTAATAGACGTGATATCAAAAAGCGTTACCACAAAACCACCGTGGCATATACTTTACGCATGACATCCTGCTCATGTCTTAAAATTAGGAGGAATTGCGCGAAAGTGACTAAGTTGGAAACGTGCACTTGAAAAGTTAGGCCTTAAATCAACAAAAACAAAACCGAACTCATAATTTTCGAAGGATCGAAAGACGAAGAGTTGATGTTCGACACATACTGGTCTCCTAAGTCCAAACCTTCGGCAACTTACTACCTTCAACATGACGAAGACGTTGAGCAAGAAGTAAGGAACAAACTTAAAATCAGATGGTTAAAATGGAGATCGTTGACCGGTGTCCTATTCGACAAAAACATTCCAATCAAAATGAAAGGTAAAGCTTATGCAACAATAACACAGGTCAACAATTTTTTGAGAGCTAAGAGTTAACTGCAGAGATCAAACCTGCCATCTTAGGGAATATCAAATCCCTTTACCGTTTTTACTAATCAAACTTAGTTAATCAGTTATAAACATTGAAAATTTTGGATAAAAGGTCAAAAAACCAAAAAAGATTTAAAAACAAAAATAAATTGAAATTATATTTTTGCATATTTCCAATATTTAAACTGTTAAATTCAAACTTTAAATAATATTTTCCATAAAACCCGATAATATATCGTGTCGTATTTAAGTTTGGACGCGAAATATTTTGTATTATCTAAATGCCGATATAAGAGCTTAATATATAAATAAAATTTATTTTTATTATTTGTGATTTAAAATTAAAGGGATTTTTATATGCAAAAAAGATTTTTACATTTTTTCTTTTTAGGGTATATTTATATCTGTCTATTTGGTCAAAAAAGGCCATTTTTCGTTATAGACGGATCTAAGGAGCCAAAGACGGAAGAAACTAAGAAAAATGAAAAATATATATGAGGTTAGGCCATCATGGGGATGCATTCTTTTATGTTTTCATAAAATTCACGGTTCTTACATAATTTTTTGTTGACCTGTGTAATACAACCTGCAATAACATATGGCTTAGAAACTACGGGCCTTCAAAAAAGTGACGAAAGAATCCTTAAACGACAGAAATGCGAATGTTACGAATGTTTCATAGAGTGACGCGCAAAGTCAAAATCCGAAATGATTACATTATCGGCAGCCTAAACCTTACTCCCAAATACAAAAATTGAAGTTAATTGGCTCCGCTGGTTTGGCCACATCGAAAGACGAATGGGTGAGCTTCACCTTTTAAATCTGATAAATAAGGTTAACGTACAAGGCAAGGGTAAAAGAGGCAGATCTAAACTCACCTGGTCCCAAAAGATAGACGCCAGCATGAGATGCCACAAATTCAACTAGAGAGACTAAATAAAAAAGACGACTTCGTTATCGTATTTCAATTCTGACCATCATGGCCAATAGGCTGATTAAAACTTCAAATAACATAATGCGTTATTCCTAATAAATGGCATGGCCAGGAAATTAGATATTCATATTAATGGCCTAAATTGGAAAATTTTATTTTAATAACAAGTGCAGAGAGAGAAAACAATAATGGGCCCAAACAAATAACACAGGTCAACAAATATCAATGGCACCACCGTGAATTTTATGAAAACATAAAAGAAATTATCCCCATGACTCATATATATATTTCGTTTTTCTTAGTTACTTCCGGCTTAGGCTCCTTTACATCCGTCCATATTGGAAAAATGGCCTTTTTCAACCAAAATAACAGATCGAGAATACCCTAAAAAGAAAAAATTTAAGAATCTTTTTTATATATAAAAATCCGTTGTAACTTATGTTTATTATATCATATAATGAGAAATAAAATTTTTTAGTACATCGAGCTTATACATCAGCATTTAATTAACACAAAATACTTCCGTCCAAACTTCAATACGACACGTTATATTATCTATTTTTAATAAATAATTTATTTGAAGTTTGAATTTAACAGTTAAGCTGTTGTAAATATACAAAAAAAAATTCATTATCTTTTTTGTTTTTTGGCATCTAAATTTTCAATGTTTAAAGCTGACTAACTAAGTTTGGTTAGAAAAAACGGTAAAAGGATTTATAAATCCCTAAAATGGCAGGTTTGATCTCCATAGTTAACTCATAACTCTCAAAAATTTGGGCATGTTTATTAATGTAACATCCAAATGTTTTTTGATTGAATATTTAAAAAAAAATTTTTGTTCATTTATATTAACGAAGTTTAATCTGAAGTTAAGATTAACGGGTTAGGTTAGGAAGTTATTTTACTGTTTCAGAAATCGGATTGCTAAACAACTTTTTAAGTAGCTAGGCTAAACTGACAAAGGCGTGGGTACCTTTAATATATAGGGTGGGGGGGGCATAATTAAAACAACCAGTAATTACGAAAAACCCACCAGAATAGGAGGCCCGAGCATTTGCTCGTTCCCTGGTTGCGGCTCTAGTTCACAGCTACCCCAGCACTCTTTCGAACGAAGTTATCTTTAAAATATGCAGCTTGGTGATCAGTCAGCCATAATCTTGAGAGAGCTTTATTAACACAAATGAGAATGCTTATTGCAGGCTTATCAAAAAAAAATCACTTGCGAAACTCGTATATTTCCGAAAGTAACATTAATTCTTACAAAGCTGACCCACGTCTAAACATATTGAGAAGAAGAAACTAACAAACAACCTCAGGCAAATTGATAACAGGGAAGACCACAAAAGGTTTTCCAAATAACGTGGACACAGTAGGTTACAACGAGCATAATTAGGCACAATTTTGGCGCACTACATTCTCATGACAGAGAATGGAAAATGAACTTGAATAAGCTTACTGCATTATATTTTTAATAAAACATTGTTTCCTATTTACCCATAATTGAGACATCAAAAATTAGATCATTTAAATGTGTTTTGATATGTGATACAGGGGCCTATAAATATGTTAGATTAAAGGAATTTAAATCACCTGTAAAATTACTGCTAGGGAGGCCACACCATTAATAAGTCACTTAATTCATTGGGTCCTTATACGGCCAAAAAAGAACATCTAAAGTCATATTTAAAGTGAAAAATAATGTGAAAGAAAAAGATCAACTCTATAAACATTTTGTTTTAACTACATGTAAGGTTCAAATATTCCACCAAAAATTTAATCAGAAACACTGAATTTATAAGCAAATTTAGAGCAAATCAATAACCAAACCCTTCGATTCGAGGGTCAATCAAAATTGGAATTTTACATTCAAGCTTGAATTGAATTTCGCAAGATGTAACAAAAATTAAATTTGTTTGTATAAGTAAATATTTTTTCAAGCCAAAAAACACTCAAAACTAATTCTAA
The DNA here is from genome assembly GCA_030555515.1 of Acutogordius australiensis. Classification (NCBI taxonomy): domain Eukaryota; kingdom Metazoa; phylum Nematomorpha; class Gordioida; order Gordea; family Gordiidae; genus Acutogordius; species Acutogordius australiensis. The sequence continues at coordinate 32,539,432 of CM060244.1, read as the reverse complement.
AAATGTGACCTTTTACATTATTAATTTTGGTTTGGAAAAAATGGAACTGCGAAAAAAAACCGTCTCTGATAATCAAAATTGAAAATAGATACTTGTTGTTTTATGTTTACAATTTAGATACAATATCTACCTACTAATGTTCTAGTCTTCTCACATTTTTTTGGCCGAATTATCGATTTTTGGTTGGTGTGTCCAGCTCCAATTCCTTTCTAGGCATCCCGATACGAAAAAAAAAACGATTTAATAAGGGTCATAAATTTTGGGAAAATTTTTTTTAACTAACCATATTTTTTTATGTTAAGCTTATTTTTTTATGTTCCCAAAATTGTTGTAATGTTTAAATGTTTAAAATTGCAATATATAGGTTGATTAAAAATTAAAATGTAATTATGGCTAGAGAGCCTACAAAGTCAATATAATGTATCCTGTATCATTCAAGAATCCAATAGGTAATATTGATGTTTTGATAAATTTGAATGTCAAACAAAACTCGTGGTAATAAAACAATGTTAATAAAACAAATAATAATATATTCATATTTACAAGGGCGTATTTTCGAGCGCGTCTAAAGTGAAGCTCTATTTTAAGATAATAAATATTTTTTCTAAAATTAAAAATACGTTTTATTATTTTTAAATAAATTATTTTTAAATAATACGGACACGCCCTGGGCATACATAATGCCTCAAAAGATTGTTTTGCATATCGCAGTTGTAAAATTAGTTTTATTATCCTAAAAAAAATTTAGCATAATTTTTTCAATTTTTTTTTGTATATAAATTAAATCTCTAAATTAAGAGAGGCCTTGTATCAAGAAAGCTCATTAGAGGTCGGTGATAATAATTTGATCCATTAAAATGTATAAATAAGCCTAAAAAAATAAAATTAAAGACAGCTGGCTTAAGGTAGTCAGTCCCTTTTCAGAAGCTCTACTACTTTTACCAATATTTTACCTATTTTGATAGGCGTCTAATATGAATAAGACCTCGGGAGTTGCTATTAAGAATGCGCCGTTCCTGGTTGGTTGTGGACGAGGATGTTGTTGCAGCTCTACTTTAAAAATTTATACAACATATCCGCTAAAGCTATTTGAATGGCATTTTAATCAAAAGTCTTGGCCTCCTTCGGGTTAGTAGGTGATAAAAATTTGATAAATGGGCACACCTTTTTTTACGTATCAGTCCAAATAAAATTAATGTAAATTTCACACGGTGGAGTTAAAAGAGGCGAAGACGAGTATTCTCACCGATAGGGAAAAGGTTTAGGGGGAAATACAATATCAGATTGTTTTTTTAGACTTAGCTTCATATATTTCAGGTAAAAAAAGTTATAAATTTAAGAACCAAATGGTCGTCGCTGACCATTTAGTAACCAAAGAGTCAATCTATATTCTTCATTATAAGTTAAGGCTGTGAAAAAACTGCCCAAAGGATCGAGCATCATTTAGCCGGCTCTGGTCGCCAATAAATATTCAAAATATATATATTTGTTTTTTATTGTTCCACCAGGAAAAATTAAAAAGGACCAAAGCAAGGGCTTCAATGAACGGAACTTGACCCGGATGAACAATTCGTATGAAAACGACCACGGGAAAGCCCAACAAATAGTTATTTCTGCAAAGTTGCCCCAACCAGCAATAGTTCTTCCAATGCAAATTTCACCTTACAGCAAATCTATAATGTATTTGCTGGAAAGGGTAAACCACATGCCCTTTCTGCGCGCCAATATACACCACCTCGTGGGAGGACTTGCTTTTTCTGCATCCTCTAGTCAATCTAATGGTAAAATCGTAAAAAAGCAAACAGCAAAGTATAGATTATCGTTGAAAAAAGAATCGACAGTATCTATCGAAGCAGTTAACAGTCATCACGGCGACACTAGCGTTTCCAAAGGAGTTTTAGCAAATGATCAGCAGGTTGCCAAGACTAGCTTAAGCACGAATTTAAATATGGATGGCGGTACGGGCCACAACAATTACTCTGCTGAAGCAGAAGGCAGAGGGGCTTGCTCGGAAAACAAATATTGCCAGTTTTATGATGCCCGAGACGCAATTGATATAGATGGTATGGTAGAGACAACTTTCATTGAGGAATCGCAAGAAAATACAGAAATACAAACTTTGAAAATCCAACCTTCGTCCTGTGGTGCTTTTTTAAACGGAACCTCTGACTCTACACATGCCGACGTGGGGAGATGCGGTCCGGATAGTCACGATATTACAGGTGCTTTTGAGACCCCAATTTTGAGCGATCAGTTAAAGCGGTCAAAATCACGGATTGGTTTTATCAATAAACTTGCTTTCATACAACACAAATTTTCTAAGAATTCGATTAATACCGCTACACGGTCAAACCCCAGTTTAAAGAGAGAAGCACTGACAAAACATAAAAGTAGTCCGGCTAAATTAAAAAATGTTTTAAAAAATACCAAGTTAATAAGTTCGGTAAGCATTGATTACTCCAAAATCTTCTCTTTGAAGCTTCCCAAGAGCCAGATATCGTCAAAGTACAAGCCAAAACGGCCGAAATGGGTTAGCATTCGGAACCGGGTGGATGTAGTTTACGAAAACTATAAAAATCCTTCTAAAAGCACCGTTAACAATGCCGGTAACAAAATAATCGAATGTGACAAACGAAACCACGCGGTCAAGTCGATAACGATGAACAACTTTGTCGCTACAACCGAGAGCATCCGATCACTCAGGAGATTCGCTTCATTTCGTTCAAGTCAGAAGCGGGATATGGGAGACGATCTGCATGAAGCAAGAGGATTTAAAAAGTCTTTGCACTCCTCACTCTACGAGGGAGCTAAACATTCAACTAAGGACAATAAAAGGAATTACCTTATTAATCTTCCAAAAAACGTGCTATTTACTCAATCCCAGAAACTTTGTAAAGCCATTGCGACATGGATGGTTAAGCAAATTCTTTTTGCTCTGTTTGTTATCGATTATTGTGTTTCCTTGGAATCTTGTTCGAAATGCAAACCGCCAAAGGGAATAGGAGCTCATACCGTAGCCATATTAATGGCAATATTTGAACATGTTTATGCGGAAAGTCTTGGCGGCATACAAAACGGCGATTACCCAAACACTGCTGCTTCTGGAGGAAGTCGGGAGAATCTTAATCTGAAATCTCAACTCACAAAACGGGACAAAGAGTCACTACTTGCGCCAAAAAAACTTCAGAGTTACTACAAATACTTGAAAAAGCAGTTTAAAAAACTTAATATAGAGAGCAGGACCGAAAAACTAACGGTATCGCCTTACGCAAGCAGTTACATTGAGTCAGGCCTCCTCAGCAATGAAGTTGAATGCTTTGAAGATATCTTAAACAACACTGAGATGGGGTTATGTGATCATACATCGACTTTATTAAAAACTTGGCTCCGCCTGATTAAAATTATTTTGGCACCAACTAAGCAGCATCTTGACGACGATACTTACATTAATCAGCGTTTTGTAAAGCAGAGTAGCGAAGCGGAATTTGTGGTTTCATTGATTGACATAAGCGTGCCCGATATAATGAGATGCATCGAAAGCATTGACGAAAAATTATTTAAACAAGGGTGGCAGGACTCAAATTTTAGTGAAGACCCGGCAAACCTCGTCTTCCTGTTTGGTGTGATTCGGCAAAACTTTACAATTAGTCACGTGTTAGAAGAGATGTTAGCGTGCGTTAAGTCACGTGAAAAAGAATGCCAACTCCAACTTATTTCGAGTAGGAATACCACTTTTGCCAATTGCACCGACTCGGGCTATGGTGAATCACCCCTTTCGGTATCTTCCCCAAGCCAAGCTTACTATCCCGGAATAATAACGAAAACCATGAGCCGGTTGACAAAGGTTGATAGTCTTCTAACTCACACATCGAACAGTTATTCAAAAGGTGGCAAAACGCCTGCTGAAATTTTGTCTGCCCTTATTGTGCCACATTCAAACCACACTAATGGCAACGACTCTTTGACACCTCTAAGTCTAAGTATCGTAACGTTTAATCTTGAACGTCTGTCACCCAAAGTACCATCCCCAAACAACAATACCGGTAGTTGTTCAACCTCCTTTCTCGTCCGGTACCTACGTGAATCGTGCTCTTTCAAACACATGTTTCTAACCAATGTCATGACATACCTTTACTTGTCGTTTTGTTACATCGGTAACGAAATATCTTACCCGGTCCAACCCTTTTTTTATCACTCATACCTCGAGTATTCTAACCTTCGCCTTTCGGGTGGTAAAAATCAACATCACCATAAGGATAGTTACCCTGAGGAGGTGGGAGATTCACCCGAATCTTACGACGAAGATGAATTTGATTATTCCTATGCCGGGCAAGGGGTTGGGATTGAGAAAAGGTCGTTTTCGCAGGGCAGAAAGGTTTCATCGGTCAAGAGTGGCGACAGTGATTATAGAAACAGCAATTATGATGTCAAGAAGAAAAAATCGTACGAAACCTATGATCCCACCCATGCCAAACTCAAATTTTGGGTGGACCTTCTCAAAGTCATAGCCCAGACAAGTTCCTTCATGTTACAAATTAACGCAGATTGTGATACGTTCGAAGAATTGTATGCCGAACTTGCTGAAATCGTGACCAAATTGTAAAAAATAAATGCATTTGAATTACCTAACATTGTAAATATTATATTTTTAAACTCTATGTATTTCTATGTAAATGCAAGATATTTTTTTTCCATGGTAATAAATATTACTCATTTCGTTTTGCCAAAATACTCTATTATTTGATTCTTCCCTTTTTACATTAATTACGACGATGTGCGATTCTCACATTGAATTACTCTTACTTGGCCTAATAAGTATTTAACTTGGACTAAGCGTATTAATTTTTATTTATAAAACTATCATTACATTTTATAATTATAATTTTAATGTTGCCATCAATTTACGGTAAAGAATTTGTTTTACTTTGTTAACATTGTGTTTTAATATTACGTTGTTTAAATTAATTTTAAACATTCTCCTCATAATAAAATGTAAATTATTGCTATAATTTCAATATATAAACAATTGACACGAGTTTCAAGTGTGACCTTCATTTATAAGCTCAAAATACTGTCGGCTCAGAAATGTCAATCTTTTTCTTCGGAAAATAGCACGCTGCAACCACTTTGAAGCTGCTGAGTGGCCTTCTTAACGAGTAGGTCTTAAATGATTTGCCTAAAAGTAAGGCTAAAAATCTAGGTCGCCGGCCTAATCTTATTTAAGCCGTCAGCAATTAATATCTAGGGTGGGTATGGCGCTCCTATGTGAAGAAAGGTATGGGGGAAACCTCGAACCCAATTGTTATTATGTTCAAAAAACTATTCCTGCAGTAAAATGAAAAAAGGCAAAGATGAACCAAATAATATGGTTAACCTACATGACTGCCAGCTATAAATTATTTAGTTATGGCTTCTATCTTGCTCATAAATATGTGTAAGTCGGGACCCATCCCACCCTAATTTCGTAATCTCCAGAATTTGAAAGTCAATCAATTGATTCTTATCAAATAGAAATTGTTATGCAAAGTGATAGCCTTGAATTGGGAATCAATAATTGAGGCTCTTGCAATTCTGGACAATATTTATCACGAAAAAGAACAATAAGCCTTTTATAGCAACTAACTGATTTATTAATTGTTCATCATTCTATCAGCTAAAATGCTGGAACACCTAAGTTACTCAATTAAGCAAACCAATGGTCAGGTTGGTATAATGACATCGCAGATGATTAGGTGTGGGCAAAAATTGAAATTTACCAAAGGTTACACAAAATCAACTTGTGTGATTAAAACAAAAGATACACTGTTTGTCTTAATTAATCGCAGTCTCCTCCGTTCTAGCCTTCATTCAAGGGTACACATTAAAAGTCGCAGCCTCGCAGCTAAATGATATACTTTTGGCGATGCTATTCAGATTATAATCTTTTTATATTGTTTTAGTTCCTACGGAATTTCATCATTAAATGCGTAAATTTATATTAAAAATTATAGGAAGTCAAGTCAATTATGTAGCCTGTAATAATTTTTAAAATTAAAATATTTTTTAATAAATATATTGAAAAAAATGAATAGGGTAGGCCGTGTCTTATATGGTTCAGTAAAGCGAAAACATTGTGATACATTAATCAAAAAGCCTTATCGTGCTTTATCATCGCGTCGAGGCAATAATGTAAATTTTAATCACTATTTATGTGTACAAATTTTTTAAAATAAAAATAGACATTATACAAATTATTTTTGATATAGGCAGGGTAGAGACCACAGCTAACAAAAAGCCTAAGCCAGCCGTAGAAATGAATCAAAAACTAGCGCTATTATAACACTTTGGAAAATGAGGCAAAAACATTCAATGGACAAATCACGGAATAATATTATTTATTATATATATTATTGAAGATCACTCAAAAATTTTAAATATTATGGCAGGAAAGGTTTACTTTACATATGATCAAAAATATCAAGTCTTTGAAATTTTTGTACTTTTGAATATATTAATTAAAAAAAGAGCTCATGGTCTTATAATAATATTCGTTTATATGTGCACGTGCAAAGTGAGTTTTTATTTTTGTAAAATTTTGAAAATTTAAAAAATTCTATGTTTTTTATTTTTTTTTTAAATTTTAATTTCAGAAAAAGCATTTTTGCATAAACTAAATTTGAAACTTTTTTAAATTGCGTTTTATCATAAAATAAAATTTTTTAATATTTTGAAAATTTCAAGAAAATAAAAACTCACTTTGCGTTTGCCCTAAATTAGAAATTCTATCGGATCATTATTAATGTTAAAACCATAATATAGCCTTGATATGTATTTAAAATTAGAAATATATTTTAAATATTGTTTCTTAAAACTTTTAAAAGGTATCTAAAAGGTTTTTCTATATAAATGTTGTGAATTTATTTTTTATATTAATCAATAATAATTTTTTATGAAATATTATTTTGTTTATACATCTCACTTGGTATGTAAATTATCTGTTTTTCAGGTTTATTTTTGCTTTGACAAATAAAATATACAGCATGTACTAATGTTGACTTGTTTTAAATTAAAAGCTGCATTCTTCTATAAAACAATAAAAGGCTAGGTCAGCTTTACCTCTAAGTTATAAGGTACAATTCGGCTTTGTATGGTCACTACTGGCCGATTTTTAAAATTTGATTGTTGCGGGCTAAATAGTATTATATTATGCAAATTAGCAAGTGAGTTTTTGCATATTTTAAAAGTGTAAAAAAAAATTTAAATAAAAAACTTTAGCGGCTAATATGAAAAAATAAGAATTTAGGTTTTTTGGTCGTTTAAGGATATGCCTAACATAATATATAAAAAAAAAATTTTTTTCAAAAAATTTTAAAAATTTTAAATTTTTTTTTTCACACTAGCTGCCTCAATGTTATTCAAATGCGTGCGATTTTTTTTTGTCAAACTTTTTTTTCCACTAGCCGCAGCCATGTGTGCGATTTTTTTTGCCAAACTTTTATTTCCACTAGCCTATGCAAAAATTTTAGAACAATTTTTATTTTCTAAAAATATTAAATAAATTTATTTGGTTTAGATTATTAGAATTGCTATTATGAGTACAATAAATAGATCTTTTTTGTTATAAAGCCAATATTAAAAAATTTTCTATATAATATTTTATATTTACTATTAATTTCTTTAAATATAATTATGCTTTTATTTTTTTTCGAAAAATATTTTATAAGCCAAAACTTCTTGCATTACTATTAACTTGTTTTATTCGATTATTTTATTGTTAAGCTTCTATTAAAAAAAAAGAATAAAAAAATTGAGCGCATTTGATAAGCATTATGGTAGCTAATGTAAAAAAAATTAAAAAGATTTTTTGTTAGGGCACGTGAAATTCTGAAAATTTTAAAAATTTATTTTTTTTTTAATTTTGTTAAAAATTTTTATTTCAGGAAAAGCATTTTATGTGCATATATTAAATTTTGAAACTTCTTAAAAATTTGAGTTTTAATTCAAAATATTTTTTTTCAAAATTTTGAAAATTTTACGAAAGTATCACTTTGCACGTGCCCTTAGGCATATCCTAAAACGACAATTAATTTTTTGTTATTAGCCGTTAATTTTTTATTTTAAAAATGTTTTATTTACAATTTTAAAATTAGTATTAGCCCCAGCCTTTAATAAATCAAAAAAATACAGGCCACCCGAATTAATATATGTTTAAACGCTTACAATTGGCAACAGCTGGTGAAATTTAATAAAAAATGTGATAGCAAAAAATTGGAATGCTCCTGCAAAAAATTCCACGGTTATATTTAATTATAAGTTCACTTGTTAATTCGACTTACTTTTTATATATGCTTGGTAAGATTGAACATGATATTAAATTTTTTAAGGTTTAAATATGAGGAATTTTTATATATTTTAAAATTTATAATTACTCATATAGATAGATAATATCTCTATTTTTTATTTTATTTTTTTTAGATTTTTGTACAGAGGAAAAAACGTCAACCAAAAATACTATTCCTCAGTAAGAATATTTTTTGTGCTGTTATTTGTTTTATATTTGTTTATTTTTACTTTTTTTAATGCTTGTTTAGAAGGTCAAATATATTGATATAAATTTTGGGTCTGTATTTAGAAATTCACTAGATGTTTTTATATGCCAAAGAATGCTTTAATTCTGCATTATTAAATTAAAATAAAGTTTTTGCATTGATTATATAATTGTGGCTGTCCAATTAACCTCAATGTAGGGTATATGTTAATTATGCAGTGTAAGGAATTTAAATATTTAGTATTTTTTTTTATCAATTTCTATGTTAATTAAATTTTATATTTAATAACTTAACATTAGCATATTTGTTGGTGATTTTAATATTTTGTTGCTTATGTTTAACAATTTGGGCATTATTTTTTATTGGCCTAAATTAATTTGAAATTTATTTTTATTTTAAATGGCTCTTTTTTTTTCACGTAGTTTATATGTAAATTTAAAAATAAAACTTACATGTTATTAATTAAAATGATATTTAGTTTGCAGAAGTAAGGGTTGTGTATTTTAATAAAATACAGCATCTTTGAATTGGCAATATTTTTGAAATTTTCTTCTAAAGGCTTATTAATAATAACAATATACAGAAATATTAATAATAGTAACACAGTTTGATTTTTAAGATTAACCTCTATCATAGGGATCCAATCCGTAAACTGTTTTTTCTGTAACCTAAGCCGCTATAAAAATTGAAAATATGAAAAAATGTGTTTATTTGAATATATAAAAAATAGTAACAGAGAATTTAATTTGTAGATATGATGGTAAGGAAAAAATTAAGTAAAATATTTGTAACTAAGGCGTTTTCAACAGAGACCTTGAGTAGCCTCATCACTATATATATAAAATTTTACTCAAAATAGATTAATATTTTTATTTTCATTCAATTTTATTTTTTTTTGTAAAAACTGGTGTCAGAGTAATTTGTGTGTGTGTGTATTGGGAAGGGGGGGGGGGGGACACATCACAGGCTACCTTTAGTTAAAATCAGTTAAATTTTTATTTAAAAACAATAACATCAAGTTTCCTGTTCTAATTAATATGTGAATCAAACTTGATGCAAGATGCCTTCATCAACTCAGTTTACTCACAACTTAATGTATAACCTTTTACAAAATCGACTCATTTTATGTTTTCGTTAATAAATTACATTTTCGATTATATTTTGATTGTTCAATTATGGTTAGTAATGTAATTGTATTTTTTTCCCTGCTTTTCATTGTGCACTTAGAAAGCTTTAATATCTTTTTGGTAAAATACATCAAAACTAATATGTGTGATAGCAAAACTATCCTGACTCTGTCCGTGGCCTATTGGGTCCCCTAAGCAAATGCTTTCACGCCCAAATCAAATATTATATTTTAATATTATTGGTCAAAATAATTTTTTTGTATAAAAATTAAATATATTTCTATATAATTAATAATAATACTAATCATGCCCACATGTTTTGATATCGTACAACGCAATCTTTAATAGATGGATGTTACGGGCAATAAGATGATTTTTTATAAAAAAGATGCGAAGCTATTTGTTGATAAAAAATGTTAAAAACAACAATGAAATTATATTACATATTACACAGGTCAACAAATATTAATGTCAAGCGTGAATCTTATGAAAACATAAAAGAATGCATCCCCATGATGGCCTAATCTCATATATATTTTTTTGTTTTCTTAGTTTCTTCCGCCTTTGGCTCCTTAGATCTGTCTATAACAAAAAATGACCTTTTTTGACCAAATTGACAGATCTAAATATACCCTAAAAAGAAAAAATTTAAAAAACTTTTTTGTATATAAAACCCTTGTAATTTATATTTTAAATCAAACAATGAAAAATACATTTTAATTAATATATCAGCTCTTACAACGGCTTTTAGATAATACGAAATATTTCGCGTCCAAACTTAAAAACGACACGATATATTATCGGTTTTTAATGAAAACATTATTTGAAATTTAAATTTACAATTTAAGATTGTGAATTTGCAAAAATAACAAAAACAAAATTTATTTTTGTTTTTGAATCTTTTTCGGTTTTTGACCTTTTTTTCCAAAATTTTTAATGTTTATAACTGACTAACTAAGTTTGATTAGGAAAAATTGTAAACGGATTTGATATTCCCTAAGATGGCAGGTTTGATCTATGTAGTTAACTCATAACTCTCAAAAAATTGTTGACCTGTGTTATATGAGTAGCCTTTAGGTATTTCCCATTGTCATAAATAATTAAGTCAATTTTATATAAATTAAAAAAATGTTAATAACCTTATTCAGGGCTAATATGGTAAAATTTTAATTATCTAAATTTGTCATCCGTTAAGATTTCATTATGGAAATAATATGTGCCCGGCAACATTTTATTGTTTTTATATAGTACGAACGTACGATATTCTGTAAGATGCATCGATAAAATATTAATAATAAGGTTTAAAAGATAATTAACAAGGTGTAGAATCGTATCTAGACTAAAGACGAGCATGTCAGCTATTGAGACGCCTTAATTATTTGTAGTTTCTTAAACTTCGCCGAAAATTTGATTTTTGTAGATCTTTGTGATAGCTAAGTCATCAAGATTAAATTCAGATACTCAGTTAGGGGAAGCAAAATTCATATTACTAACAGGCTAAATTAGCACTTTATTTTCTTTTCGTCATACAACCTTGCCTCTACACATCGGTATATATCATAAATATGCCAAAAATGACCCTTATACGACTTTGAACGATTAATGTTTTAAAAAAAATTATAAGTAAAATATAAAATATACTTTTTAATCAATTTATTTTGGGTTTATTTTAATAGTAGAATTAATAATTTAAAATTTTTTAATTGTAACATAAATATTTCAAAATCTAATTAAACAAAAAAAATTTTTAATAAAAAAATCTGTGTTATCGAAGTTTTTTCCAGATCTTTTTCCCAATAAAAGGCTTATCCGTAGGGCTCTAGCAGGCTCCGCTGAAAAACTCAATGTTTTATATTAAAATATACTATTAATGTTTTTGAGTATCGCAGGAAATTATTTATCAATTTCTAATGTTTATGACAGGATGAAAATGGCTGTGAAATAGTATACATAATGTGACTAATCTATTCTGATTTTGTAGACCGGAGTATATGATAAAAACAATGACAATACTAATATTAAAATAAAATAAAGCAATGTATAATTTATTAAATATATGAACGCTTACCACAGACGCCCTTAAAAGACGAAGACCGTATTTTTACAAACCTTTACGGCAGGCATGATTGGCGCATTCAGGGCGCAAAGGCACGGGGTGATTGGTATAAAACTTCCGAAATCTTAGCCAAAGGTGCTGATTGGATCCTTAAAGAATTAACCGTAAGCGGCCTAAGGGGCCGCGGAGGAGCTGGTTTCCCTACCGGTATGAAATGGGGATTCATGAATAAACCGAGTACAGATGACAGGTTTCTTTTTATAATTCATATTATATTGTAATAAAAATTTAAGTTTAAATTTAGACAAAAGCTTTAAGTTGTTGTATTGTAATTTTTAAACAGTATAAAATAGTCCAATTTAAATTTGATTGACAATCCATTTATCAGTAGGGTAGCTTTTATTAATTAAGCCAATAAGATAGAGTTCTTTGATGTGAAAAGGCTGAATTTTATATAAGCAACTACATTTAGTTTTGTGTCATTTCCTTTATTTAATTTTTTTTATGCAAGTGATGTCAGACTGCAACGATTCAAACAAATTTTTTATAAAATAAATTTTGTATAGGGTGGGGGAGGTTGTACATATTTAAATATAAGTAAACTATTTAATTTTTTTTATGCAAGTGATGTCAGACTGCAACGATTCAAACAAATTTTTTATAAAATAAATTTTGTATAGGGTGGGGGAGGTTGTACATATTTAAATATAAGTAAACCTAGCCGTAATATACCGCTCTGGCCCGCCCGACATGTTTTTCAGGCACGGCCCGGAATTTGGTTTTTGAAGGCACGGCCCTGTCCTAATTTAATACACTCGAAAATTTCATATTGCAAGCTATATATTTTTGCTTTGAAATTATTAATAAAATACCAAGTAATAGCCTTTACACCGTATTTTTAATTGTTAAAAAATAAGGCAAAATGAGATTTTAAAAATCCGCTAGGCTCGGCCTATTTTTCCGGCCGGGTTTGGGCGGGCGGGCTTCTTGGTCCCCACTTTGATTTTTTAAATACATAACATTACTTTTCAACTAGACCGAAATATTTGGTAGTAAATGCGGATGAAGGGGAGCCTGGAACATGTAAGGATAGGGAAATAATGCGCCACGACCCTCATAAACTCGTCGAGGGGTGCGTCATTGCGGGTCGGGCTATGGGCGCGCGAACCGCCTACATTTATATACGTGGAGAATTTTACAACGAAGCAATCACGATGCATCACGCCATTCAAGAAGCATACGCCCACAAATATTTGGGAAATGGTAATAAAATTTAGGGCCGTACATTTTATAAGAGAAATAAAATGTCACAGATAGAATTCCTTGTAATTTTGATATTTTAATAAAATATATTATCATGCTTATCCAAAAGTTTTTAAAACTCCAGTAATACATTTTTTTATAATCCTTAAATGTTTTATGCCTAACTCAGACTCTGTCCTGAACTACCCTTTCGACATTTACATACATCGCGGTATGGGCGCCTATATTTGTGGCGAGGAGACTGCACTTATTGAATCAATCGAAGGCAAGCAGGGAAAACCGAGGCTTAAACCCCCCTTTCCCGCCGATATTGGCCTGTTTGGATGCCCTACGACAGTTACTAACGTTGAAACCGTTGCCGTTGCCCCAGTATTATTAGTTTTTCGTAGTTTGCTCTGTTTTGTTTTAATTATCAAGTCCTACCATGTCTTTACCATCGGTTCTACTCTATAACCTAAGAACTATTATTGGAGTGTTCCTAAACTTTTGGTATGTGTTTAGATCTAAAGTTTATATCCCATTTTCGTATTCGTTTATAACGTATTGCTCATGAAAATCTCTATAAATGGTCAAGGGCCTTTGTTTTCGTTCACTTAATATCTAAAGGGTAATAATTTGTTAGTATAAGGCTTATTTAAGTTATTTTATTGAGTCATTGATAAGCCGAATTCACGCTGTTTTTAAAGTACCGACCAATAACTATACCGTTTAAAATTAAACCAAATAAATTGCCTTACCTAAAATAAAAGCAAATTTCTCATTTAAACGAATAATTTCTAAAATTTAAGCCGGCATCATAAGCAAAGTTGAGCTGACCGGAGCTTTCCCTAAAAAAATTGTTTAACAAATGTTTGATGTGGTAAACGCCGCTGTTTGATTTTTTTTTTCATATTCAATTAAGCAAAAATAAGAGGGCCTGCCAGGCTTAAAAGTTTTTGCTATAAAAAGGCCGGGCCTGAAATGTCGGCCCTTGAAAAAAACTACAACACATACGCACTAATCGAGATTATATCTTATTTGCAGGCCATCTGCCGACGCGGTGGCAAGTGGTTTGCCCAATTCGGACGCGAACGTAACACAGGCACCAAACTCTTCAATATTTCGGGTCACGTTAATAACCCCTGTACTGTCGAAGAAACCATGTCGATCCCGCTACGAGATTTGATCGAACGACATGCCCGAGGAGTCCGTGGGGGCTGGGACAATCTACTTGCAATTATTCCAGGAGGCTCTTCCACACCTCTCATGCCTAAAAAGTATATTTTTGGTCCTCTTACATGAATTCAAAAAAATATACCATTAAGTTAAGGGCACGTGCAAAGTGAGTTTTTATTTTCGTAAAATTTTGAAAATTCTCAAAATTTTAAAAATTTATTTTTTTCCAAAAATTTTTCAAAAATTTTTTATTTCAGGAAAAGCATTTTATGTGCATATATTAAATTTGACAACTTTTTGAAAATTTGCGTTTTATTACAAAATAAAATTTTTTAAAATTTTGAAAATTTCAAATTCTCTTGGTATAGCAACTAGTCCTGGAACAGACTAAAAATTGTCAAAAATGTTAAATTTTTTTCTCTTGACCTAAAATGCATTTTTACAAAAAGTAAACCAGGTTAGCAAATTTTTTATTTCAAGAAAAGCATTATGTGCATATATTAAATTTGACAACTTTTTGAAAATATGCGTTTTATTACAAAATAAAATTTTTCAAAATTTTGAAAATTTCACAAAAGTAAAAACTCACTTTGCACGTGCCCTAATATATGCGTATATGTTTTTCTACAAAGTTTTGTAGGCCTTATATTAAAATATGTCTGCTGAATTGGATCATGCTAATATTATTTTTATTTTTTATAATATGTCTGTCTATCTCCATTAACTTTATATTGTTTTTATTTAATAATTTGATGGTGTTTTATTTTCAATTAATTTAACCCTATTTCTTTAATGACTATGTACACACTGACACATAATGTTTAAAGTTGGGAAAACGTGAGCCACAAAACAATTGCTCATTTTCTGCCCTACAACTTGGGGGAAATATAAATGGAGAGCTGAAATAATAAAAAGCTTTACAAAAAATTGCTAAAAAACTTTAAAAAGGGGCTTTAAAAAAACGCCTTAAAAAGTTCACTTTTTCTACAGTTTTTCGAAAAATCTTAATTTTGCTTTTGCCCTGCAATGGCCATTTAGTATTAATTTTAGATGATTTTTGGCAGGAATTTTAGTAGTTGTCTTTGAATATTTTGATAAAAAGTAAATTATTGCTTTTACTAGCTTATATATTTAATTTGTATTTGTTTATTTTGTTAGTTTTAGTTTTGCACATTTTTGATTAAATAAATTAATTGTTGAAGGTGCCTAATTGGCTAGAGAAAAGAGTTTCAGAAAATAATGGATCTTTAGAGTGGTTAAATAATTGTCATTCATTTGGCTATTAGACTTACCAAAGTTATATGACGGACCTTTAAACTTGTTAGCATGAGGTACCGGGAAAATGAGTCGAGGCTTGACGACAATGTGACGCATGCCTGGCATCCCAATTGGATATTTTAACATTTAATTATCAATTTCATAGGGACTGCGAAACCGCACTAATGGATTTCGATTCGCTTATCGAACACAAGTCATCCCTCGGGACAGCTGCTGTCATAGTAATGAATAAGGATATGGATATCATACATGCCATAAGCAGGCTTATCGATTTCTACAAACACGAATCCTGTGGACAAGTGACAATTTTTTAATAAATTTTGCATTGGCTCAGTCAAGAATATTCCATACTCTGGTGATTAAGGTCGCAAAGGCTATTTTTTTAAAATCTATTGTTATTGTACATATGTTTTACGCTTTAAAGTTGCTTAGGCTGTCAGATAATAAGCCCAAACGATGAAAAACTAGGTTACCGGTACTGGGATTGATCATAAAATTTGACGGAGTTAGTTATTTCCTCGCTTTATATATGGTTTAGCATTGATAAATGTGTCACCCATAAGTTAAAAAACAGAAAAAAAAATTACTATTTTTTTTAATTATATATGGTCTCCTTTTTATATATGATGTATAACACAAAATTTTAAAACTTATATTACCTTTTAACATTAAACCCCTTACTCTCGTCCAGCTTTTAAAAAAAGAACAAAATACATTAATGCTATATACGATATTTTTTTAATCTATGGCATGGATTTTTTATTTGTCTTAGGCTTGTCATGACAAAATTTTCATAACTTTTGGTATGGAAAATTTATTTTATTCAAAATGTTCCCCTTTACAGTGTACCCCTTGTCGTGAGGGTTGTGGCTGGATGGCCAAAATTTTGCATCGAATGATCATTGGTCGCGCGCGTAAACAGGAAATAGACATGCTTTGGGAGCTGAGCAAACAGATGGAAGGTCACACTATATGTGCCCTGGCTGATGGAGCGGCTTGGCCCGTCCAAGTTTGATTTTTATATATGACATATCGTATAATATGTTAGGCTTTGTGAACAACACCTGTGAAAGAAATTTTGTTATTTTTTTTATTACGTTTTCTATCTAATTTCTTCATAATGCGGGACATTTACGGGCCACTGACATAAAAAAATAATTTTGGGTTTATTTTTTTGACAAGCACTTATAAAATGCATTTTTATTTAGTTTGGCTTGGGTTGCATTCTTTATATCTTATCTAATGCTTCAATTGTGATTCGTGGATTAAATAGTCTTCCAGTTATAGTCCGCTATTTCGTCCAACCCTTGTGGATCTGTCTTTTATTTTTAAATTGTGTCTCTTTGGGAGTTAAGCAGATATTTTGCTGATTCTTTTAAAATTAAAGTCCATTCATTACACAGGTACAAATTTTTGAGATTTATAAGCTAACCACAGAGACCAAACCTGCCATCTCAGGGATTTTTTAATCTGTATACTGTTATTTTTATTAAACTTAGTAAGTCAACTATACAATTTTAGAAAAAATGTCAGAAAATCAAAAAAGAAACAAAAACATGAAACATTAAAAAAAATTATACAGTTCAACTATTATATTCAAATTGCAAATAATATTTTTATTCAAAACCCATCTATAATAATTTGGGTCGTATTTAAGTCGGGTTGCCAAATATATTGTTATATCTAAATGCTTTATTTCTCATTATTTGAGATAAAAAATATAAATTACAAGGAATTTTTTATGAAAAAAAAATTATTGATGTTTTGAATAAAAATAATATATTATTATAATTATATCAAAATACATCTATATATACTAAAAAAATAATAATAATAAATCTTTATCTGCATATATAAATGAAAAGGAAGCAGGGAGTTAATTAAGGTTGTATATATTTATATCAGATATTTTATTAATGCATATATAAATGAAAAGGAAGCAGGGAGTTAATTAAAGTTGTATATATTTATATCAGATATTTTATTAAGGCAATCATTACTACCAAAGCGTAAGGCTTCAACAGTATGCTTTTATGTTTTCATATATTTTGTCTGATTTGATATTTGTTGACCTGTATTATCAGCTAGTAATGTTTGTTTCTCCACTGAACATGACTAAACAGTTTTTGATTTATTCTTAAACTATATCTTTCTAGTTCCTTTATTTCCCTGGGATATTTGAATGGGGTAATGTCATCTGCATAGAGCAGGTGTTCTGGTGCTAAACTGTTTAATTTTAATGACATGTAGTAATTAGTGCTGTGATTAAAAATGGACTAAGGATAAATCCTTCGTGCACTCCTACCTTTAAGGCCACTGGATGTTTTAGGGCTCATTCTGATGTGTGTAACGTTGTTATAATCATGTTTTGGATGAACCGGATGATATCATCTTCCTTCAAGCCTACAAGATTTTTCTTAGGGCTTTGTTAAATGCCTTTTCTAAGGTCGATGAATATTGAAATTTGTTATGTTTATTATATTTTATAGTAAATAATAAAAGTGTATGACCTAAGTTTAATGCCACAGTTTTTGCAATCACAGGCGCTTTTTTTGTTCGAGAAGGGTCATTCCATTTTGATGGTATTTCTTGCTGATACATAGTGGCGTATAGTTTAATACTTTTACACCTTTTTCCCCTAAACACGTTTAAGCCTTCATAAGTATATTGAATTAAAGATTTAAATACATGAATTGATACGAACAATTTTCAATTTTTATATCTTATTTTAAGAATTGGTGATTGATGGCTATTAAATATGTTAAGAAAGTCACCCATATTTTATTTAAATTATTTGAGGGTTAAGAAAGAATGAAAAAAAAAACATAAAAAATAATTATTATATATAAAATAAAATAGAATAACTACTCCAATGAATTTTATGTTAAATTATTTATATTAGAATTGATAAAATTATTTTTAATAGACAAATTAGCAGGAAAACGTCCTAAACTAGTAATTTTTTGTATACCAGGAAATCGGCCCTCTAAATGAATTTTTCACGTTAACTTCAAATTTTTCGCCTTGGCGGCTCCTCGTTTTTTTATGGGCCTCAACCGATCCACATTTTTATCTATAAGAAATGCTGTTATTTTATTAATACAATCTGTTAAGTGGATTTTATTATGCCTGCTGTGACCCATCCTGATAATTTTCAAATATTCCGGCCCAATCATCCTTTTTGCTTAAAACGGAGAAATATTTATTATTTCTTCGGCAGCGTAAGATGCTTTGCTCAATTTCTAACTGTTTTTTTGGGATATGACCCCTCACAAACAGGGGTTAAGTGTTTTCCTCTTCCCTACAAATTAATTCTTGCCTTTATGAAACATTTTCGTCAAAATATTTGAAAAATGGGTAAAGGTAAAATTGAATATTTGCGTAAATTTTAATATTTTTTTAGTCTAGCTAAGTTGCAGTAAAATTGCATATAAATTTACAATAAGGCCATGGAAAGAATTAGAGATAATAGTTGGGACCCAAAAGACCGCCTTAACTAAGTGGGCCGAGTTTCTAAAAAAAAATAACAGGCCGGATTATTTCTATCTTTTTTTATCATATTTAATCGATTGTTTGTTTGACAAAATTATTAAGACGCGAGAGTATAAATTACTGTATAATTTAATCATATAATAATAATTTTGATATGTGTTTTTGAGTCTTAACTTTAAAAAAATGTTGGCAATTTTGAATGTTTGCGACAGGAAGAGAAGGATTGTAATGGAAAGGAAACGAAAAAAGAATTGAAAGTAAGGATCAATCTAAAAAATTCACTTTTCGATTTTATAATTTTGTAGACCTGTATTAGGGCACGTGCAAAGTGAGTTTTTATTTTCGTAAAATTTTCAAAATTTTGAAAAAAAATATTTTTTAATAAAACGCAAATTTTTAAAAAGTTGCCCTATTTAATATATGCACATAAAATGCTTTTTCTGAAGTAAAAAATTTTTGAAAAAATTTTGAAAAAAAAATAAATTTTCAAAATTTCCGGATTTTCAAAATTTTACGATAATTAAACTTCTCTTTGCACGTGCCCTTATACCCATTGTTTATCTTATTAAAACAATATAGAAAAAAAAGAACATAATTTGTTGGTCAAAAAATCTGTTATTTTTTTTTTCAATATAGAAAATAAGGTTTTTTTATAAACCAAGATTCCAAGCAATACGTAATACATAAATTAGTGCGTTTGTTGGGTTTGCAATAAGGTATATAATGTAATTAATAATAAACAATTACCATTTTTCAAAGATCATAATTGACCTTAGTTTCCTCTTTTCTACTAAAAAGCTATTTAATTTTTCAAACTTTGCGTAGCTTATATAATTTTTCAAATTAGAAAGTTTTTATGCAAATAGAGAAACTGATAGCGCTGGGGTAGTTAAAAACATAAGATTTGCCTAATTAAAGGTTTGTAATTTTGTTGATTACACAGGTTAACAAATTGAGAGTTATGAGATGTCTACAGAGAACAAACCTGCCATCTTAAGGATTTTCAAATCCGTACATCGTTCTTAAAACTTAGTAAATCAGCTATAAATATTGAAAATTTTAGAAAAAAAATCAGAAAAAAAATAGAAATGATTCAAAAACAAAAATAAATTGAAATTTTTTCATATCCACCATAGCTAAATTATTAAAATCAAACTTCAAATAATACTTTTATTAAAAACTGATAATACATCATGTCGTATTTAAGTCTGTGCGGAATATTCTTAATCTAAATGTTGATGTAAGAGCTTGATTTAAGAGTATTCTCGAGGTCGCAAAAAATGTCAATTTGATCAAAAAAAACCATTTTATGATATGGACGGAAGGAGCCGCAGGCGGAAGAAACTATTAAAAACGGAAATACATATGAAATAAGGCTAGTGGGATTTATGCTTTTATGTTTTCATAACCCTATATTTTCTGACATTGATATTTGTTGACCTGTGTCATATGAATACAGTATTGTCGATGGTA
This sequence comes from Acutogordius australiensis, assembly GCA_030555515.1. Classification (NCBI taxonomy): domain Eukaryota; kingdom Metazoa; phylum Nematomorpha; class Gordioida; order Gordea; family Gordiidae; genus Acutogordius; species Acutogordius australiensis. The sequence continues at coordinate 32,519,060 of CM060244.1, read as the reverse complement.
AAAAAATTATTTTCAAATAAGGCTGACGTGAAAATACGTATATTCGCCCGTATAAATTAGATTTTGCACATCATATATTTTTCTTATATCACACCAGGGTCTCATTCGACACTTTAGGCCAATAATCGAAGAGCGCATGCAAAGAAATGATAGTGTTCTCGAACAAATCAAATTATCCACATAGTTTTATAAATAATGTATTGTTGATTTTTAATTTGTTGGTCGTATAATATATTATTTTTATAAATAAAACGTGATTCAGCGCTTGTCAACCATTTTTATAAGATCCAAATAGCATTTAAGTCCTACTTATATTTAACAATTTTATTTTAAAATCTTTTTTTAAACAAACACCCTAGACCCGCCAATGAAGTCAAATTTTAAAAAAATCTAAAATAGAGCATTTTTACAATGAAATTTTAAAGCCCTTAAACCCTTTCCAAGACTGCTTCAGGGCAAAACCTTTTTAGGCTTATTTTAGAATAAATATTTTTTAAATTTATATTTACTTTTTCCATATTTTAAGCAATCTTTTAGTGGTATTTTACCAGAATTTTCTCCCATATATATCGGGCTTGACTCTTCCCTGGAGAGAAAGTAAGTTACGTTCTGTTTACACGACTTCCTTTTAACCCGCGATTAGCACTGTGGGGTCCATATGGACCCCAGCATCTTTTTTGAATATTTTCAAAAATGTTATGTATTATGGGTTAAATTTTTGTGATTTTCTCAAATACTTTAAACAAATCTAGTAATTTTGGTCTAAGTCTTATAACAAAATTCGTTCAGAAATTGTATTGGGGTATGGACCCCATACTCTCATTTTCATTGTTGAGATGATATTGCCTTAAGTAAATTTTAACTTTAATAATTGCAACCTTATTTTTAGTTATTTTTTTTTAAATTGTTTAACTAATTAAGCATATGAAATGTTTCTATTGTATAATAATAATATAAATTATTTTTTTCTCTTAATTTAGTTTTTATGGTAAATAATAGCCAAAAATAATTTTTATTTCAAAATATTTCATGAATCTTTCTAAAAATGTTCTAATAGACCTAAAAACACAATTTGATCAATAATATTGATACATATAGTTTATTGACAAGATATATTATATGTAATAAAAAATAAAAAATTTCCTTTCCAATTACAATTAAAATTAAGAATATTTTATATTAATTTATAATAATAAAAAAGCACGTATTTTTTCTCAAAATAATGAAAAATAAAGTTCATAGCTTTGAAATTCTTGAAATTATAGAGGTTTAAAAATTGGGTTCTTCTGGACCCTACTATAGCATTCGCGTTACAAATTTCTCATCCTAGCATTCGCGATTTAAAATCATATTATGAAATCCTTAATTTTATAATAAATATTTTTTTAAAAATGAATGTATTCCAGGGCTAGCCTTTATTTTGGCTTTTATTAAATCGTTTATTATATCATACGTTTAATTTTTTCGACAAATATTAGCAATATGAAATTTTAGTGTTAAAAATTTCTTATTTTTCAGAACTCGACTCTTTTTCCAGAAAATAAAATAGAATACTAGTTATAGCCATGGTTTGTTTTTTTAGACGCCATTGTATTAAATATGCAGCAGTACCAAATCTATCTAAATAATTATCCAATTTGAAAAAATATTTTTAATTTATTTTGATAAATATTTAAAAGTTTGGGGCGAAACAATTTGTATAAAAATGTGGCCGCTGTAGCTCGATTGACTTTCAAATTTTAAAATGGTATTATTTTTAGAATCGAAATTTCAAAAATCGTGGCATTTTTAATTTGTTGTTTTTTCGGCGTTTTAAATATTTATTTTTGGGTGAGGAGCATTGAAATTAATATGCGGGTCATAACATTGAGGTTAGTAGATTTAAGTGCGTCAATCTGCCATTAACATAATATCCAATGAAATGAGGTCTCTATGGAATTTTACACAATGTGCTTTACAACCCAGGCAAAAGTCGAAGGCCAGAGTCATTTATCTTTTAAAATAATTCCCTTCTCCATCTTTTAAAAGAGACGGCATACCTGTCAGGGCATAGCCCGTTTTAGCCCTCTCGGTACTAGGCAATCACTTAACACGCAAATTCTAGGGTCAGAAAAATGTAATGCGAATGCTATTGGGCCATAGCCTAATTTTAAACAACTTTAATAGTTTTTAAGCTATGAACATTATTTTTTTATTATTTTAATACGTGCTCTTTATTTATAAACTAACATAAGCTATTTTTAATGTATATCGTTAGTTTTATTTAACATTATGTAGAATATGTAACATGGGAATTTTAATTTTCCATATTTCTTAGTCCAGATTTTATAAAATAGTTTTGTTTATTATATAATTAAGAAAAAAGTCACAAAAATTTGGCCAATAATATATAATTTTTTAAGGATATTTAAAATGTGCTTGGGTCCATCCCCACAGTGATAATCGCGGGTTAACTTATACAAAGAGCCAAAAAATTTCCGGCCAGCAGAAAATGTTTAATTATTTTTAAAATTTGTGACTTTTTAAAATTTTAATTTGTTATCATATATTTACATTTTTTTAAATATAACAATTTATGCCAGTATAAATTAAATTTCTGCAAAGCTAAGCAATATCTTGCTTATCAGCTACTAATATAAAAAAGGGCCGTTAAATTTATATAATTATATCCATCACTTACACGATTATGGTGTTAGATATTCATTTATAAATAAAAATTTTAACGCTAAAAAAGTTTTAAATATTAATTATTTAATGATCATGTCTATTTATTTTTAATATTAACGCGTTAAAACAACTTTTTGATACAAAAATTTTATTTTACTTTTTGGTAAACAAACCACAAGACACGCCGTATGTAAGCGCCCTTATGTGCATGCTGTTTTAAATTTGAAAATGGGAATTAAAAGAGTTACTATATCATTCGCTATAACCTTTTGTATAATTTACAAATCTTACACAAAGAAACAACTATCATTTGATGGTGCAGTTTTGGGTAATTATTATTTGTTTCTATATAAAAGCATTTATTATGGGATTTCTACTCACGAACATTTCTTATTCCTTAAGTTTTGCATTGATAACATTTTTTATTTTGGGTTCCAAAGCAACAAGTTTTAAGAAAGAATACAAAGAAAAATTTGAGCCAAGCAAAAGCAATTTTATTTGTGTTTATATAATTAGATTCTATTTATAAAGGAAGAAATTGTAGGCAGGTCATGGCAAATGGGGGTGTACCCCTAATATTATCATGTTTACTTTTACAAATAAAACTTCAGTTCCTAACTATAAGTCGAAAATATGTTTGCCTTATTTACATTGCAATTTTATCAAGTATTTGTTCATGCTGTGGAGATACGTTTGCATCAGAACTTGCACCTGTAGCTCAAATATATGGAATTAATGCAGATCCTATATTAATTACTTCAGGGCTACAAGTACCAAAAGGTGTATACATGTATCAGCATTATTTATTAATATTTATAATTTAATATAATTTTTTAGGTACTAATGGAGGTGTGAGTCTCCCAGGTTTAATTTTTAGTGCCTTAGGGGGCTTCCTTGTTAGCTTTATCTTTTTAATAACTGCCTTTATTACTAATGAATATCAAATCCTTTTAGAAACATTTCAATTTGATGAAAAACAGCTTGAAATTTTGTTATTAATTTTTACTTATCTATCAATTGGCAGTTTAGCAGGGCTTTATGGGTCAATTATTGATTCTATTCTTGGAGCCATTTTTCAATACACAGGTAATTTTCTCTATAAACTTTTTATGAATGCAAAAAAAATAATTTTAATATAACCTGCAAATGTATAAAATATTAAAAGGTTGAAAACTAAGCATCAAATAAAACTAATTGCTAAGTTTTACTTTGTTAATTATCTCCCAACACTGGTCAAAAAATATATAAGTGACTAAAAAAAATTATGGCACTTTAGAAATAAATTGACATGATGGCCCCATTAACATTGTTTCATATATTATTTATTTTTTTTCCCCACATATAAAATAGGTCAAAAAAATTTTGAGAGTTATGAGCTAACCAGAGACCAGACCTGCCATCTTAAAGTTTACAAATCCATTTACCATTTTTTAATCAAACTTTGTAAGCTAGCCATAAATATTGAAAAGCTTGGAAAAAATGTTAAAAATACTTATAAGATTTAAAAAAATTTATTAAAATTTTTTGTTATATATTAAAAAACAACTAAGCTGTTAAATTCAAACTTCAAATGATAAATTTTGTTCACTTGTGTCCAATTTAGGTTCTAAATATTTTAAACTTCCATGTAATGCAACAGCTTGATATTCTTAAAAATTTTATTTTTCCTAATTGGGATAAGTTTTCATCTTGTTTTTGAATTTGGCATTTTAGTGACATATATTTAAAAAATAGCTGAAGTCTGAAGAAATTTTGGAAAACGGCTCTATCAAAAGACCATCAGGGTATAGTGTCATGATTTTTTTTTCATTTATTTTTGTTAAGGGCATGTGCAAAGTGTTTTTATTTTTGTGAAATTTTTAAAATTTTGAAAAATTTTATTTTGAAATAAAACGCAAATTTTTAAAAAGTTGTCAAAATTTGTTTATGCACATAAAATGCTTTTTCTGTAATAAAGAATTTTTTGAAAAATTTTGAAAAAAATAAAAATTTTAAAAGAATTTTAATTATACGAAAATAAAAACTCTGCATGTGCCCTAACATGTGTTATCGTTATTTTGATAGATGTCCAAAAATGGCCAAATTGACACCAATGACTGATTTTGCAACCAAAATGATATAAAAAAATGAAAATTTTTAAATACATCAAGCTCTTAAATTATCATTTAGATTATACAGATAATTTTCCGCCCGACCTAATTATGAGGTTTTTGATCTAAAAATATTATTTGAATTGAATTTATCGGATATGACCTGATACAAATAATTTTTGTCAATATTTCTTGTATTTACATTTTTCAGCACCTTTAATAAAACGCGTTAGGCGAGTGTTTTCAATTTTAAAGAATCAAATCTTATATTGGGCAGCACCTAAGATGGCAGGTCTGGTCTCTAATGTTAAATCCTGCATCTCGTTGAGCTGTATAATTATAGAAACTAACTTACCATTATAAGCATATATGATAGGAAATTAGTTATTATTTACATATTAAGTTAAAAAAAAATTTTTTAAATTTTATTTATTTTAACAAATTTATTACACTATTCAACAAAATTTTTCAAATTTTTAAAGTTAGATGATTATTTATTAAGGTATTCAATTTAATGTATTAAAATCATAAATTAATTCAATAAATCTTAAGGTTCTAAAGAATGCCCGATTTTTAAAAATTGATTAATTTTGATACTTTATTAAATAAAATTTTAAATATCATTACTCTATAGAAAATTTAGTATTAATAAAAAAATTCAGTTTAAATTTAAGATTATCTTTTAATGTAAACTTAAAATTATTCATGCCTGCTATAAATGTAAAAAATATATAAAAACACATTAGACTAAGAAACTAAATTTTTTTTGCAAACATAACTTTTGTTTTTTAATATATATAAATATTAACAAATCCTGGTACCAAAACGCCATTAAGAAGTTTAGGTGCCAAACACAATTTTAATGCAAAAGTTGGAGCTATATATATAAAAATTTTATATTTCATTATCATAAATTTAACAAAAAAGCTAAAATTTCATTAATATTCTTTGGACCTAGGCCAGAGGTATAAAATGCAAAAAACATTGAAGATAAACCTTATTGTAGATTAGTAAATTTGATTGTTTTTAACTTAAAAGCATTGGAATAAGCATAGATGTGTTTCTTTCATATAGCCACCATTTTATTTATTATATTTAAAACATTAAAATTCTTTCAATAAGTTTTGTATTATACAAATCCAGACTATTGGCTGCATTTACAAAGATTTTATTTCTTGGAAAAATTTTTATTTTTTAAATTAATTTCGTATTACACAAATCTAGACCATTGGCTGTGGATTTTATTTATTGGAAAATTAATTGACATTATTTTTTTTAAACATACCAAAATTAACATCTTAACACTCTTTAAACATGTTTTTTTGTTTAAATTTTATTATTACAAAATTTTAAAGATTTAAAATTATAAATAATATAATTTTTTTTTTATTTTTTTTTATAAAACCTTTTTATTTTTTATGCTAACCTGGTTTACTTTTTGTAAAAATGCATTTTAGGTCAAGAGAAAAAAATTTAACATTTTTGACAATTTTTAGTCTGTTCCAGGACTGGTTGCTATACCACGAGAATAAAAAATTTAATTTTTAAAAAATTGAATTTATTCTGCTTAACAACCTTAATATATTTGCAAATTATGTTATATACCTTATAGAAAAATTCTTGTTTATAAGTTAAAGCCTTTCAGTTATTTTCAATTAATCGATGATAGTTCATCTGGAATATAATAATTTTGGTTAAAATTTTGAGTTTAAGTATCCTTACAAATTTTATTTTTAAAAGGAAAATATAAGCACATTTTTAGCTAAATATACATCAACTTACAAATAAAATGATTTAAGTACAAGCACTTCTCTAATAATTTCATCCATTACCAAGATAATGTTAGATGTAAGTTAAATAAATAAATAAATAATTTATATAAAAATTTTACTTTTTATCTGATCTTGTTTATCCTCATATTTTTACAACCATCCCTAATTGTGTTTAAAAATATGTTTGTCTTAGTTTTTAAAATAACACTGTAAAAAGCATAGAAAAGGATTATTTATTATAAAACTTAAATAATCTTATAATTTTATGGCTAGCAATACGTAACTTCTAATTTCTTAATATTATTTTTGTGAGAATATTAAAATAAGATATTTTTGAGAAACCAATTTGTGCGAGAAATTAATTTTTTGTTATAACAACCAAGTATTTATAATTTGTTCATTACTGCTCCAATGCAATATTACCTTTGTAATTACCTTAAAATACTATAAATAAACGTTACATATATAATTACCTTATGTTGTAACATTGTTAAACTACTTAATAACATTTATAAAGGCTATGACACAAACACACACCATATAATTTCTGAAAAGCCATCCATCATAAAAGCTGGGAATGGAACAAAGATGTCTGTCCAAAAAAATGTAAAAACTATTGTTGATTGTTGCTCTCTCTTGTCTAATGATGCAGTGAATTTTTTAACATCATGTTTAATTGCTTTATTGTTTCCCACATTTATAATAAGTCTCACTGAATAATTCAACTAGTTAAAGTTTTTCTTGTTTATCATGTTATTCCTAGTTAACTTTTTAACTACTTTGTTATAGAAAAACTAAAACTTGATGGGGGCAGGATAGTTAAATTAAATTTTAAATTTACGCAAATTTTTTATAAAAAAACATAATACTTAATAACAGTTAAATCATAATGATATATAGATATTTAATAAATTATTTGTTTATAATATTTTATTGATTTTCCAGATATAATAAATATATAAATATATTATTTTTTATTAATTTTCATAATAGATATAACTTTATTTTCATTAGAAAAATTTCTTAAAGCCATATATTTCATTTTCAAATTCTTTAAGTCATCTTTTAAATCATCATTATGGTGTTTTATATCATCAACCTTTAAAAATAATTATTATAATAAAAACCTCTTTTTCTAACTTAGTTTTACTTCCTTCTAAAGTTTCTTTAACGCTAACCCTTTTCGTTCTACATGAAGCTGCATATCCTCGATTTTTAAGAGTTCGCCTTCTTTGCTTTAACTTAAACATTTCGCCTTTAGACATTCCCTTTAACAAACGATTTAAATCTTTGACTGGTAAACTAACCAAATTTTCATCAGATATTCCATATAAAGAATTAATTTCTTTGCGCTAACATTTAGTTAAACTAATTATTATACTCGATTTTTGGCCTCTTTGCTGTGACTCATATCCATTTTGGTTAGAGTGATTCATTCACTCGTGAAATAATTAGAACGTCTTATTTATGGCTATAATACTTTTATAAAAAACTGATTGTCATAGTTTTTTTATTCCAGCTAACAATAAGTTTCAAAAAGAACACAAAGACAGGCTTTTTAATTAAGAAATTTTTTATGCTGAAATTTTTTTATTAGGACCACGTGAAGTGAGTTATTATTATAGATGTAATTAAAGACGATATCCATAACAAAAGTAAACTAAAAAAAATTTTGCATCTTGCAAGCTTATCGGCATAGTGAGACCTTTTACAGTATTGTTCTTTTTTGATAGACCTCTTTATAGGTTTGAAAAATAACAGGTATTTATAAGCGATGTTAAAACAAATAACTCTTTTTTTGCCAGGGTTTTCAAATATATAACTTGTTAGTGATAGTTAATTACATTTTATATTGTTTTTTTATTTATTTAAAGGAGTATTTTGATTTAAGGCTAACCGCGATTAGCACTGTGGGGTCCATACGACCCCAGCACATCATAAATTTTGAATATCTTCAAAATTTATAATATTGTTCCAATTTTTATGGCTTTTTCTATGTAATATTATTCACGAAATGTTTATAAGAAAATGTAATGTGTGTAAAATCTGATATTACGATAAAGCGCAAAAATAAAAGTGTGGAAAAGTAAAATTTGCTAGAAGTGATATTATGATATTGTGTTGATTAAATTCATGGATTATATACTGTGTGTATTGGCATCTTGGAGTGATAAATATAACTAGTTAACATAAATCAAACAAAGTTGTAAGAGCAACTAATTTTAACCATTTTATATTTTTTTTTTTTTTTAAATCCATGTTCAAAATTTTTGTTTTCAATAAATGAAAAAATTATATTTTCTAAAATGTAAATAATATATATGGTGAATTGTTATTACATTGAGTTATATTTAAATGTATGTTTGTAGGTTAGGCCAATGTGGCCTACCCTAGGATGAATTTGAGTTGAGCTTTAATCCTAGGTCTTTGTAGGTTGTGTCAGCTGTATGTTGATAGATGGTTGAAAGATGGTTGATTTGTAGAAAAAGATTCAATTAAAAAAATTAAATTATGTCTTATTTACACACCTATCCCTCTAAGAAAAATATTTTTTTTTTGTCATAATTTGTTTGGGTGCACCAATAAGGTGCTAATGATTTACAATCAAACTAATTAAAGAGGGATAAGTTGATATAAACTTTACAAAATTAAGTGATATAATTTATTTGGTAATATGATATCATTTGTTTGGAATTACATTTGGTAAGGGATATAATTTATTTGGTAATATGATATCATTTGTTTGAAATTACATTTGGTAAGGGATATAATTAGTGTTATAATTTAATAAGGTGGTTGTGCTAAGTATAAATATATAAGGATAATAAGAAGATAAGCACCATTTGTAAATTCCTAATAAGTTTTAAAATTATAATAGGACCAACTAATCTTTTATATCCTGTACTAAGCGGGTATTCGTGCAAATCTTTTTTTTAGCCATTAGATGTTATATGTGTTTTATGCCCTCCCCTTGCCAAGACCAGGAATTTTGATTCATTTTAATTGTATGTGTACTGGATTTAAATGGGGGGGATTAAAAAGGGAACCTTATTTTCAGGGTGACCTTATAACACTTACAAAAACCAGTTTTCTAACTCCGCTATCACGTTATTTATACCTAAGTACTCTTTTTAATTAAAGTTTTTTTTATTAAGAAAATATATGATGTATTTTTCACTAGAATAATGAAAAGCTATTGAAATACCTAAAAATTATTCCTTATAAGAAAAATTATCTTGCCTTTCTATGAACAGCTATTGAGCCTAAAATTTATGTCCTTCCAACTACTTAATAAAATCACTAGATCATGCTTAATAATTTATGTCCTGCCATGTTTAAAACCTACTTACTTAGGCATTTAGTATTCATGGTTAAAGAATTGTATAATAAACTACATATTGTCAATAGGTTGCAAAATTGCAAATGGTGATTCAGATAACATAAAAACACATTTAGATATATTAAACTTTAAAAAAAATACAGGTATATTTTGTTTACCAATATTTGCATTAGATTGTACATCTGTTATGCTTGCAAGATGTGCCATGAAAAATCTGTCTATTTTTTCTAACCATATGGTAGATAGAAATGAAGTTATTAGAAATTATCTTAAGTTAGTAATTAAAATCATAACTTAATGCATATTTATAATAAAAAGTTATATTTTGTTCCAACTATTAAAGTTTACAATATTAGGTAATTCCTATTTATGTACAAATCATACTGTTGGAAGCCCATACAATATTGTCCAATTAAATTCTAGTTTTGCCGATGCACCATTGAAAAAATTATATTTTCTAAAATGTAAATAAAATATATTGAGAATTGATATTATATTGAGTTAGATTTAAATGTAATTGAGTGGGTGATGTGTTGAACTGTTGATTCTGAGTCTTTGCAGGATTTGTTAGGATAGATGGTTGCAAGATGGTTGATTTGTAGAAAAAGATTCAATTAAAAAAATTAAATTATGTCTTATTTACACAAATATATAACCTAGACCTTAAACACTATTTGATCAATAATAATAATACATATAGTTGATTGTTGACCTGCCTATTAAAATCAGGAAATAGATTATGTTGTAAAAATTTGCCGATAGTGATGATTGAATACATTTTTAATAGCTTCTAGGCGCCATAAGAAAAACGCTTCATGCCTGCGGCAAAAATGTTTTTTTAATTTATTACTTCAAAATTCTTAATGTATATCGCATATCGTCATAACGCATTATTTACCATACTCAAATTTAACGGAAGGTTGACGAAATTTTGAAAAACGGTTTACAGGATTTAAGTAGTATTATTGTTGTGTGAAATTTTTTGTCGGTAAGTTATGGTAATTAATTATAAATCTTATCTTAAATACTCTGAACTAACATTAAAAATCATGGAAATGGTTGGGCTCACACTCACCATTTTCTCAGATCATACTTTAAATAAGAAACTTACCCATAATGTCTTAGTGTTCCACTAAGTTGTAAATCGTAACACATTCCAGCTGTCGTGCACAAATTGCTGTTTGTGGGCTGGCAAACATTGCAATAGCAAGCTTGATATGGTTTTTTAAAGATACAATATTTATCCATAAAGATTTTAAAAAATTAATAAAATGGTTTTTCGAATTTTTTAGACATATAGTCAAATAAATAAAATCCGTTTTTATACAGTAGATGTTTTTTAGGTTGTAAGCTATTATTAATTTCAAACTAAAAAAAAATTTAACGGCTTATAATAAAAAAATGAGAATTAATTGGTCATTCTGTATATGCCTAACAAAACGAATTTTAAAAAAAAATTGTTTTACAATTTATGTGTGTTTGTATCATTGTTTGGAAAAATAAAAACAAAAGGCATTATTTTATATTTATTACCGTCCTTATTTTTTACTATCATTAATGTATATTACAAACTTAATTAACATAAAGTAGAATTTTAAAAATGGGAATTTTTATTTTCCTATACAACATTAAAAAAATCTTGTCAATAAATTTTTTATATAGATTTTTCTTGGTAATAAGTCTAGTAGAACATTAGAAAAATCCAAAAAAATATTTTGAAATTAAAAGATTTTTTTTGCCTACTATTTTCGTCAAAAACTAAATATTTATAGAGAAAAAAAATGGCTCTTATTAAAAACTAAATATGTAAAACTATTATGAAAGAATACCTAGAAGATAGGTTTACAATTTTTTTAATTCAAATTTACATTGATGCAATATCATGGTTTTTAACATTAAATATAAATGCAATTTTTTATTATTTCAGAATTGTAAAAAATTAAATTTAACGACTTATTTTAAAAAATGCCTAGCAAAATATTTTTTTTGTACACTTGCCAGCTTAGATTTAATCAAATTCGTTGATTTTTTCTTTAGCCATTATATCGCTTTTCGCAATGGTATAAGAGGAGATAAAAAATTTATGAAAATTATTTAAACATTACATTTATCTAAGGGCACGTGCAAAGTGAGTTTTTATTTTCGTAAAATTTTCAAAATTTTGGAAAAAAATATTTTGTAATAAAACGCAAATTTTTTAAAAGTTGCCAAATTTAATATATGCACATAAAATGCTTTTTCTGAAATAAAAAATTTTTGAACAAATTTAAAAAAAAAAAATTTTTCAAAATTTTTAGAAATTTTAAAATTTTACGAAAATAAAAACTCACTTTGCACGTGCCCTAATAAAAAAGAACATTCAAGGAACTAAAAATTTGATATCAACCAGCGAAATTTTTTGACATTATTATTTTTTTAGTTAAAACTCATGCTTGCAAAAAACGATATTATACCTAGAAATTTTTTATTTTTATATATTATTTTTATAAAATTTTTTAAACATCAACCACGTCTAAAAACATAATATGCGCTTGTTGCAATTCTTTTTGATTTGTAAAATTTATATAAAACAAAATTTAAAATCTTGAGTACACGTATTTCTCTTGAAAATTTTGATTGAAACATATTACTTAAATGCCTCCTGAGATATACGAGGTGTAAAATTGGGGTTGGCTCGTCCTCCACAAAGCATTTATTTTTTTCACTTACCCGCCGCGGGTTAAACACTACGAAAAGTGAGGGACAAGAAAAATGGTGGGCCAAGTTGCAAATTTAAGTTTAGATTTATGAAAGTTGTATTTCATGATTTTGAGGTCTTATTGATTTAGCCTAAACAATACTATTAGATGCAATTATTCGATTTTTTTTTATTTTTAGACCAATGCAATAATTAGCCTACAATTCGAAACAAAACTCTTTTCTCCATTTGAAATAATGTAAATTGCCCACTTAAATACTTTATATTAGACGCAAATTTTTTCGGACGCGTAGCCATCTTTGTCGATTTAAATTTATGGTGATTAGGGCATGCAAATTGAGTTTTTATTTTCGTAAAATTTTGAAAATTCTGTTCAAAATTTTTTCGAAAATTTTTTATTTCAGAAATAGCATTTTATGTGCATATATTAAATTTGGCAACTTTCTAAAAATTTGTGTTTTATTACAAAATAAAATTTTTTAAAATTTTGAAAATTTCACAAAAATAAAAACTCACTTTGCACGTGCCCTTATATATAAACTTTTGGAATAAAGTTGTTTACAAAGAAAATATTATATTAATAGAACCAAAAACATTATATTAAATTTTTTGGCATTCTCTTTAAAAATTTTGTTATTTTAGTTTAATGTTTAAATCACATTTGAATTTTTTGACATTTTTTATTTATATCAAAACTAATGTTTGCATGCAATGTTATAGCATTTGAAATTTTTTATATCTAGAAATTTATTTTTTATTTTGCAAAAATGTTCTAACTTATGCACTTTTTGCAAATTCTTATGCTGATTTCATATATCCTATTATTTTTTATATCCACCAAACGGTTTGCTCCATATATATTGACGAGCCCAAATTCGCCAAAAGCTGACATATTATTTTTAAGAAGGTGCCAAAAACTTTGATAACACTGCGCTCGATTTTATAAACATTTTGAGTCGGGTCGCGAAAGCGTCACCTTGACATTTTAGCAACTCTGGGTATTAAAGGCCTATATCACTTTTTTAATGCAATTGATAAACAACGACAAAAATTCATTCAATAAATTCTGAGGGCAATGCAAATTCTCCCAATCCAATTGAGTGAAAACATACTCTGCAACGAGTTCTACCCATAATAATCAAGCATTGTCGGCATATTACTACGTTTGGGAAGGCAAATGACAATGTCAAGTTATCCAAAAACCAATCTGGATAGTGATCTGTATAAATATGAAATTTTTCTCACTTAAGATTATCTCTGTATTTCATTTATGCAGACGATCAACCAAATTTAAATTACATTTGTAAAAAAATTTGTTTGCAGTGTCCTAAAAAATTTGTTATGTTAATTCAATATTTTTTATTATCAACAGTAGCCTAAAGAGGGGTAACTGTCGAAAAAAACGATAAAAGGGTATTCTGCGCAACAATAAAACAGGCAAACCAGATGAGAACATTTTGGGGCAAACAAATCTACACTAAATTTTAATCCTCTAACCGTTTTTTTTCTAGCACGTCTTTTCAATTTTTTTCTCGAAACATGCTAATGATAAGCTCAGCCTATATTTTTTTTGAGATTACCCTAAAATCGCCCGTAGCACAAAGATTGCGAAATTTTGTCAGAAACTTAAACATGTGGGCTGCGGAGACAAATTTAATGATATATCATTTTAACCCTGTACAATTACAAGGTTTTGGAAATTCTAAATGTTTATTGGTCTAGCAACATATTTAAAGTTAAAGCTACTTTCTAGATGTGTGAAATACATTATTGTTTTATATAGATCCATTGGGACGGATTGAATAACAGGTAGTAAACTAATCTGATACATCACGTTTTTGGTATATGTGGTTTGAATCCACTTTCCTTTCTGGACAATATAAAAAATATGTTGTAAGTTAAGTTTTTGTGGAATGGCCATTATAAAGAAAAAGCAAGTCCATAATAATAAATTTAGTTATAGTTCAACCACAAATTTTTATCAAGCCTACCAAAATGTTGAACAATTAATAATTAAGTTTTGATTGCAATTTCGAATATTATAGTTAATTGATTTAACGTTAGTTTATTATTTTATATTTAATGTAATTTAATTGACTATGCTAATAAACTTGCATACACCATTCATAAAAAGGTTTTTAAATTCAGTGCTTGAATGTACCCGAAAAACACGAAAAAACCATTAACATGAGCTGGCACTTGTTAGATAATTTACATATCCTTAAAAAAATTAACTAAGTTATTTCATAGTTGTGTAAAATATTCATTTAAATCATAGTTGATAGTTAACATTTTAAAAATAATTTAGGTAAAGTTAATAATTAAAAAATACTATAACTGTAGGTATGGTAAGTTAAGATAGTTTTTGCCCATCCTTGGCAAATATACTCCAAACCTCTTTGTTGAATAAAATTCATTATTTAGTGGCTTAACGAATATAATCGCTCAAACCTCAACGTAATTTATATTTTTTCAAATTCAATTAATTACAAGGATTTTCTCATCCGACTTTTAAGTCGCAAAAATGAGGTAAAAATATTTCATTAAAGCTGCTGGTCGGATTTTAAATTAAATGGCATATATAGCATTTGCTTCAATTATCTTGATGAGTAAACTGGTCGTCAAGTCAACACTTTTAATACTTGATATCAAAGATATAACTTACCTGAAGAATTAAATCTGGTTAATAAATTTTCAAATATAGGATGGTCCAACTTTTAGCCTACGCGTGATATGATTTGCAAACTTTTTCGATTAGTTAAGCGATGGCCTATGAGAAAAATTTAACCTTGTGCATAATCGAGTAATCGGTCCTGTTCCGGAGATTTTGAAATGTAATTATTTGTTCGTAACCTATGGCGTACTGAGAAGTGAAACGAAACTGTGTTCGGTTATTTGTTTCAAGTAACACTACACTGACCCACGTTGGTCGCAGTAATGGGACTAGTTTTTTATAAGTATTTAAATATCACTCTTGTAAATTCTAGCTAATTTAAAATTCAACATATGGGAAAATATGGCGCTTTAATTTAACTTTTCAAGCATGGCATATTGTTGAATAATACAGGCTAATACTGCGTTCAATGTTCGGAAAAAAATCTACAAAATTTCTTAAATTATGGATTTTACAAAAAATTTATTGGCATATATATAAAATACATATCTAAAATATAGCTTTTAATTATTAGCATTTTACTTTCATGTTATTTAGGATCAAAAAACGGATGTTATGACGAAAGCCACTATTTTTACATAGACTTAAAAATATAAAAAAAAAATTAATAAAAAAAATTCAGCCTCACTTTAATAATGAATGCTACCTTAATCTAAAAATATTTTTATCTACCTATAGGTCTTATAATATTGAAGCCCAAAATACCCCTAAAATAGGAAAATCTCATTTTTGACATCCACTAACTAAAAATCTGAGGCAATTTCATATTCTTAATCATCACCAAAAACTTCACCATATAAGATAGTTCCCATAAATGATGCTTAAGGTCGTTCAAATTTTGTTGTCCGGTGGTAGCTGTCTTTTTTTTTATTATTATTACATAGCTGGCTACATTTAAATGGCCAGTGTCATTAAAAAAATGGTCCATGTTTACATAAAATGTGGTCATCGACTATTTATTTGATCGCGATCAAATTGATCATTATTACAATTAATTGATGATGATCAATACAACGTGTGTGTTTTTAGTTATTGCATAATTTTCTTGTTTTTTTACTAGTAAAATACATTTAGCATATTAAAATGTTGTTTATTAAAAAATATCTCTTAAATTAAAATTATCTATACTTAAGATCTCCTCTGGAATAGTGCTTACATTCACGTTGCAAAATTCAACGTCTCCACAACACCTTAATCTATTACCAATGCTCCCGTTGTTAAATTGGTCGATAAAGGACGAGTTGCAAGCAGATAACGCCAACTTACTATCTATACATCTGTTTTTTAAGTATGATTTGGTCATTATTATACAAAAAAACAAGTTGATATGTTTAATTTCGTATTTGATGCACATCAATCCAAGCTTTATTGCGTTTTTGTTTTTACTTAACAAACATTTAACACATCGACAAAATTTAACTAGGTTTAGGGTCTAGCGTGCCCTTTTAATAAAAGTGTATTGAGTTTTAAAAGAATAATTGATTTGCGCAACAAAAAATGAAATATCATTATTAGTTAGATTTAAAAATTAGGATAAAGAAAAAACCAAACTTTGTAGCGGTTGCAATATATTCACTTATTTATAATGGCATATATCACAGGTCATCAAATATCAATGTCGGAATAAATTTATAAAAATATAAAAGCATACATTCCCATGTATCGAAAAAATGGCCTTTGACAAAGTTGACAGATTTTGCGACCTCGATAATACCCTAAGAAAGAAAAAATTCAAAAATTTTTTTTTAATATGAAAATCCTTTGGAACTTTCTTAAATAATGAGATATGACATTTTTTAGTATATCAAGCTCTTATATCATCAATTAGATAATACAGAATATTTCGCGGCCAAACTCAAATACGACACGGTATATTATCGATTTTTAACAAAAATATTATTTGAAGTTTGGATTTAACATCGTCTGAATATGCAAATAAAAATTCAGTTTTTTTTGTTTAAATCTTTATTGTTTTATTGACATTTTTTCTAAAATTTTCGATGTTTATAGCTGACTTACTAAGTTTGTTTAGTAAAAACGGTAAGGATTTTAAAATCCAAACAGGTTTAATCTTTCTAGTTAGTTCATAACTCTCAAAAATTTGTTGACCTGCGTATTAAAATCAGGAAATAGATTATATTGTAAAATTTGCCGATAGTGATGATTAAATACATTTTCAATAGCTTCTAGGCGCCATAAGAAAAACGCTTCAATGCCTGAGGTGAAAATGTTTTAATTTATTATTTCAAAATTCTTAATGTATATCGCATATCGTCATATCGCATATTCTACCATACTCAAATTAAACGGAAGTTTGACGAAATTTTGAAAAACGGTAGACGGGATTTAAGTAATACATGAAGTACTATTATAATCATGTATTTATTGTTGTAAATTTTTTGTCAAAGTTATGATAATTAATTATTAATCTTATCTTAAATACTCTGACCTAACATTAGCAAGTTTCTTATCTTAAATACTCTGACCTAACATTAGCAAGTGCAATCATGGAAATGGTTGAGCTCACATTCATCTCAGATCATACTTTAATTAAGAAACTTACCCATAATGTCTTAGTGTTTCACCAAGTTGTAAATCGTAACACATTCCAGCTGTCGTGCACAAATTGCTGTTTGTGGGCTGGCAAACATTGCAATAGCAAGCTTTATATGGTTTTTTAAAGATATAATACTTATCCATAAATATTTTAAAAAATTAATAAAATGATTTTTCGTATTTTTTAGACGTATAGTCATATAAATTAAATTAAGGCGTTTTTATACAGTGGATGTTTTTTAAGTTGTAAGTTGAAGCTTGAAAATTAAGGTTTATCATTTCAGGTAATAAATTATAGTTAATATTATTAATAAAAGAACATTTTGTCTTTTTTTCAGTATCTCAAGGTCATCGAGAGATATTTAGTGTTTTGCCATTTTTAACTTTTTCTGATTTGTAGTGCCATTGATTGGAGATTTAATATCAAAAATATACTAGATATAAAGTTTTATTGAACGATTTTTTGCAGTTTTATAAACTCTAACTTCTAAAACTTTTGTGGACCTGCGTTATTAGTGAAAATTTCAATCAAGCCCTTTTGCACGTTAAAATTGTAGCCTATAAGGATTCCGAAAAATTTTTTTCACTAGAATTTTATATCTTTTGTATGATTCAATAGAGGCTATATTTAATATTTATAAATTAGACCCTTACTTTAATATTAAATCAAATCTTTATTCTGCCATAGAAGTTTAACCATACCGTATCAGGTCCAATCGACATATTTTTTAACTTGACCCGCAGGTCTAGCCCGCCAATTCTTTTTTATTGACCTGGTCCTAAAATACAAACACGGCTGCACGTTTAAGTGAGCCGAAGCAATACCCTTTGTAACGTGATAATAAATTAGTTTATTTTACTCCTTATTAACATTAGCTAGAATAATGCAATTATGTGATAAAAAAAAATGGCCCGACCCGAACCGTTTTTCAGGCGGGCCAGCGCCGGCTCGGGCGGCCCTTACGCCTCCTGACTGATCTCTAATATACATGTATAGATATAGATAAACAAATACATCTTTGCAATTCCACTTCAAGTAACATCACTAAATTAGCAAAATGATAAAAAAATTACTAAGTTGGTGTAAATATATTTTTGAATTGTTTGCAGGCTATTTCACATTATTATGTCCACCAAAAAGTTTAAATGCACATAATTCAAGCTATTTTAGTGCATTAATAATTAAAAACTTGGTACTATGTAAATTGCGCTTTTTGGTTATTGTTAAAGAATGGGAAATTAATAATATACTATGGGACACACATTGGTCTCATTAGTTTTTTATATGGTCAAAATTTGCAGCTGAACCCTTTTAAACAAAGTGTCTTTTGTTTATTTTTTGAAAAAACTAGGTTTATTTATATTCAATTACCCACGAAATATATTAGAATTAAAAGCCGTTTATTAGATTCCATATTTATCTTTAACAACCCAGCATTTTTTAGAGATTTTTAAAAAAAAATTATTAATTGTAATTGTGTAAAGCATTTTTTATAAATTGATTAGCTAGCAATATATCAAGGTCTTATATTAAAGGTATTTTTGCATATTAAGGCCTTTCTCCTAATGTAATTTGAAAATTTTTATTATTGTTTACAAACAATCACTTGCAATTTAGAGTTTATTAAATCGTTGCCTTGTAAAATTGCAGAACCTTCATGTCAAAGCCAATCTAATTAAATTCCGTAATATCCAAAATATTTATTGGAAAATTTTAGCCAAGATAATTATGAATTATTAACATAAATGGGCTATAACGTACTTAACAGATTTTTTATCGGATTACTTTTTGATTTACTTTAGTATTTAATAAAAATCGTCAGGGGCCTTCACATCAGATCCCTTTATGGACGTACCTTGTAAGTTCAGCCACTGTTAAAAAACTATTTAAACAATTGGCTAAGTATCGATTCAAAATTAATAAAATTTTTGTAACTTAGGTTCCCCATTTAGTTTTAACAATGTTAGCTGATTGTAATGAATAATTCCTTAATAAATTAAACAATCAATCTCGTCATCATTAATTTAAAATAACTTTTTTATGACTTGATTAATGTAGAAAATAACTTAGATAATTATTAACATATATATTTATGGGAAGCCAAAATAGCAAGATTAATGAAAATCCTCCTAAGAATTTCGGTTTAGGTCCAAAAAAACATGACACCGACGTTATTACCTGTCCGGATGGGAAGATACTTAATTATCAAAACCTTCCTGGTAGGAAAAAAAGTAGGTTAGAAGATGGAAACATTCCGCTCGTAACACGAAAACCCGTTTACATCGAAAAAATTGAGGATTACCTTGGTGCGCTTCGCGCTAACTCTTTCAAATTTTTATTAAGGGAATTCGAAGAGCTTTGCGACATCAGCCCCTTGTGTCCACAAATAGTCGGATCTTCAGATATTAACCAATCTAAAAACAGGTTAGGCCATTTTTAATGTATTAATGCTTAATAGGTGATAGATATTTAGTATTTTGCATTTTTTTTTAGAACAACTCGATAAAAATAATAAAATACTTTTAAAACGCTAGATCTAAAACCCTCCAATAATTTTGGTTTAAGTGTGAATGCTTTTTTAATATGCGCATCTAACTAAAAAAGCAGTTTATTGCGCACATGCTAAATTTTGATTTCTCAAAAAATCAAGGTATGGTAACATCGTACCCTTTGATCACTCGCGCGTCCGTCTTAAAGCTATGGTCGGCAAGGAATCGGATTACATTAACGCCAACTTTATACCGGGCTACAAAAATGTTCGCGCTTACATTGCATCTCAAGCGCCAATGCCTTTAACAGTCAGCGATCATTGGAGACTGATATGGCAGCAAAGGGTTGCGGTGATAGTTATGATTACTGATCTGATCGAACGTGGTCGGAGGAAGTGTGAACTATACTGGCCCAAACCGGGGTACCCCATTAAATATGGCTCGATTGAGGTGACCAACCTTAAGGAGGAAATTAGACTTGATTATCTCATACGTGTATTTCGAGTCAAATTGGATAAGGAGAAACGTTACATCAAACATTTTCAGTACCTAAAATGGCCCGATATGTCGTGTCCGGAAGATAACATACAGCTCATTAAATTTTTTAAAGAATTTAGATCTCACCTCGGCCAACGAAGTAGAGTGCCAATCTTGATTCATTGCAGCGCTGGCGTGGGTCGAACAGGCACATTTATAGCCATCGATCGCGTAATGCAAGAATTAAAGGCTAACGCAAAAGTCGTAGACATATTTAATACCGTTTACGATATGCGTAAAACCCGGGCCATGATGGTCCAAACGGTCCGTCAATACATGTTTATATACGATTTCATATACGATGCCTGGCAACTCGATACAAATCCCGAGGCGTTTAAATCAAGGAAAATGGCAGAGCGACAAAGGAATCTGCCATCCTTATACCGAGAGCTTACAAGCAAGGAAGATTTGAACGCAGAAAGCTGTGGACAATCCACCGACTTATTGGAATTATTTTTGATGTCAGCATGTTGTTGTTGCCCTTTCCTGTTTGAAAAATAAAGCTAAACTTAGTAATTTTTTTGAGCGCCTCAATTTCTACCACATATGCAGTGTTCAAAATGAGGTTCGGACGACTTTGAGCCCTGTGTTCAACAGTCAAATAAAGCAGCTTTAAGTCTGGTTTGTTAGATAAGTGACCGCTAACAAATATTGAAGCCGTCACATTTTTTGATAACCAAGGCCTTAAAACCTAGGTCACCGGCGCGCGTTAAACCTCATTTAACTCTGCGAGGCCTGTTCGAAAAGAGGCAAAGCCATTACGTGTAAGCCGCTCCCTACAAGAAAAAAAGAATTGAGGAAAACTTCTTTACCACAGGTTTATTTCTACATTTTAAGTGAAAACATTCTAGCCTTACATGTAGAAAATTAATTTTTTTTCAATAGAATGCACATAGAGTGGCGAGATCTATAGTTTAATAGTTAAAACCGGTAGACCCTTTGTACCAAAGATAATTCTATAAAATGACATATCTATAAAAAGTCATAACATTGTGAAATAGATTTAGGTTAAGCTAAGTGAAAATTTAAGGCTTAAGGTAGGGATTAAGGCAAGGTAAATGTGTTAGGAAACGATTGGCTGAATATGTTTTGGATTAGGTTAATTTTATGGGTCAAAACCAAGCTATTTTATTGAAAGACCAATCATATTTTTTCTAACTAATTTTGTGTCAACAATCTACTTGGTCACTGTTGAGCAGCTCTTATCATACTCTACGGTGATGATTTATTTGCTCGTGCTAAGAGTTATGCTTTCCAATTTGAGGAAGGGTATGGGGAAAATTTGCAATATGCTAATAATGATATAAAAGTAATGCGTCAAACAAAATTATACCCTTTTGCGTTATTATTTAAGTCAAAATTAGAAGTATGTAACTTTTACCAATTAATATTTGTTTTTATTTAAGTTTAATTTTTTTGCTTTAAGGATACTTATTTTGTAAAATCCAATAGAAGTTGACAAGAAGGGCTTCTTACCTTATCGGTTTTCTAAATTTATTAAATTGTTATTGAACTTATAGTCATTTATCAACAAAGCCTAATGTTTAGAGTCATATGTTTCATAAATATATTGATTGAAGAAGGGTATTTCTATACGTTAAGTTAGCAATAGTGCTATTTATAAGTTTTTGCATTTGCATAGGCCGTGGCTTATTTTGATTCTTTCGTTTTCACTTTATGGATATGGAAACGTGTTTCATGGTAAATGTAGTTTACAACGTCTCCGCCACGCGCTTATTTTTATTGATGCGAAAGATATATATTTTCAGTTTTACGTAAAAATTAATTTTTTTTAGAGAAAACGTCAAAAAAAGGGGGTTGTAAAGACACAAGTTGGCCAAATATGTATGTAATGCCTATTTTAGGTCTCAACATACATCATGCAGATATTTTTTGCCATTTAAAAATAAAAGATGGCAACCTGTCGGTTATTTAGTTTCAGCCCAAGTTTTTTATAAAAAAATGTTTTTGCTAAAATTGAGTTTTGACAATTCCAATTTATAGTAATTTATAATTTTGATCTAGAGCGCAAGTTTATTTAAAAAAGTTAATATTTTTGTAAAAAATTTAAAATAAAGAACAGTACAGAGTCATACTTGAGGCAGGGGCAAACTTGACGCCTGTCCCCAGGGTTGTTATTTTCACAATTTTAAATGCTTGACCTGTCTTGCATTTTTTAAAGGTAGCGCAGGTTATTTGACAGGTTAGTTCGACTTATTAGAAGGTCTAGCAATTCGATTTTTTAAAATACTTAATTAATTCCCTTTTAGAATCCACCTACATAACCTGATTAATTAATGATGATTGAATCTTATTAGGTGTAGCTAGGGTTAGGGAACGCCTAATTCTAGGAAGTACAACAGCAGTAGAACAAAGGTTTTATTAAATAGGCTTTTTCAAGTCACAAAGAACACAGATGGTAAAATATCATCTGCTAATATCATAATCATGTATTATCTCGACACCATCGGCCTTAACAAAATCTCTCTTTTCCTGCAAATCAATTAAGGGGCCTTTTAAAACAAAATACAATATTTTTAGATTGCCACTGGCCGCATTGAGCGAATGCACAGCCTTATTAAAGTAAATTACTTTAAATGGTCATAATGACGTGGGAAATATTTGACTTAAATAGCGTCAAACCCTAGGACTTATGTGTTACCTAATGTCAAACCCTAACTATTATCTCACTCTTCTTTTATCCAATCCCCTTTCCTTCCAACAAAAATATGGTCAAAAAAAACAAAGTTAAAGCCGCGGTGCTTACAAGTTGCATAAAATAAAATACATGAATAAAATAAATTTGCAAAAATTTTGTAAAAAAAAAATTTGTAAGAGAATAAAATTTGTAAGAAAAAAGAATTTGTACAAGAATAGAATTTGTAGAAAAGAATATGTAGAAGAGAATTTGGTACCTTGAAAAGAAAACTCAGAAATCCAGCTAACTAGGTTATACCCAATCTCCCCACCATAATATCAGGTTACGGCAAGTATGAATTTAAAAGTATACGTACACTATAATTTCTTCTGAATGTCATCTGTAACCACAATATGACCAAGAAGGCAAAGTGTAACTTTCCCATCCCCCTACAAAAAACCAAATCATGAGCATGGTCTGATTGGTATATTCCCATCAAACTAAATCAACCTTTAAGTTATCTTAAAAAATAAAATATCAAAAGAAAATTGTTAAATATCTCAAAATTTAAAAAAATACCTAAAATAGTAAAAAAAAACTTTTTTTAACCTCAGCTCTTACAGCATACATGCTGGCTGCAGGTATTTTAATAAATTAATTTCTGCTTTGCAGCAAAAATAAAAATTTGGTGCTCAAAAGTTTGGTAAAAACATATTGTTTAAAACCATTATATTTTTAAGCTTTACCAAATTAAATCTTTCACTAACATTCTTACAACATACTTAAATCAAATGATAAAATCTTAATTGTTGACTATATAAAAGAGTTATACCTTAGGGCACGTGCAAAGTGAGTTTTTATTTTCGTAAAATTTTAAAAATTTTGAAAAAAAAATTTTTGTAATAAAACGCAAAATTTCAAAATGTTGCCAAATTTAATATATGCACATAAAATGCTTTTTCTGAAATAAAAAATTTTTGGAAAAATTTTGAAAAAAAATAAATTTTTAAAATTTTCAGAATTTTCAAAATTTTACGAAAATAAAAACTCACTTTGCACGTGCCCTTAATTAGAAATATTTAAACATCATGTTAATTGTTAAATAAAATGAAAGTAGTAAAAAAAATACTATAATGATTATAGATTCATATTGACTGCAATAGTTATCATTATTGTTAATAAAGTGATAATGATTATAATGTTCTTGAATTGGATAAAAGAAGAGTGAGATAATAAGGGTTTGACATTAGGTAAGACACACAAGTCCTAAGGTTTGACGCTATGTAAGTCAAATAAGTCCCACGTCTTAATGACCATTTAATGTAATTTATTTTACTAAGGCTGTGCATTCGCTTAATGCGGCCAGTGGCAGACCAAAAAATATGTATTTTGTTTTTAAAATGCCTAATTGAATTGCAGGAAAAGAGAGATTTTGTTACCGATGGTGTCAAGATAAGACATGATTATGATATTAGCAGATATTTTTCCATCTGTGTTCTTTGTGACTTGAATAAACCTATTTAATAAAACCTTTGTTCTACTGCTGTTGTACATCCTAGGGTTAGGCGTTCCCTAACTCTAGCTTCACCTAATGAGACTCAATCATCATTAATATGAAATAGCCAAGGATATCCAAACCTTTACAATAATATATTAAATTTTTTTATTTGAGATGAAATAATAATACATGCATGTAAAAAGAGAGAGATTTTAAAATTGTACCGGACAGTGCTAATCGCGGGTTAATAATACATTACTTTTTTATGCTAACTAACAAGATTTGCTGGGATCTATTTAATCCACAGTGGCATTCGTGGGTAGTTTGCAGCTAATACTAATTTCAAAATTGTAAAAAAAATATATTTTTTTTTAAATAAAATAAGGGCTTAATTTAAAAAAATAAGAATTAATGTTTTGGTTGTTTTATAATGCCAAAAAAAATAAAAAAAAATGTTTAAATATTTTTTTATATTATCTTCAAAACTTTTATTTTACTAGTCTACGGCTGATACTAATTTTAAAATCGTAAAAAATATATTTTTGAACTAAAAAATTTTTAACGGCTATTATTAAAAAATGAGAATTATTGTTTTTTGGTCGTTTTAGATGCCTAAAAATTTTTTTTTAATCTTTAAATTTTTTCACATTAGGGCGCGTCGTTTTTTTGAAACATTCTAAAATTTTTAAAATTTTTACTTTTTGACATTGAACGCTTTTTTTACAAAAAGTCGCCAATTTTTGTTATTAGCATTTAAATAGTTTTTCTAAAAAAAAAAGTTTTTAAAAAATTTTGAAAAAAAAAACAAAATAAAATTTTAAAAAATTTGAAATTTTTAAAATTTTTTAAAAATTTGAAATAAGTCTGAACGCACCCTTAGTCACCTTAAGGTTAATCAGCCCTCAATTTTTTTTCAGAACTTTTTTTGGTACTCGGAACTCTCTCATAAAAATGACGTCATTTTGTACAATATCTGTGCTTTTTCTTGGTTCAAGAACTATCACCCTCTAAAATTATTTTATAGTCATATACCATTATCATATATATGAAATATGTAAACTAATTGATTTGGTTAAGGATATAATTGCTGTATTATGAAGATATATTTCATGCGCCATTTTGCTTTTTATAGCAGAGTCACTCCAATCCTTTTTTTTCACGCGGCTAATACCTCTTTAAAAATTGTAAAAAAATATTTCTAAAATAAAAAAATTTTAGCGGTTAATATCAAAAAATAAAAATTTAGGTTTTTTGGTCGTTTTAGGATGTGCCTAACAAAATATTATTTGAGAAAAATTTTTCACACTAGCCGCCTCAATGTTATTTAAATGCGTGCAATTTTTTTTCGTCAAATTTTTTTTTTCCACTAGCCGCAGCCCTACCTGCGGCCGTACTGAGGACACAGTCAACGCATTTCTCAAATGTATGAACCAAAATTATGTCAAGTACCTTAGCGATTGAACAGCAGAAAGCCCAATTTTCTGCTCTTGTGCACAAATTAAATGATTTATGTTGGAACACATGTATGAAAAATTCAAAATTAACAGATAAATTTGATTATAAGCAAGAGAATTGTATATCTTATTGCTGTGATAGATTTGTCGACACATCTCTTTTCATTTCAAAACGTTTTGCAACAATGCTTCAAAACGCGGGTACATCATAAAGAAAAAGGAAATTGCACACAACCAATTTCTTTTGCATTATCCCATACTTTAACTTTTATATCATAATTTCCCTGAATGAAAATACATGAATTATTGTTGTTGTTACAAAAAATAAATTAAATGTTTACCTTAAAATCAGACAAATCAAAAGGCACAAATGCTGTGTAGTTATTAATAAAGTGTGTCCCTGGTAGTAATGGGCACTCACAAGGAAAATCTTTGAATTCTTTATTGGCTTTACAAATATTTTTGAAATACCTTGTCAACATGCTGCATATTTCAAATTGACTAAAACATTAGATATAAATGTAAAAATATAAAAGGGGTTACATTTAAAACAAATTATTATTTATTATATCACATATTGTTTAATAAAATTTAGCCTTAGGTAAAAAAAATAGACTGCTTTATCAGCAGTGTATGATTGGAGATATCTTATATTTTAACAATTGCCTAAATATTTAATTTAAAGCCATATATTATATTGGTTTTAAATAATTTTCATTAATTTTTGTGTTTGATTTAAGCAACTTTTGTAGAGTTATTGGTAAATTTTACTTGGAATAAAAAATTTTTTTTTTGTATATATAGTGTAGTTCTTATAATAGTAATGATATTACAACACCTTTGGCAAAAATGCAACAAACACTTATTCTGCCCCCTATATATGATTTTTTTAACAATCTTATGATTTTTTTGTGAGAATTTTTTAAAAAAAAATGCACATCTTTTTGCAAACTCATGAAAGAGTTTTATACACAAAAACTATGATTTTATATGATTTTCTTAAATTTAAATGCAAAATTTAAATTCTTTTTATATAATTCATTTATTGTGTCAAAACTTGAAGTATTATATCATTTTTCACTTTTTAATTAAGAAAAATTATTCGATAAAAAATTACTCTAAACTGCTAAACGTTTTTGGAAGGGCCACACCAATTATCTTTAATCCCTTCCAATAACCCTGCATGGCCACAAAACTGAAAATTAAGGTTTTCATAATTTTTTTGCCTTTTTTGATTCCTTTCTTATCTTACACTCATAAATGAGCAATTCGAAATAAATTTTAAATTGGCCCAATTTAAGTATTTCTGAAAGTAAAATAATACGAAAATTAAAATGGATTTCAATAATATTATATGGCCTTTCTAAAATCTAGCACCGAATATATAAAACTAATATTGTATAAAACTTATAGCATCGTAGCATCTGGCCACCTATTACCTTGGGAGTTCTAAGGTAAAACTTGGTAACACAAATATTTAGAGCCTGTATGAACCCCATTTTCAAATTTCTATAACTACAAAAATTTTAAAGCTTTGGACTTGGTATTTGTATTTTAAAGAAGAGTTTGTTATATAGGAATTTATTTTTTAAAAAAATTATTTTAATGCTAATAATGATTAGCGACTTTTTGTTAAAATGCGTTCTAAGTCCCAAAGTAAAAATTTTTAAATTTTTTAAAAAACTAAATGAATTCTATTTATATTATGTTTTAAATACTAGTAGAACATTTTATAAAAGATTCGTGAAATAAAAATAAACAAAAAATTTGTTCTATAACTCGTCTCTAATTAGATATGTTACAGAAAAAAAAATAATATATAATAATTATATAGATTACATACCTTTTATATTATGAAAAAACATTTAAAAAATAAGGTTGTAATTTTTATTTTTAAATTTTTATTAAGGCTAAATCATGGATTTTTACATTGAAATTGACCATGTAGGGTCGATGTGCACCCCACGAACTTTTCTAAAAACAATTTGTCATTTGACTTAAAAATTTTTACATACTACTTTTATTTATTAAAACATAATAAAGCACAAATTTAAATGATAGTATTGCATAATTTAGTAGATATAAGAGATTAGCTGGGGTCCGACCCCGCTGTAGCATGATCAATCTTACTAAGGGTCATGCCATAACACCAAGTAAATAGGTGGTTCAGCTTTTCAAACCTAAATGACCTATGTGTATAAAAGGTGCCTTTCACTTTAAGTCCCATATTTATACATTTAATTAATTCCAAATGGAGGGAGTATAGATTTGACCACGTTCAAACTAAATTCAAAATTTTAGAAATTATATTTGAAGAATTTTTTTAATAACCAAATTTAATTTTAGGCACAGATTATAATTTTTGGATTATTTTGGAAAAACTAAAAAATAAAAATTTTCAAAATTTTTTGAAAATAAAAACTTACTAAAAACGTGTTCTTTATGGTACTTATAAAAAATGTATCTATTAACTAATAAATAACCGTTGTTTCATAAAATAGATAGAGTGTATTTAAACATTCTTTTAAATTGATGAGTGCCGATTTATTTATAAAACAAATTGTACTTTTTCAAGGGGGGGGGGGGGGGGAATTTTTCGTTAAATTTTTTTATATTTTCGTTATTCGAGGGTCGGTCCATTGTACATTAGCGCCTCTAATTAAATTGTCGCGTTTGGTCAATTATTAAGTTATAAACTACCCTTCGCCACTCAATTCATTTTTCTAACCAAAGAAACCCAAAAATATTCAAATTTATATAGACCGATGTTTCAGTTAAAATACTGCATAAGCTTTTTATTATTTGTTCCCACTGAAAAGGATGGTACTAAAATTAGTTATCACCAACCTCAGTTGGTGGAATTTTAAAGTGGTCATCAGATAGTTAAAAGCTCTAACAGTTGTTAATCAGTAAATGATGACACCATTCTTTTTGTTCACTGCTATGCTTTGAATATAAATGCTTATACCTGCACAAAGCATTAACATCTTCAAAAAAATGTGGGAATATTTAATAACAGAAATTTCAGTGCTATTAGATCAGTCTCAAATTTAAAATTTAAGTATTGTCCATTTGGCCGGAAATTTTATCATTCCTATTTTAGGTTGGATTGCTGACTAATAAAGACTAGGCTAAAAAGGCAATGCATGCCGTCTTTTTAAGAGATAAATGGAAGGAATGTTTTAGCACTGGCTTTCGTTTTTTTCTAAGAGTTTTAAAGCCTGTATGCTCCAATATTACGAAGAATGCGGCTTCTTTTTTGGATAGTTATCGGCGGAAAGACACACTTAAAATCCCAATGTCCCCAAGGAAAAGGATGTCGCCGGTTAGCACAATGTATTTTTGCTTATATTATGTTTGTTTATAAAAAGATTAATTTTTATAAATCTTACATCCTTTTTCTTTCATCTAAGCTGTAATATATGGCTCTCAATACCGTGTAAACCTCATTGCGATAAATTATGAAAAATTTTCAATAGAAGGCAATCTCAGTTTACGCTTAAATGAAAATGTATATTAACTTATAAAATACAAAAATATCCAAAAAAAACGACATATTAAATAAATTAATTCTATATAGATTAAACTAATTCACATTTTTGTTTTAAAAACTAATTTTTATTTTTGTTCTTGCCTAGATGCTTTTGTTCTTTTTTTGTTTTTTAAGAGAATTAGTTTCTGATATTTGTCCTATCAATGACTATCAAGTAATTTATGGCACTTAAATTTAAACAGCCGAATACTGTATTAATGTGCTAGATTGGACTTATAACACAGGTCAATAAATTTTGAAAGTTATGAGCCAACTACGGAGATCAAACCTGCCATCTTAGGGATTTTACAATCCGTTTACCTTTTTTTCTAATCAAATCTAGTTAGTCAGCTACAAACATTAAAAATTTTAAAAAATATGTAAAAAAAAACAAAAAAGATACAAAAACAATAAATTAAATTTTTTTTGAAAATTGACAACAGTTAAACTGTTAAATTCAAACTTTATATAGTATTATTAATAAAAACCGATAATATATCGTGTCGATTTAAGTTTGGACACAAAATATTCTGTATTATCTAAATGTCCATGTAAGAGCTTGATATACTAAATGTTTCCCAATATTTAAATATAGGTTGAAAAAAAGATTATTAAATTTTTTCTTTTTATTGTCATAAATTCTGTTAAAAAGGCCATTTTTCGATAAGGACGGATCTAAGAAGCTGAAGGCGGAAGAAATTAATAAAAACGGAAAATATATATGAGATAAGGCCATTATGGGGATACATGCTTTAATGTTTTTATAAACATATTTTATGTAACATTGATAAGACTGGACAACAAAATAAACAATATAAACGATATTTTGAGGGTTTATAGAGAATTTTCTTGCGATAACGATCCCGGGTTTAGTTTTTTTTCCAATGCCTCTATTTTTTTTAAACTGCGTCCAAAATTCAGAAAAAATTCACAAAATTTCTTTAACTATTAATTTTCTAAAATATTTGGCATATTCAGATCCTTATAAAAAACATATCTAATATAGGTTTTAGCTTAGAATTATTTGCAATTTACCTTCAAGTTATTAAGGAACAGAAAACGGATTTTATGACGAAAACCACTAATTTTATAAAAATAAAAAAAATTAAATATTATAAAAAAATTTAAACGGCTTACGTTAATAACGAATGTTTTTTAAATCTAAATATTTTTTTAAACTTATGTTAATACCCATAAGCTTTATGATATAGAGGCACAAAATACCCCCAAAATAGAAAAATCTCAACTTTTACACCGAATAACTAAAATTCTGAGGCATAAGCTAACATTCTGATTTCAAATTCGTCATTTGTACCAAAAACTTGACCAAAAACAATAGTTGCCATAAATGATGCTTAAGGTCGTCCAAATTTTGTTGTCCAGTGTAATTGTCGACCTGTATATTTTAGAGTAACAAATTGTACCATGTGCCTTTCTCATTTTCATGTGGACAAGGTAAGGGCAAAGAAAATGTTAGGGTTTCTCTTGTCATGGCAACTTCGGCAAATGAGGTATTTGGTAGAATTTCGGTTGTGTTTACCTTAAACCAGACGGATATAGTACCGGGTAGTTTGAGTGGATTGGGTTTAATATCAAATTGTTGAATGTGAAGTATTGCATTTGTATTACCTGTACAATGTAAAAATGACAAAACCAGAATGCGGTGTATTGTTTGTTTTCTAATACTACAGGTTCACCACATTAAACTTAGAGCTTTTGATATAGATTTAATAACACCTTCTTCTCTATTTTTCAAAATATTTTTCTATTGAATCACAAGATATTCTTGTTATTAGTCGAACATAACAAAAGTGCTCCCTCCGAACTATAAAAATTAAAAAAAAGAAAGATTAATAATGAGAAAAGGCGTTGTTAAAGCTCCATTAAAATAGGGTCCCTTCTAAACCAATAAAGAATTGGCGTCTAAAAAGCATTCATCTTGAGGCTTGGACACCGATCTTAAATGCAAATAACACTGTTCGATAGATAATTTATATACAAACTAATTAATCAAATCAGGTTATTGAAAATTATATTTTAATTTGTTTTTTAAGTCAAATTTTGTAAGCCTCTTATAAACATTGAAAATATAAAATAAAACGAGATTATTTAAAATTTATTAATTCATAAACTCGTTAATAAATAATGTTACATAGAAGTATAAAATTTTAAACAATAAGATCATAAAACTAACAAATATTGAAAATATTTATCTTATATTTTCTAAAAATATATTTATGGTAAAAAAGTGCCATATAGAATTTGGGGTCATATAAAAGTGTCACTATGTCCGTATCTTAAATAGGCTCAAATCATCACTGACGCATTATTGATTCTATCATTGGGGCTGATCATAATATCAACGCCTTTCCTTCTTCTAAAGAAATAATAAATTATTTTATTATGAAACAATAACTTTAATTTTAATTATTAATGAATAGGGCTCTATTATTGTCACTGTGGTCCAACTTTTGTGTCGCTTGACCTTTCCTCTCGAGCTTATTTTTATTGTTAATGTATAATTTGACAATAACCCTGAACATGTTTAAATTAAAAAGCCTTTTTGCAACCTAGCGATGACTGTGTTTCTACTCAATTTCAAAAAAGCCAAAATTTTTGATGCAAAAAGGCTATAATTATGTTCGCCTATTTATGTTAAATAAAAGCTATAGCATATGGTCGTTTCATGAGGACAAATATTTATATATTGTAAAAATTGTTTAGGGGAGGTAATTTTGTGAAATATTTTTTATGTCATAATAAATCATATTATTTAACTTTAAAATATATTATTTAAATAGTAAAGCTGAAAAGGAATGACATAGGATGGCAGAAACTTTAAGACCTTTGACCATTATGCGATAGATTTTGGAGTAAAATAAAAAACAAGTGTTTTTTTTGGAAAAATCAGGTCAAATTTATGGGGGAAAAATATAAAAGATAAAAAGCATATAAATTATTAGGCTAAATCAATTTACTTAATACCTAAAATCTTACTTTAGTCTTTATTTGAAGGTGCCAAAAAAATTTGTATAGCTCATACAGATTCTAAAACATTTTGCAAGTTAAAGTATAATCAATATATTATATACCTAAAAATTTCTATAATTCAATAATTTTGAGAAAAGCTAAGCCGTTTTTTTAATAATTAAGGGTTGGCAAAAACTTTTGAGCGGTTTTGTCAAATACTTTTTTAATTTTAATAACTTTTTTTAAATATGTTTTTGATAAAGAATCTAAATATGCCAATAATTTCTAGTTAAAAAAATTTATAAAATTTTTATTAAACTTTGGACGCAAAAAAAAATTAAAGGCATTGGAAGAAAAACTACACCAGTGATTGTTGTGAATTTTTTTCAACCCCTAAACTTTTGTTTTTTTTGTTGTCCAGTGTTATTTTAACATAGCCCCTTTAAATGTTTTAAAGCTTTAAAAATTTTCCTACATTGAACCAATTTTTTTTAAAAGCCTGCATTCTTTATCTGGATTTCGGCATCTTTTTAATGGATATTATGGTAATGGCCTAGATACACATTAAAATTATTGACCCTTGTGGTTATGGACGTATCGCAAATCACTGCACCCAAAATAACCAAAATTAAAAAGGGGGGCTGGGTAAGCACAAAAGAAATATAATCTTCTAAGTAAGACTATTGAAATTATAGATGTGTTAAGAAGAGGATATGCGCTCAGGTTCGACTCCCCCGCCCTTTCCCGGTTACGGGTCTGTAAGACTTTCTTATATCGCAGTAATAAAAAATTTAAATTAATAGTGAAAGCAGTTGCCCTATCGGCAATAATCACACTAAACTTTGAAACATTGAGCGGCACCCTTTTTTTATTTATTCTTGACTCTTTTATTAAAATTTTTGAGTAATCACACAAAGTATTCTTACCACAATCTTTCCACCGAATCATGGCGCATGGCTGATACAAAATTACCAGGGAAATTGTTAAAAAAATTTGTAGAAAACTGCGCATTTTAAATTTCATCTTTTGGAAAAATCCAACAATAAGTTTCATAATTTAAATATTGTATTTTTAAAAACGTATAAAGTGGGTCATATTATAAAACAAGCTATATATGCATCGCTTCCCTCTTTTTTTTTACAAAAAAGGTAACCTAGATAAGGAATATTTTGCTCATCAAACAGGATATCCATTTTTGGCTTAGTTTCAAAATAAAAATATATATTGGCGAAATTATGTTTTTGTTTAAAAGAAAATTTTGGTTTGTCTAAAAAATTATCAGAAAAATTTGTTATTTATAAAATTTAGCATAGCTATAAGGTCTTTCCTTCTTTGTTCACATTATTTACAGGGTGCTATGAAGAGATATCTTTTTAATTGTTTTTTAATATAGTATTAAAACTAGAAAACTTTCTTTGAGCCATGCATAAATTACAAAATGGTCATAGAACAAAAAACACCTTTAAGAATTTTTATGGTATCGTTCTTTATCAATATTATAAATGATAAATCACATGAGTTCATTTCTTTTTAGGACCCATTTTTTTTTTTTTGGGTTTTTCATTTCTTTTTAAAGGGGTTTTTTTTTTCCCTCGAGTGGGGGGAGAAAAAAAAAAAATAAAAAAACCCATTTATTTTTTCCACCCTGGTCATTTATTTTTTTGATGCCTTAAATTTTATAAAGTCCATGTCAAAAACGAGATTTATTTAATATGGTGTATTTGGCTGAGGTGGAAAGTAAATATGAAAACACATAGATCAACAAATTTTTGAGAGTTTACGGAGATCAAACCTGCCATCTTAGGGATTTTCAAATCCGTTTACCGTTTTTTCTAATCAAACTTAGTTAGTCAGCTATAAACATTGAAAATAAAAATGCAAAAAAAAACAAGAATGATTTAAAACCAAAAATTAATTTAATTTTTTTTTCCGCATATTTACAACAGCTAAACTTTTAAATTTAAACTTCAAATAAAACTTTTATTAAAAACTGATAATATATCGTGTTGTATTAAAGTTTAGACGCGAAATTGTATTATCCAGTGCTGGAAAAACAATTACCTAAAAATTTTTCTCATTTTTCCCCCAAAACTTAAAGAAAGAGCTACAAATAAAGGACCAAAATAAGAATTCAAAAGCCCTTACTAAGAAGAGGGGCAAAAAAACCCCCAAAAAAGTGGTTTAAAAAGCCCCAAAAAGCCCATTTTTTGTTTTCTTTATAATAATTTCGAAAAATTTTAATTTTTTCTTTATAATAAGGATGGGCTTAAAGCTCCTAGGAGGATTTTTTTTTTTAAGAAAATGGGCTTTTTTTAAATATGCCCCTTTTCTTTAAGCAAGAAAAGGGGCTTTTCTTTCGCCATGCCCACGAGTTTGTTGGCGTTGGAAAAAAACTCGAAAACTTGTCAAAAAAGCCCATTTATTTTTTTCCCCAGCCCTGGTATTATCTAAATGCTGAAAGAGCTTGATATACTAAAAATTTTATTTTTTAATATTTAAGATGATAAAGGTAAGTTACAAGGGATTTTTATTTGAAATGTTGCCAGGCCAATATTATGCCCATAATTCAAATAGCAGGGATAAGAAAAATTTTGTTTTTTAAAATATTACCATATTAACATCTAATTAAATAATATTTTTTTCAATTTAATAATTTTTTAAAAATGTCTAATTTAAATTTAACAGTAGTAAAACAGGCTACTCATGTATTAATATTTTTTAATATTGTTTTAACAAAATCGTTGTTTTTTACATTTTCAACACAAATAACAAAAATTCTAGCAATTTTTTTTGATAAAAAATAACACTATAATAGCTCGTAACATTCATTTGTTAAAGATGGCGAAAATTAGTGATCAAAACATTGGGCATATTTAACGTTATTTATTAATTATGTAAAAATATTGTTAATAACTATATATAATAAATGACAATAAACACCACAATAATATAAAAATATTTGTTTTGGGTCAAGCAGTTTGCTTAGGAGGGTTAATAGGCCACTACTTAGCCAGGATTGTAAAGCTTTAACACATTTTAGTTTTATATTTATGTAATGATTGCAGTATAAATTTCAATTAAAAAAACTTTAAGTATTTATAAAACAAATTAATAAAATGTGGATTATTAATATAAATTTTGCTAGGTCGTGCTGAGACACACGGTCGGGCCAAATAGATAAACAATGTTAATATGTTCAAAAGCTTCTTTCCTTTTCTGTGTGCAGTGAATGAAGCAGGAAAGTAATTCATATTGTTAACATACAATTACAATACTAACACTTACAATAAAAATAAATCGTAAAATTTTGTTTTGGCGATCTCTTAATGCCGATTTTCTTTATGTAAAGTTTAATCGGAGTAATTGGCAAGTGTTCATCCACCAGGATATGCCTGTTTTAAGACAGAAAAGGGAATTTAAATATTTGTAAATGTTTTCTCTCCAAAAAAGCCACCTTTTAATTTTGTCCTATAAAATTATATAAACCTGAGTTTCACATTTGAATAATGTTTGGGACCAACAAGTGCATTTTTTAATAAGGTCAAATTTATCTTAATCTAGGTCGCATGTGAAATTATTGCCAGAATCAAAAACAAATTCGGGTTAATTAACACTAATTAATGAGAAAGGACCCAGTTGTTATTTAGTAGGAACATCCATCTGTTATTTGCGACATTAAGTGCGATAAGATGTTGGTGGAGACAAATTTAATACATTTAACCCTCTAGAATTATCAGTTTTTCGAAATAAACAAAATTTTTTTTATCTGTATTTGCAAAAACATTTTTAATGTGTAAAACTTTATTTTGTTGATAATTTATATACAACATAATTGTTGGTGCATATATTATTTTGAAAGGGTCACCTAAAGGATAGTTCTATTATCTAAGTTTATTTTAAACTTTAAGTATTAAAAGCCTTTAAAATGTTTTTTAGCAAATAAGCATTGCTTTTTAATTAAGATTAATTTATTTAATTTAATTGCTTCTTGTTATTTTTCTTGTATCACAAAAACGCCCTAATATTCAATTCAAAATTAAAAATAATTCTATTGCATAAAATTTACCATGCAGAAAGAATAATCTGTATTCAATAAAATCTGTTGGTGTATGCTATAATTGTATTAATTTAAATATTATGGCCTATTAATATTTAAATTTTATGGCCTTTTTAGTAGTAAAATATTATGGCCTTTTATTATTTGGTTTACTTAATTGTACTTTAGCTATTTTGAATATTAATTGTTATATTAATTGGTGGCGACTATATATAGTTGTCCTTTTGGATGTACGAAAAAGGTATATAAACTAGAATTGAATTGTATTATATATATAGTATTTATATCAAAATCTCAACCTACTTGTTAATATGGTACCGATGACCACAATCTAATCTGGGTGTACCAGAACTAAATAATGATATATTAAATCTCAGTCCCGAATGGCGAGATGAATATGTTTGATGATGATGATAATAATTATGAAATATTCGAGGAACCTTATTATAATTTTGAGACTGATACTTAAATATTATATTCGAATGACTTTGCTGTGGATCAATGGAATTCACAAAGGTATAATTATTATGATGACTTCGTTGGCGAACAAACATATGATGAATATCAAGAATTTAGCGATTGTAACGATTTTGATGAAAATCGTCAAGAACTCAGCAATCGTAATGGTCACTGTAGCATTTTCGAAAATCCTATACCAGTCTATTCAAATAGAATTGAGATGGGAGTAAGATGCATGAAAATACGTTATCTTAAAAGTGTAATAAATAGCGATTTTAACGATATTGATAAAATTAGTCAAGAACTCAGCAATCGTAATGGTCAATGTAGCCTTTTCAGAGACCCTATACCAGTCTATTCAAATAGAATTGAGATGGGAGTAAGATGCATGAAAATACGTTATCTTGATGAAAGGGATGAGCTATTTAATAATAATTATAATAATGATAATAATAATGATAATAATAATGATAATAATAATAATAATAATGAATTTCAACCGATTGAAATTGTTAATAATGGATCAAGGGGCACGCGAATTACCGAAGAATACGATAGTGGGGACGACGGGCTGTTTATCGATCATAACGTTAGAGATTATCCCAATTCGAAAAAGGAGGAACTACAGCCTGAACCTGATATTAGCAATGACGCTGTTTAAGTGAAACCCAACAATACATGGACACCCTTCAAGACGAACGAGGACTATAATCGGTACTCTAAACGTTACGACGATGGGTATGGAAACTAATTGGGGCAACAAGTCATGGTGAAGAAGGAAGATGATCACTTTATAGACTTGGTCATCGACAACGACAGGAATACGATAGTGCCTCCTGGTACTTAATTTTTGGCAGCGACTCAAGTGACGATGATTTCGGAGATAACAATTGGCTTTCGATTAGTGACCAAAACGCATTCGATTATTGTCGGCATTACACACACAATTTGAAATTATATTTTTGAACAAAGCAGACCTACATATTAAGATAATAAATGATGGTATAGATTTTTATTAGGAGAAAAATTATGGGGTGGGTAAAAACTTAAATAAGATCTTGATTTTGGCCATAAAATGTATATATATGCCATATGATAGGGGGAAGTTTTTAACTTGCCTCACTGACAGGTGAGCAAGGAGAAGAACCTGCCTACACAAGGTCGCGGGTTCAACTCCTTGGCCACCATGTTGGTGTTTGCTATAATTGTATTAATTTAAATATTATGGCCTTTTAGTATTTAAATATTATGGCCTTTTTAGTCGTTAAATATTATGGCCTTTTATTATTTAGTTTACTTAATTGCACTTATGTTCAACTCAAAATATGGGATATTGACTGGTCAAATTTATTCTAATTTCTCAGATTAACACTTGGAAGTTATTCAAATTAGTAAATGAACGTTAACATGGTATCAGATTTATAATAGAATGTTCTTTTAGGGGGAACTTTAATCAACTATTCAAATTCATAAATAAAATGTTTTACGAAAGAACGTTAACAAAGTAAAGTTATGAATAAAATGTTTTAAAGAGCGAACAACAATATATTCATCTTAGACACATTCCCTTTTTTTTAGTGAGTGTTCGATATTGGAAAGTTATCAGACACTAGCTATCGTTTAATGCAAATGAGTGTTGGCCGAAAAGAGGCAGATTATGGTTACATTTTAATTTTAAATACTTATGCGGGTGCTGGCGTCAGCATAAAGCGCGCAATTGGCAACCTCGCTGTCCTCAATATGGTCGCAAGCGTTATCATATAGGATTCTGCTCTCCTTAATATGGTCGCAATGGGCGTTGTCATATAGGGCTTTGATGTCCTTAATATGGTCGCATTGGGCGTTATCACATTGGGCTCATTCTGTGTCTCATGCAAAAATTATCTGCAAATGTCATTAATGCTAGCATCTGCCTCAGACGGAATTAGGGCCATTGTGGCGAAAACCTCGAATTAATTATTATGTGTAGTGAATAATTACGCTTAGGAAGGATCGTCGTCATCATTTATTATCATATGAAATGCATAGAGTTTTACATATCGTTGTGAATAGATGGGTTCAGGAGAAATTTACGTAAACAATCTGTTGATCAGAAAATTTAAATATCTAGCGATGATGCAGGTTTTTCAGAAAATTTTATTAATTTAATCGTTTGTTGACTTATGCTCTGAAGGGGGAGAGGGAGAGGAAGGTGGCTTTATCTCATGCAAAAATTCGTTAATCATTAATGCTACAACTTACGAAAATAGACGAAACTAGAACCATTTTGGCGAGAGTCTCGAATTAATTACATTGTACGTACGCTTAGTGAAAACATCGTCATCATTGATAAAAATATTAAATTGTGTTTTACATAACGTTGTGAATAGCTTAGTTGACAAAGAATTAACATCTTACATCGAATTTTATTTACATGGTTGGAACGGTGAATATTTTGTTTGTTGAGCGTTTCTCAGGGGTGGCCAAGTTTAAGGGCTGCGTGGGTTGTGTCGGACGCCTCCGACAAGGTGTTTTCTGACACCAATATTTATTTTATAAAAATAAAATAAAAAGGAAAATAAAAATATATATATGTGTATTTAAGTTGTAATAAAGGCCATTATATAGTGTTTGTAACGGTTAACATCTTCGAATTCTTTTTCCATTTGAATCCAAAGGTTTGGTCAATTCGTCCATTTAAATTAGTTTAGTTCAAAATGAACTCAAAATATGGGATATTGACTGGTCAAATTTATTCTAATTTCTCAGATTAACACTTGGAAGTTATTCAAATTAGTAAATGAACGTTAACAAGAGGTATCAGATTTATAAATAGAATGTTCTTTTAGGGGGAACTTTAATCAACTATTCAAATTCATAAATAAAATGTTTTACGAAAGAACGTTAACAAAGTAAAGTTATGAATAAAATGTTTTAAAGAGCGAACAACAATATATTCATCTTAGACACCTTCCCTTTTTTTCAGTGAGTGTTCGATATTGGAAGGTTATCAGACACCAGCTATCGTTTAATGCATTGTTGGCCGAAAAGAGGCAGATTATGGTTACATTTTAATTTTAAATACTTATGCGGGTGCTGGCGTCGGCATAAAGCGCGCAATTGGCAACCTCGCTGTCCTCAATATGGTCGCAAGCGTTATCATATAGGATTCTGCTCTCCTTAATATGGTCGCAATGGGCGTTGTCATATAGGGCTTTGATGTCCTTAATATGGTCGCATTGGGCGTTATCACATTGGGCTCATTCTGTGTCTCATGCAAAAATTAACTGCAAATGTCATTAATGCTAGCATCTGCCTCAGACGGAATTAGGGCCATTGTGGCGAAAACCTCGAATTAATTATTATGTGTAGTGAATAATTACGCTTAGGAAGGATCGTCGTCATCATTTATTATCATATGAAATGCATAGAGTTTTACATATCGTTGTGACTAGATGGGTTCAGGAGAAATTTACGTAAACAATCTGTTGATCAGAATTTAAATATGTCCTAGCGATGATGCAGGTTTCTCAGAAAATTTTATTATTTTAATCGTTTGTTGACTTATGCTCTAAAGGGGGAGAGGGAGAGGAAGGTGGCTTTATCTCATGCAAAAATTCGTTAATCATTAATGATGCAACTTACGAAAATAGACGAAACTAGAACCATTTTGGCGAGAGTCTCGAATTAATTACATTGTACGTACGCTTAGTGAAAACATCGTCATCATTGATAAAAATATTAAATTGAGTTTTACATAACGTTGTGAATTGCTTAGTTGACAAAGAATTAACATCTTGCATCGAATTTTATTTACATGGTTGGAACGGTGAATATTTTGTTTGTTGAGCGTTTCTCAGGGGTGGCCAAGTTTAAGGGCTGCGTGGGTTGTGTCGGACGCCTCCGACAAGGTGTTTTCTGACACCAATATTTATTTTATAAAAATAAAATAAAAAGGAAAATAAAAATATATATGTGTATTTAAGTTGTAATAAAGGCCATTATATAGTGTTTGTAACGGTTAACATCTTCGAATTCTTTTTCCATTTGAATCCAAAGGTTTGGTCAAATTTAAATTAGTTTAGTTCAAAATGAACTCAAAATATGGGATATTGACTGGTCAAATTTATTCTAATTTCTCAGATTAACACTTGGAAGTTATTCAAATTAGTAAATGAACGTTAACAAGAGGTATCAGATTTATAAATAGAATGTTCTTTTAGGGGGAACTTTAATCAACTATTCAAATTCATAAATAAAATGTTTTACGAAAGAACGTTAACAAAGTAAAGTTATGAATAAAATGTTTTAAAGAGCGAACAACAATATATTAATCCTAGACACCTTCCCTTTTTTCAGTGAGTGTTCGATATTGGAAGGTTATCAGACACCAGCTATCGTTTAATGCATTGTTGGCCGAAAAGAGGCAGATTATGGTTACATTTTAATTTTAAATACTTATGCGGGTGCTGGCGTCAGCATAAAGCGCGCAATTGGCAACCTCGCTGTCCTCAATATGGTCGCAAGCGTTATCATATAGGATTCTGCTCTCCTTAATATGGTCGCAATGGGCGTTGTCATATAGGGCATGTCCTTAATATGGTCGCATTGGGCGTTATCACATTGGGCTCATTCAGTGTCTCATGCAAAAATTAACTGCAAATGTCATTAATGCTAGCATCTGCCTCAGACGGAATTAGGGCCATTGTGGCGAAAACCTCGAATTAATTATTATGTGTAGTGAATAATTACGCTTAGGAAGGATCGTCGTCATCATTTATTATCATATGAAATGCATAGAGTTTTACATATCGTTGTGACTAGATGGGTTCAGGAGAAATTTACGTAAACAATCTGTTGATCAGAAAATTTAAATATGTCCTAGCGATGATGCAGGTTTCTCAGAAATTTTTATTATTTTAATCGTTTGTTTACTTATGCTCTGAAGGGGGAGAGGGAGAGGAAGGTGGCTTTATCTCATGCAAAAATTCGTTAATCATTAATGCTGCAACTTACGAAAATAGACGAAACTAGAACCATTTTGGCGAGAGTCTCGAATTAATTACATTGTACGTACGCTTAGTGAAAACATCGTCATCAATGATAAAAATATTAAATTGAGTTTTACATAACGTTGTGAATAGCTTAGTTGACAAAGAATTAACATCTTGCATCGAATTTTATTTACATGGTTGGAACGGTGAATATTTTGTTTGTTGAGCGTTTCTCAGGGGTGGCCAAGTTTAAGGGCTGCGTGGGTTGTGTCGGACGCCTCCGACAAGGTGTTTTCTGACACCAATATTTATTTTATAAAAATAAAATAAAAAGGAAAATAAAAATATATATGTGTATTTAAGTTGTAATAAAGGCCATTATATAGTGTTTGTAACGGTTAACAGCTTCGAATTCTTTTTCCATTTGAATCCAAAGGTTTGGTCAATTCGTCCATTTAAATTAGTTTAGTTCAAAATGTTCAACTCAATATGGGATATTGACTGGTCAAATTTATTCTAATTTCTCAGATTAACACTTGGAAGTTA
Organism: Acutogordius australiensis; assembly: GCA_030555515.1. Classification (NCBI taxonomy): domain Eukaryota; kingdom Metazoa; phylum Nematomorpha; class Gordioida; order Gordea; family Gordiidae; genus Acutogordius; species Acutogordius australiensis. The sequence continues at coordinate 32,476,109 of CM060244.1, read as the reverse complement.
TTCAAATTAGTAAATGAACGTTAACAAGAGGTATCAGATTTTTTAATAGAATGTTCTTTTAGGGGGAACTTTAATCAACTATTCAAATTCATAAATAAAATGTTTTACAAAAGAACGTTAACAAAGTAAAGTTATGAATAAATTGTTTTAAAGAGCGAACAACAATATATTCATCTTAGACAGAAACATAATTATTAAGTTGTATATTACATGTTTATTTTATTATGACAAAAACACGTAATAGTACTTAATGATAATTCAGAAAACTCAAGCTGAATTTTGATATTATAATTGCACAATATATTTTATAAAGCCGCAAAATTGCCAAAAAATAATAAATATACCAGCATATATTCCGATTTCTGTTTAATAAATAAAAATTAGCTTTAAATTGCACAAAAAAAATTAAAAAGCTATTTCTAGGGGCAACGGCCCCCCCTTTGCCCCCCCCTCCTCAATACGTCCCTGATGTGTAATACATACATATCCAACAATTTTTCAGACCTTAAGTTTCCAATTTAAAGAATATCAATAACATTATCAACTTTTTAGAATTATCTGTTTATAATTATCAAACCTTTAAAAACACAGCATATATAACTTAAATATTAATTCTAAACATCATAAACTCCTCCGTAAATTACAGTCATTCTGAAAGAAAATTCTGCCTTCCAATAAAATACAAGCAGATATTCAAAGCTCTAATTTAAAAGACATTTTTATTAAACAACAAAAATTAAAATTTATGACTTACTAATAATTTTTAAATTAAAATATTACACCAAAACAACCATTCGCCAACCTCATCGATACCAGCAAAACAAATATTAACGTCGAACAAAAATAATACAATAAGTAAAAAATTTATCTCTTCGAAGGTACATACTCACCTGCATTCCCTATTGAAAAAACTTGAGTTTTTAAATTATAAAAACCGACCGTTTATTTTTAAGCCAACAAAATATTTTCTCCCCCATACCACTAGCACGGCAACTATGTGTACCTATTCTGCCAAAACTGTGATTCTTCTTACAGTTGACAATCTGGCAAGAATATAAAGACTCAGGAAACACCAGGCTAAAAAAGCAAATAGATAAGAAGAACATAACTTAGATTATTCTCACAACTTTAATTTTTCACCTAATTGTGCACATTGAAAAAAATTAGCATACAAGAAAATTTTAGAAACTGATGAGATCAACTCTCTCTAAATTATTTTACATAGAAAATTAAATCAAACCAATGTCAAAAAAACAAGGTCATGCTTTTTATTATAAATTCTTTTTTATTTAAAATTAACAATAATAGAAAGAATTTTTAAAATTACTTTCAAAAATTTTTCACAGATGAACTTTAAACCTTTTATGAATGTATGGCTGCGGCTAGTGAATAAAAAATTTTCGGTGATAAAAAATCTAACGCATTGTATTTACATTAAGACGGCTATTAAATAAATTTTCGAAGAAAATATTCAAAAACGGCCAATTTAAATTCTCATTTTTTAATATTCGCCGTTAATTTTTTTTTTTAAATTTTTTTTACAATTTTGAAATTAGTTTTTGCCAAAGCTTAAGTATTACACATGTTGTTCTATTTTTTTTATTAAATTTATGAAAAAACGTAATCTATATAGTTTGATATTTAGAAAAAAAGATGTGTCGGTCTTGGATTATGTACGTATCCACGTATGTATTCGAGAAACCCAACACATTTTCTAATACCTAAATTTTAAAAATTTTATATTTTATTTTGTCAACAAATTTTTTTACCCATATTTAATTAAGTAATAGTTTTGCTGCATATTAATTAACATGACCAGTTGTTTGCAAAATATTGCGCGATAAAGTGAGTCTATTATTTTTAAACATAGTAAGCTCAAAATATGTCAAAAGAATTTTTTCAATTTTATTATTATTTTCTTATGATTTTAAAAATTTGTCAGAAATTAAAAATTGAAAAAGTTAATAATTGTTTTATGGGACTGTATAAATGGCAAAAAATCCCATTTTTATTAATTTATAAGTTTGCTTGCCCTTGCTACAAATTTATTTTGTTCATGTGCAATCAACAAAATGTTAGAATCCATTTTTCAATGCAAAAATAATATACACCACACGCTTGACCTTGGATATAGGATCTTGAAAAAAAAATTTAAAATCGTTTTTATGGATTTGAAGGTTCAGATAAATTTTAACATATTTCACAATTAAGTAACATGAAATAATATGTTAATATAAAAATGTTTTATACTTTGTGTTTTTTAATTGTTGTATGTTTTACATTTTCATCAATTCAATCAAGTATTAAATATTTATTTGAGAGTAATCAGAGTTAAAATAAGATTTAATAGGTGGTAGGAGGCGAGGGGGGCGACAGAGGCAATGGAATAAATTAAGGAGATAGGAAAAAACAAGAACAAAAAATTGCCTAAAGATTTGTTAGGTAATAGATTAGCAGAAATTACTGCTGACAAAATTTTTAATTTTGCTTCGCGAACAAAATTTTAATTTATTGCGGAGTCATATCTAGCGGAGCTTATTTTTGATTGGCTTGGTTATAGCCTGTCAATAAAATTGCCTCTCCTACATCCGGTGCACAAATTTTGTAAATCATAAATTTTATTTTGCTTAACGAATTTTTAAATTAAAAATAAGAAAAAACATTTTCAATGTCAAAAATGTTAAAACTGAAGAAAAATAATGAATGAAAATTATGAGTTTAATCTGTTTGATCAAAAAAGATATAGAGGATTTTACAAAATAAAAAAAACTATTAGACTTGTGCAAAAATGAGTTTTTTACGGGATATAAAAAGCGGCAACCAGTAAGAAGGCGTAACCATTTTTTATTGCATTATCAGGACCAAGTTAAAAATTGTCGTTAGTCACAGGCTGCTAAATAGGACATGGTCTATTATTCATATGTCCCTAAATGTGCTCCGTTTTTTATGTTATAGGAGTTTTGGACGAGGAAACGCTGGAATTTGAGGTTATTCAACCTCGTATAGAGAACAACGAAATTGAACAAAGTGAGTGATAGTTTATGATCCTAATTAAACTGCTAGCCACATTTAAGTGGCACATATCACTGTAAAATGTTTAATGTACACATTAAAAATGGCCATCAAACAGCTTATTTTAAATCGTGATCATAAAAAATTGATCGTAACAAATTGATCATGATCCTATCTAATTGATGATCACAACAAATTATAATCAATATAAAGTGTTTAGTAATTACAAAAATTCTTGCTTCTAACTAATTTTAAAATATTTTTTGCAATTGATGTTTTCTATTGGAAACATCATCTCAATAATATTCACGTCGAGTTTAAAAAATGGACTGAGGAGATTTTATAACTTCAATAGGAAAAATTGTTATGGACAGCGCACTTATTTAAAAATCATTGGATTAAATTAATTACCATTTATTTCTTTCACCATATTCCGCCAATCCTATTGAAAACTTATGAGTTTTACAAAATATATTTTTCCCATTATTACAATCATTTATTAATAAATTATCTTTAATCTTATAAATTATTCTGATAGGTTTTAGTATTTAAAAATTATCATTGAGTTAAAAAATTTTCAAAAAAATTTCACTGTTTTTTTTATAAAATGATAATAGCCACTTTCAATGTAAATTTTTAATATTATCCGTTTTTGATCATGATCAATTTTTTGCAATCGTGATCAATTGTGATTCATGATCACTTTTTTGTGATAACGCCTATATAAGCTGGTTTGGCCACATTTATGACAAGGACCATTACATTGTCATGCGCCACTTGAATGTGAGCACTTTAAATCGTGATTTGCAAAATTGTCTAAAAAATGGTGTATATTTTTTTTTGAAGGTAATAGTGTGCAAATTATGCATGATAAAAAGAAATTTGTTTTGTTTCTAAAGGTCCAAATCATCTGTCAGGGGTTATTTTTAAGGTTGTCAAATTGTAAACCGGCTTTGTTTGTAATAAAAGAAAATAACAATTCAAAATCCGCTAGATAATTTAAGATATACATTTTTATTTGCTATTATCTGTATTTTTTTTTCAAATAGGAATATGCAATGCAAAATTTGGAAGCTATAACGATTTAAATTGGTTGTATGGAACTCAAATCCAGTAAGCCTATAAAATATAGGGAAGGGGAAGCTTATAAAAATATTCTAATTGTTTTTCATATTTCCTAATAAATTAACATTTTTATTTATGCTACATTATTTACCCATAAATTTCCTCACCCAAGTCCAACCTTCAAAGAATTTCATTACCTTAAACGTTATGACACGGGAGAAATGGTCGTGGTTTTGCCCACAATATATCTAAACTTGACTCAAGTCGAGCTAATTGGTGCTTATACCAATATTTTATCATCCAATCACCAAAACGACCTTATCGAGCTTTTTAACCGCGGAGCTAAGGTTACATTTATTTACTGGACAACAAAAAAAAACAACATAAATCATTTTTCGAGAATTTTGTAGAGAATTTTTTTGCGATAACAACCCCGGGTTTAGTTTTTTTTATGCCTCCAATTTTTTTTTAAACTGCGTCCAAAGTTCGGAAAAAAAATTCACAAAATTTCTTAAACTATTAATTTTCCAAAAAATCTATTGGCATATTCAGATTCCTTATAAAAAACATATCTAAAAAAGGTTATTACCTAAAACTATTAGCAATTTGCTTTTATGTTATTTAGGATCAAAAAACGGAGTTTATAACGAAAACCACTAATTTTACAAAAATAAAAATATAAAAAAAAATTAAATATTATAAAAAAAATTAAAACGCTTTACCTCAATAATAAATGTTTCCGTTATCTAAATGTATTTTTGAACTTTTGTTATTACCTATAGGTTTTATGATATAAAAGCCCAAAACACCCTAAAAATTAAAAAAACTTGACTTTGACACCGAATAAAAATCTGAGGCATTGGCTAAAATTCTGATTTCATATTCGTGATCAGCGCCAAAAACTTGACCAAAAACGATAGTTGCCATAAATGATGCTTAGGGTCGTCCAAATTTTGTTGTCCGGTGTTATCTTTCAAAGGTCCCCAAAAAAGTTTGATTTTGTAAGTTTACTGAAAGCTTTATAATCTTAATTATTCTGTTAGTTTAAAAGTATTCTATTATTAGGTATGCTCTAGGCTCGTATCCTCGCCCTCCCTCCCAAACATGCTAAATTGTATTTTTCCATCAGTGGCTAAGCCTCATTAATTTTTACCAAATTTGTGCACATTTTCATTTAAATTTGGAATGATCTATATAATTAGATCGTTGTAGAGTTTAGACTGCCTTTACATAGTCGCATACAATACCTCTGTCCAAACGCAAACTACAATTGGTCAACCTGTTTTGACATGAAATATTATACTCGGCATCTTACCATGTATCCGAATGAGCTTATTGAAGTAACATTATTAAATACTAAAAGCTAGAAAGAAAATTACTTCACCAACTTTTTTTTTACACAATTCTAGTTCAAAATCAGAACTCAGTTTAATTAAAAATTAGGGGTTTAAATGTGATAATCATATTTTAATTTGGAAAATTTTATTCAAATTAGTCCTTGAGTTTTTTATTTATTTAGGTTTAAAAAATTGGGGGACCAGTTGAGAAATTTTAGTAATATTAGACTATTTAATAAAAAAAACTTTTAAATTATAATTGTTTAATGCGTCCAAGCTAGTGAATTTGAGAATCTTACAAATTTAGTTAGAGGACTAATTATCTTGGTTGTTTATTGTAGCGGGGTGGCGAAGTGTAATTATAAATAATTAAGTAGTGCCTAGGCTGCATTATATTACACCCTAAGTTAGATTTTGTAGGGCTGTGGAATTTATTTTATTTATATTGAAAGTTTTTATTTTTTATTCTGCAGTATGATCAATATATAAGAAATAAGACAAAAAGTTTAAACTTCATTTCAAAAGTAAGTATTATAAGCAAGGTAACAATCGAAACTGCATTTGATTAAGTGCAGCAATTTTATGCGAAAATTGGTTATTCTTTTAATGAGTTTCGTGTCTTTGGCCTGTAAAAGATGCAACATTTGCGACTCATATGACAGCAAAGTTGAGATTTTATCAAAGAATTTGTATTTGAAGGGAGTAACATTACTACTATTTCAAGGGATTAGTTTAATACTTAAACAAAAATTTAATTTTTTGGTTTATGAATTTGATTATGTCGGTTGTTTTCATTAACTTAAAGTGGTATCATGCTTCTTCATTTATGTATTGAACAAATATACATTTTATTTTAAAAAGATAAAATTTGTCCAAAATAAGCATTCGGCTTCAATCCATGAATATTACAATATTTCGAATAAAATCGTGAGCATACGTCGGAAAACGCGCGAGCTCCTAAGGTTTTGGCGGGAAAACAAGGGGCAAGCCATTATTTACCCCATCTACCAAAGGTATGACTGGAAGGAGGACCTATCTAAAAAAGTTTGGTTCGACAACCTCACCAACCTAACTCATCACACGGTGAATGGCTTATTAACACCAATACGTGTCATTTTAGTGGATAACTGCAATATTAAAAATGACTCAAGTAATCAAAAAAAAACTTTTATAAAATAAACGTATAATCAAGTGCAGGGGCGTATTGAGGGGGGAGGGGCCAAAAGGGGCAATTGCCCCCCTTTAGAATTTTTTTTTAATTTTTATGATGTAACCAGCGATTGAATTTATATATCTCACATATAAAAGGAAATAGAAATCAATAAAATAGCTATTTTTGGAAAATATACAGCCTTATAAAATAATTTTGCAAATAAAATATCAATATTAAAATTAATGTAGTTCCTTTCCTCCAAAAAAATTTCTTGCCCCCCTTTAGAAAAGTTTCTGCATACGCCCCTGATCAAGTGTGTTTATGGGATATTAGTTGATATCATCCCCTAGAACTAGACAAGCTGAAAATAATATTTTAATAGGGCTCGTTTATAATTAAATATAATTTTGTCCAACCACTTTTGCATAAATATTTTTTTTAGATTTGGGCGTGCCTAAAGTATGGTGGTTTTACTAAGTTCATTATATCCAGATTAACTATATTCATTTTTTACAGCGGCTTTGTAGTTTTCATAATATGAAATATAATTAAGACTATCTAAAATTAAATTTATAGATTATAAAAAATCCCTTTAGACTTAATGGTTACAAAAAAAATATAATAAAAGAATTTTTAAACTAATGTTCACATCATCTCCATTATAATTTTCAAGGTCAGCCGCCAAAGTCAAAAGTGCATCTGCTTCTGTATTGATTTGGAATTTTAACCTTTGTCTGATTACATATTTAAAAATATTCTTTTCTTTTACCCGCGAGTGCTAATGTGGAGTTTAGACCCCAACACATCATAAACTTTGAATATCTTCAAAAATAAGCATTAGTATCCTTTAAATTTTAGTAACTTTATTTAGATTATATAAAAAATAACACTAATAAATAAAATTTGATCAAAGCCTAATAACGGATATTTTTGGAAATTAAAATATTGGGATGGTCAATTTCAATGTGCAAAGTAGCCTATATATAAATTTAAATAATTACATTTTTCAGATGTTCTTACTTAGTAGTTTTAATTGAATAGGTCTATAAAAGTTTTTTTATTGCTAATTTATTTTTCCTAAAAAAAACCTTTTTAAGGTGACTAAAAGCCAAAAATATTTTTATATTTTTTTATTATTTTTTTCATGAATTTTTTTTATGATCTAGTAAATAAAATTTTTTTTTTAAAAAATATTGATTTATTATGAAGTCAAAAGATTTTTTTGATGTAGTAAAAATAATAAATTTCCCATTTTATTTTTTTCTATTTAATGTTAAATAAAATTCGTATTAATGATATTACATTAATTTATCATGGAAATGCACATATTCTTTTTTTGATAAAAAAAAAGAAGTCCCTAACTTTAAAATGGAGTGAAAGAGTTTTGGAGTCCCTACGGACCCCAATATAGCATTCATGTTAAATTTTTCTCACCCTAGCACTCCCCGGTAAATTGGCTCCTTTTCACTTGCTTGGCGTAAGGGGGTTGGGGGTAAGATTAATTTCACATTTATGAAATGACAATTTTTCAAATTTCAGATATTCCCGAATTCTTGGACTATGGTAATATTTTTAAATTCTTATTTTGTAAAGCTCGTGATAACGTATGCACTTTTGCAATTTAGTATATTTGCTACATGTATAAAAAATAAAAATTAAGAGAATAAATGTTAAATATTAAAAAAAGGTTGGCTGGTTAACCAGAAAGTCGATTTTAAAAACAGGCAAAATTTTCACTTTTTTTCCGTTTTAAGGTTCACTTTTTCATTGTAAATTTAATAATAGTAGTAATCAATTAAATCAAACTATTATGGTCTAACATAATTGCCCATATGTCCTGCTTTTTGAATACTGTCAAATTTGGCACATTGGCGTAATTTAGTGCAAAGGGCAAAAATGTGTCCCAAAATTAGTGCAAAAAATTGATTTTTTTAAATTTTGTAAAAAGTCATGCCGGTCCCAAACTTTTTAAATCATATATTTATTAACATTATTAAGGGCTATATTATATAAATTTTTCAGAAAATTCAAAGATACGTTTTTTGAGCTATTTGTGTCTACTTAACTTTAATTTTTTGGTAACTTAAAATAAAATTTTATTAAATATTTTCTGCATCTAAGGTAGCCCTTATTACGATCTTCAAAATAAAAAAAAAATTATGACTCTAGCTACAATACGTTTGATGATACATGCGCGCAAAGTTGCCTCAAATTTTTTTTTGCACAAAAATGAAAAATATTTTTGCTCATATCTCGGTCAAAAATCACTTCCGGTCAAAAAAAATTTAGGTTTTTATTAGCACCCAAGGACCCTACCAATGTACTAATTTTCAGCCAAAACTGAGACTTCAAGGGAAAAAGTTTGTCGATTTGAGGTGGAATTGACCATATATATATCTAAAAATTTTGTCGTACCATGTCACATTTAATAGAGACCTATTTGCACCTGAGCGACAACATTTGCGATTGTTACGATGACGGAACTTACAATTTAATAGAAGATGATCTAAGATTTACCTTTTTAAAGTAAATCAAACAATAACTATGGCCGCAACTGATGGTTAGGCGTAGCTCTTTTAATTACCAATATTCCAAAAACCTATAATTTAAACAGAAGTAAATTTTCAATTGATGGTGTAAAATATTTACCATACATGATTTTGAATCAAAAGCCTACAACACTGCAAAAAAAACAAAATAAACGATTTTTACAAGGTTTTGTAGAGATTTATATTGCGATTACGATCCGGGTTAAGTTTTTCTCCCAAAGTCTCCAATTTATTTGCGTCAAAGATCAGAAAATAATTCATAAAATTTCTTAAACTATTAAAAATTTTATTGGCATATTTAGATTCCTTATAAAAAACATATTTAAAAAATTTAAATTATTAGCAATTTACTTTTATTTAGGATCAAAAAACGTATTTTACGACAAAAACCACAAATTTTAAAAACATAAAAATAAAAAAAATTAATATTTTTATAAAAAGAATCTTTACGTTATTTATGAATGTTTCTATAATCTAAATATATTTTTAAACTTTTTTCTACTTAGAGGTTTTATTAAAATATAAAAGCCCAAAAAACCCCAAAAGAAGAAAATCGCAATTGACATCAAATACCTAAAAATGTGAGGCATTGGCTAAATTTCTGATTTCATGTTCGAAATCAGCACCAAAATCTTGACCCAAAACGATAGTTTCCAAATGATGAAAAACGAATTTAATTCAAACAAAATTGTTATGGATAGTTTTATATAGGAGTTATTTATTTTTGTTAATAATAGAGGTGTCCAGACTTATTTTATAGCGCGACTTGGGGTATATGTTGTGTTTTTTAATAATATCACGGTGTCGAAGGCTTCGTGTCTCTTACTTGATATCGATATCTTGAGCGCAAAAACTCTGAACCAGATGACCAGCGTCGATAACGCATTTAGAATATCGGCACAGGTTATTTTTAATTTGAGCGTTTTAAAATGAACCAAAGGTCCCCATTTTAGTTTTACTTAATTTGTTACTCCATGACCCAGTTATTTTAATGAAATTTCAATATCGAAAAACGCCTTTTGATTGTTTTAGAAAGGGGTTATCCAAAAGTCAAAGGCCATTTGTTCGTTTTTAATAATTTAAGTAAAACATTTTAGATTTTGACATAATGCACTCTCTTATAATTACGTAGTTAAAAAACTAAAGAAAAAAAAGTTAAACTACATATCTTAAAACTAATATGTGGCTAGAATCTAGTAATATGTAAGACTTCTCCACCCAAATAAATGTTGGCGACAAAGCTTAAAACGCAAAGTCTTATTTGACCATAGAGCGTATACTCTAAGAAACAATATCAATATAGCCTACATTTAAATATGGCTGTGGCCTAATATTGTTTAATTGCCCTAAAAAATTTCAATTCACCGTTATTTAAATGCATTTAAAATAAACGATAAGGCACCTTGTTAAAAAATGATTTTTTGGTTAATGTTAGAAGATATGGAAATAAAATTTATAATAGGCCGCAAGTCGAAGTCTATAACACCAAAATATTTTTGAGGCAGCGCAATAGCTATGCATTTGACACGATTTAGCTTTCACTTTTTTGTATAGGTAAGTTTTTGGATTGATGTACGGCAAGGGCAACAGCTAGGAGTCTACATGAGAGACGTTCGAAATTTACAATTGGAATATGTCATTATTGATCACCAATCGGAAGTCAGTATTCTCTAATGTAAAAGTCTATTCTGAGCTAGGCACAATCAAAAGAACAATCGGGAAACAATTTAAACGTTCCAACTAATTTTTTTCTTAAGTTTTTTGCCCTACATTTAGTTCTTTCAGAGTTCTTCTCCGGGACCTGGCTTGATAATCTTGTTAAACTAATGGATTAAAAATGATATTAGTTGATTTTGTCATATATGTTTTTTTTTAAATTGTCTAAGCCTTACCAAAAATTTAAAACAATTTTTCTTAAAAGTGGGCAGATTACCGCTTTCCCCAACCCCTAAGAAATTAGTTTTTAAAATAGGGCACGTCGCCGAAAAAATTTTGGTTATACAATAAAAATAATTTTTAAATTTTTATATTTTTGACAAAATTCCGTTTCTAGACAAAATAGAACGGATATCGTTAGATGATGTCTCATTTTCATGTAACTGATTTATTTTTTAAATAATTGGAAAATAGACCAAAAATAAATGTTTGTTATTATAAATATGACTTTGAGCGTGCGTGCTCACCATAGCGTTAATTATTTTAGATAAAAACAGTAAATTTTAAACGTTTAAGTAGTCATGGAAATATGCATATAAATAATATAATAGTAATTTAATAACCATACAAGGTGTATGTCGAACAATCCAACGTGGGAATCAACGTGACAATTTGGGTTCGTATGGGAGGAAATAGCCAATCGAGTTCCAATTGGACGCAACTTTACTACTTTCATTTTTTGGAACGAATCCAGCTTAAATCTATTCTGGAGTCAGTGTTACCCACGCGAAGTCAAGTGCAAATAAAGCCCGAACACCCTAAACTTGTTATTCACTCACGGGTTAAAACTTGTAGTTTGAGGAAATCGTGTGAAATGACCTACATCGGCTAATTTGACGAAACTTCAAATATATTTTTATTTTTTGTTACAGGTAATAAAATTATAATCACTGTTTACGAAACCTTCCGTTTAAAAAACATTCTAATAATATTTCATAACCTAGCTAATTACAAATATAAAATAAGTTAAATTTATGCATTTTAATTTGTAACTAATCAACAGTTAAAGAAATATAAAAATAATATAAAATTAAAACAATCAAGAGTTGGTTTAGCAATACCATTTTCCATTATATGAGTGCATTTTCTTGCTTAATATCATTTTAAAATTAAATTTTACTTACGCGTACAAGTTAAATTTTACTATTTGTTTAATTAGAAACCAGCTGGACAGAATAATTTACTAGGCAAGATATCATACTAGTAGGCAGTGGACCCATTGTCTGCCTTTTCCTTTTCCTTGTTTTTTTATTTTTTCAGTTTTTTATTTTATTTTTTGATATGCAGATAAAGAAATGACAAATTATTTAGGATTTGAACTTATGAAGCACTGCTCGATAAAAAGTGCTTTGGCCACTTTGTGACTTAAAAAACACAAATTCTTGATGATAAAATATTATTATAAAACGAAAAATAATTAAGCAAGATATTACACTGTGGGGTTATACAAATTTGAATTTTTTAAAAAAAACTAGTAATTCCATGTTGAAAAATTTTATAAGGGTTAGAATTTTATAAGTCTTGTTGAAATGATTACACTGAACAACAAAAAAACAACATAATCGATTTTTACAGGGCTTGTAGAGAATTTTTTTGCGATCCCGGGTTTAGTTTTTCTCCCAACGCCTTTAATTTTTTTTATACTGTTCTGAAAAAAATCCATTATTAAACTATTAATTCTCCAAAAAAAGCAATTGCATATTTAGATTCCTTGTGAAAAACTTATCTAAAATAGGTAATTACTTAAAATTATAATCAATTTACTTTCAAATTATTAAGGCGGAATTTACGACAAAAACCACTAATTTATTAAAAACAAAAAAAATAAATTAAATATTATTAAAAATTCAAACGTCTAGCGCTAATAATAAATGTTTCCTTAATCTAAATATATTTTTAAATTTTGTTTTTACCCATAGGTTTTATAATATAGAATCCCAAAATACCCCTTATAGTAAAATCTCATTTTGACATCGAATAACTAAAAATCTGAGGCATTGGCCGATTCTGATTTCATATTCGTTATCAGCACCAAAAACTTGACCAAAAAAGATTTTTGCCATAAATGATGCTTTAGGTCGTCCAAATTTTGTTGTCCAGTGTTATCAGCCATGTTCATATAGATTTAAATATAAATTTATAAATATTTCTAAATAAGGGCAACTGCTCCGAGTTTTAAAAAATATCGAAAAATACTATGGTTAGTGGTTTGAATAACTCAAATTTTTAACAAATTACCACGCATTTAATTACATTTTTTCACTCATATACGTTTTATATTCAAAGGTGTGATATTCCTATTTTATAAAATTTTAATATTAAACCAGCGTTAGGATAGACCACCTTATTTTCAACGTTTAGATTTTTGTTAAAATATAATCACAACTCTAGCCAATGAAGTAATAAAAGACTATAGCCAAAACTACTTGACTTAAACACAAAGAAATGCTATGTCTAGCTCATGTATGGTTAAATGAAAACTTAGAATAATTATAGCTCAATTCTAAAAACAAAACAATACAACTTAATAGTTCACTTAATATCCAATCACAAATAGGCAAATTTGATAACTTTCTGTCGGGATAATGACTTCTAGATTAGAGTGATGTTTAATTTCCGTTCACCGTTTTTAAAATCTTCTCTATAACTCATTATTTATTTTGCATATTTTGTTTGTAAAATCTTCTTTCGATCTTATCCTCTGCATCCTCTTTTAATTTGTTCAACTTATACTTAATCATTATTAATTGGCCAATTATTACGATAATTTCTATTAAATATTTTTAAACTTAGGGGTTTTTACATCAAAATTTATTGGGCAATAAAAAATTCAGAGTGTTTTTTTGCCTTCCATTCAGAGCTGGAAAAAAGCCCATTTTTTGACAAAGCTCAAATTTTTGTTTTTCAATAATTTTATAACAGATTAATTTAACTATAAAATGATACAAAATATAAACAGAAAATCCTAAATCTTATAAACATTTTTTAAATTAAAGCTAAAACCCTCTATTTTTTCCTTAAAAATGAGTTTAGTCCAAAAATGGGCTTTTTCCCAGCTCTGATTCCAACAAAGAAAAACTTCATAATAGATAAAGAGTTAATGACTTGCAAAAAGTACATTTTTGTCTGTTTAAATAGTAATCGGCCGTTTGACCCTATAAACGATTGATGTAAATAGGACATAAATTACTATTAAAAATATTGTCATATTACCAGTTGTGTAAAATTTTCGTCCATATGTATATAATATATTCATATTTGGTATTCTATTAACTATTGCAAATTTATAAGTGTAGGCTAATTGTTAGCTCCTGTATGTTGATCAATAGGCAAAACTTTCTTATTTTTAAAACGGAAATAACCTAATCTAAACCCAACGCACATAATTTAGAACCTAACACCAAATATATAAATTATACATCTAACCCAAACCTTATAGATATATGCAGTATAAAAGGGGCAAGGTTTATTCATTTTTGCGGTTGTAAGCTAATTGTTGTTTCGATATTTTACCGAGTTATTATATATCGTTCATATATATAAATTTGACTTCTTTATATAATTTTTTTAACTTTATAAAAAAAAATGGGAAACGAACTAGAAGACTATTTAACTACTATAACACAAGTCGACAAATTTCATACAGAAAAAAAGGTTTCTGAAATCTGAAATAGAAGAATTCCCATGATGGCCTTATTTCATATATATTTTCCGTCTTCCGTAGTTTATATCAATTGAGATTATGCGACCTCGAGAATACCCGAGGGAGAGAACAAGAATTTTTATTAAATCACTTGTAACATACATTTTTTATCTTAAATAACACAGGTCAACAAATATTAATGTCAGAAGCGTGAATTATGAAAACATAAAAAAATGCATCCCCATGATGGCCTTTATATATATTTTTCGTTTTTCTTAGTTTCTTCCGTCTTTGGCTTTTTAGATCCGTCTATAACGAAAAATGACCTTTTTTGACCAAATTCACAGATCTATATACCCTAAAAGGAGAAAATTAAAATTTTTTTGCATATAAAAATCCCTTGTAACTTATATTTTTTATCACAAATAATAAAAAATAAAACAATATACCATCGGTTTTTAATCAAAATATTATTTAACCCGCGATTGGTACTGTGGTTTTATCCTTAAATGTAATATATATTTTGGCCAAATTTTTGTGACTTTTTCTTAAATATATAATAAACCAAACTAGTAATTAAAATTTGGTCTAGGTCTAATAACAAAATTTAGAATTTAAAAATTAAATTGGGGTCCGTATAAACCCCACATGGTAAATTTCAATGTTGAAAACCATTATACTGCCTCAATGTAAATTCAAACTTAAATATCAACCTTATTTTTTAGTTATTTTTTCTAAATATTTTCACATATTAGGTATATAAAATGTTTGAATTGTATAATAATGATAGAAATTATTATTTTTTTTGTAAAATGTCTAGTTAAGGTGAATAATAGTAAAAAATATTTTTTTATTTTAAAAATCTATGAATTTTTCATAAATGTTCTACCCCACCCTAAAACACAATTTAATCAATAATATTTATATATTCGTATGGACCCCACTGTACCATTCGCGTTACAAAATTCTCACCCTAGCATTCGCAGGTTAAAGTTTGAATTTAAGAGTTTAACTGTTGTGAGTAATAAAAAAAAAATTCAATTTATTTTTGTTTCTTATTTGTTTTTTTTTTAAATTTTCAATGTTTATGGCTGATTTACTAAGTTTGAATAGAATGGTAAACGGGTTTGAAAATCCCTCACATGTTAGGTTTG
Organism: Acutogordius australiensis; assembly: GCA_030555515.1. Lineage (NCBI taxonomy): Eukaryota > Metazoa > Nematomorpha > Gordioida > Gordea > Gordiidae > Acutogordius > Acutogordius australiensis. The sequence goes on along the minus strand of CM060244.1, from coordinate 32,460,480 downwards.
AATCCTGTAGTTAGCTCATAAATCTCAAAAATTTGTTGACCTGTATAATAATATGTACTTTTTGTTTAGATGTGAAAGGGCATACTTTTTAGTAAATAACAAACAAACTTATTTGCAAGATTAAAAATTATATTTTTTATAAAAAATTATTGATTTAAAAAATATAAATTTTTCCACAGCCCTTTAAAAAAATTAACCCCTATATGCTATTCAGCTAGCTAAATTAATTGCCCTATCAATATTGGTTTGTGGGATGCATAATCAAGATCATGTCGAGACCCAAAAGCCCGCTCAATCGGCCCCAAAATGGGGCTAAAATTTAGAACGGGCCGGGCCTAAATCAGAAAAAAGCTGGCCAGGCCATATTTTTAAATCTTATTTGGCTTTTGTCGACTATTGTTAAAAAGAACTACATATGATAGATTTATACCACATTATATCATACAATAAAGGGTATTAATTCTACACTCTCTAATTTATTGATAACTTTGAAGCAAATATTTTTATTGGAATATAACATTTTCAAGCTGTATTTGTAAAATTAGGCCCAGCCTAACATCAAAAATAATTTCTGAAGGGGGGGGGGGGGGGGGGGTATTAAAAAATATTTAGGGCAAGAAGGGCTGGTATATGTTGTTGTTAGTAGCCCCTGTTCGTTGGACCTAAAAAGTTGGATGTAGAAGTGAGTTTGAGTGCTGCGAGGGCTGGGTTAAGCCAAAGATCTATCGGGGAGATAGGAGGCCCCCGGTTTGGGCAGATGAGCTAATGTTCGATACAGCGGATGATTTACAGTCATTGCAGATATTATTAAGAGAAGGGTCCATGCGAGCTCTAAAGTCTGCCAGTAGTTGACAGTGACCAGAGCGAAGTTGAGAGGGCTGGAATATCACAATAGCCTGAGAAACTTAATTTTTTTTTGTTCCAATGTCTTTTACTTATGTTTTTGGTGTGCCATTCGGTGTTGGCCATGGTAATCAAAAAATAGAGCAATAATAATTTTATTCAGCCTGCATTTAAACCTTTAGAATAATAAATTTTTGTTAAAACAAATCAAGAAATATTGGCAGAGTCAGAGATTTTGAATCCCAAAATTGAACTTACTCTTTCAATGATTTGGCCCAATGCGTAATGATAGCAAAATATTCTGTCTGAAATTATCATATTTGTGCATTTAACACTTTTTCATATTTAACAGGAAAAAATAATATCATAAAAAAATCAATGGTTTAATAAAAATATTGCAAATCAAATATTCACATTTAAACCATGTTAATTTTAAGTATATAAAGAACAAAATACAAAAATTAAATAAATTATGCAAACATAAATCTAACTAACACTAGTTTTTATAATTCATTGTCTGTGGAACAAGAATGTAATTTATTTAATAAATAAAATGTTTGAATAGAGCCCATTAAAACTTGTATTTTCATACCCTTTTAAAACTTGGGCTCATTTTTAAAATTTTTCTAGAAAATATTTAGAAGCCTTAATTTTGTCATGCATGCGCATCTTATTTTGAAAAAGGTTTATTCTTAATTTTAATAGATATGAATTTTCATTGCTATCTTCAATAAAGTATAGTAAAAAACGTCTCTTTAAAAATGTTACTATGATTATTGTCATGATTATTAAGAAATCACAAGGACACAACTAGATAAGGATAATTTAATTAAAAAGGGAGAAGAAATGCAATATTAATTAAACAATTAAATATTCAATTTATTATTTACTCTTCCAAGCTGATATATTTAATTTACTAAATTGTTAAAGTGATATTTTTCAAGATTTGAAAAGTTATAAATATATCTACTGTGCAGAGGTGTTGCACCTTGCAGCAGTTATTTATTAATTAGAGCACAATTTATTTACCCAATAAAATATTCAAAATTTGAAAATAAGAGATTATAGAAGTAATAAAAGTACAATCAATAGTGCCTGCTGCAAAAGGCATCCAAAAAAACATAAACTCTCCCTAAAAATCCTTTTTAAATCTATGCATAGTAATTGGCTAAAATAATATAGAATATGCCAGCACCAAAATTATTTTATATGATATTTATCTAGAATTTCAAATAACTATAAAAAACAAATTTAAATAATAGTTTAATCAATAATTCTTTATATTTTTGTAAAACATTCAACTTAAATATATTAAAAATCAAGGAAGCATAATATATAAACATCTCACAATTTATTTATAAATTCTAAAAAATTATCATTCAAATTTAATTTGTCTTGAATTAAATTCAATATATCCTTTTCTAGAAATGGTTCACTTGCCAGCACTATAAGATATATTAATGAAAATGCAGATAAATAAAATTATTGTTAAAAAATTTTTCTGATTTACCTAAAATCTTGGTGTAATTTGGTGCATCGTTGGAAGTTAACCATAATTTTAAAGGTTTTCTGGCAGCTTGAAAAGTGACAATCAATGCATGCTTATCTGAACAATGTATGTTATATAAGATAAGCATGTGTTTACTAAATGTGTTTAATTGTTTGCCCGTAATATAAAAGAATCAATTAGTATGGCATTTATAGAATTATATTTGTACTAATTTAAAAGTTTTAATTAAATAAAATTAAATGTTTTATTGTTTGCTAACTAGATACAATATTCAATATTAATATGATAGACTATATAAAAGACTAAGTAAAAACTAAGCAAAAAAGCATTATTATTGTTTTAAAAGGTGCTACTAAAATTTGTTACTCCTAATAATACCATTATCCATGGTTGCATCTAAACCATGTTGATGTAACATATTTAAAGTTTCCTTTGATGTAAAGAAGCTGTATTTCTTAGATAATATTTGCAATTCTATGTAAAAATATAATTTTATAAATATTTTAAAAAGAATTATAAATACCTTGATATTTTTCATGACAGATATCTAGTTGTTTAATTATTTCAGCTACCGTCTCATTAAATTCTTGGTTATAAGTTGAACCAAAATCGCCATGGCACACATTAGCTTTTTCGAAATCTTATATTTTATTTAAAAATATATATATGCCAATTAAATATCTAGTTCCATAATATAAAAAATATATCGTGAAGTTACCAAAGTTATTAAGATATTTATTTTCAAATTCAATTTTGGAACAAGCTCGGCTTAAACAGCTTTTAACAGCATTTGGAATGTTTCCTAATGTAATTTCAAATTTAGAGGAATTATTCATTACAGCCATTCAAGTTTCAGTTTAAAAAATTTAGTTTAGCGCGTTTTGAGTATGAACCAATCAGAGGTGACCGCCTATATATGGCTGCGGCTAATACTTTTCCAAATTGTAAAAAAAATATTTCTAAGGGCATGTGCAAAGTGAGTTTTATTTTTGTAATAATTTCAAAATTTTGAGAATTTTATTTTGAAATAAAACGCAAATTTATTAAAAGTTGCCAAATTTAGTTTATGCACATAAAATGCTTTTTCTGATAAAAAATTTTAAAAAAAAATAAAATTTTTAAAAATTTCAGAATTTTAAAAATTTTGCGAAAATAAAAACTGACTTTGCACTGCCCTAAAATAAAAAAAAATTTAGCAGCTAATATCAAAAAATGAGAATTTAGGTTTTTTGGCTGTTTTAAGATATGCCTAACATAATATTTTTAAAAACAAATTTAATTTTTTTTTTCACACCAGCCGCGTTAATGTTATGCAAATGCGTGCAATTTTTTTTTTGTCAAAACTTTTTTTCCATTAGCCGCAGCCTATCTTACGATTACGATGACATTCAATAAGTCAAAAAAATTTGATTAGTCAACCAATCAAAAATTAGCCTTGTTCTTATGATCATTAATCTAACCCTAAACTAAATAACTAGTCTAACATAACCTATGCTAATTTTACTCTAAATTTAAGCTACACAATCTACTATACTATCCTCACCCTAACACTATTAACCTTAGCAAACCTTTCGAAAAGCCATCGTACCTTACTCTAATTTTATCTTAGGGCACGTGCAAAGTGACTTTTTATTTTCGTAAAATTTTGAAAATTCTAAAAATTTTAAATTTTTTTTTTTTTTAATTTTTTTGAAAATTTATTTCAGAAAAAGCATTTTTGGACGCGTTCAGACTGATTTTAAATTTTTGAAAAATTTTAAAAATTTTGAATTTTTTGAAATTTTATTTTTTATATTTTTCAAAATTTTTTAAAAACTTTTCTTTCAGAAAAACTATTAAAATGCTAAAACTAAAAATTGGCGACTTTTTGTAAAAAAGCGTTCAATGTCAAAAGGTAAATTTTAAAGCAATTTAAAAAATTTGCGTTTTATTACAAAATAAATTTCCAAAATTTTGAAAATTTCACGAAAATAAAAATTCACTCTGCACGTGCCCTTAACACGATAAACCTTGGTTTTTTAGATAAAATTATTGCAATAAGCGGGTTTAGTTTTTCTCCCAAAGCGTCCACATTAGGAAAAAATTGCTAAAATTTTTTATAGGCATATTTAGAATTTTATAAAAAACATATCTAAAAAAGGTTATTACTTGAGATTATTAGCAATTTACTTAAGTTTAAGATCAAAAAACAGATTTTACGACGAAAACTACTAATTTTACAAAAACATAAAACTATAAAAAATTTAAGATCATAAAATTCGAACGCCTTACATTTAATAAATGTTTCTCAATCTAAATATATTTTTAAACTTTTGTTTCTACTCAAAGGTATTATAATAGAGAAGCCAAACATATTAGAAAATTAGGAAAATCTTATTTTTGGCGTCGAATAAAAAAATCTGAGTCATTGGCTAAAATTCTGATTATGTATTCATATTCAGCACCAAAAACTAGACAACGATAGAGAATTAATGTTGCTAAAAATCGTCCAAATTTTGTTGTCCGGTGTTATCAACTAAGATAAATTTATCACGGTAATATTACTTCAAAATTCTGTATATAGATAAAAAGCAGCTTGTGATATAAAATTTTCGGGCCATATTTGTAAATTCGGGCCGGGTCGGTCCGTAAAATAAAAAACTCTGAGCCGGGCCGGCCTCAATTTAAAAAAATGACCCAAAGGCCTGGCCGAAACATCCGACCTGTATCGAAATAATGGACCATCCTTAAACATATTTATTTTTATATTAATCTTATTACTTAAATCTTAGAAGTTATTTTGGAAGTGATTTTAATGGCAATTTAATTGTGAAAAAAAAATAAAGCAATTATTTCGTAACCGTAAAAACAAATTGAAAAGGCTAATTTCCTGCTAATTAGTAAAAAATTTCGTTAAATATTTTGTTTAATTATATTATTAACATTTATAGGCTGTTATTAAAAATGATGGATTTTCGAAATTTTTTTTTATTTAATATTAAAAATAATTAATTTATGAAAATACTTTTTGCATTAATATATTTAAGTTATACAAATTAAAAAAAATAGTTCTTTGGCTCTAACATTTTTCCTGTTATTAGTGTGAAAATAGGCTCACATACCCAGTCGGGTAATGGTGTAACAATTTTTTTATGTAACAACGGGTTGAAATTAGTTTGTGGGAAACTTGTTCCCTTTTTTTAAAGCAGGGTTGATATGGTAACCTTCTTGGCCCTTTCTGCAGGGTGGATGACGATCAGAATATAATTGGCAGTTGCCGAGGGGGGTAGGTATTCGAGGGGGGTAGGTGTAGTTATGGGGGGAAATTGAATAATACGTAGTTTGTTTTATTATATTAAAATGCAGATCAAGAAAAATTTGAAATAATCATTGAGGATACCTCTAATTTTGTAAAGAAAACAATGTTGATTTTAGTTTAAAACAAAAACGCGGCGAGGTGGACGTAATCTAAAGGTAAAAATAGTATATAATTCATAGCTACCGTATTAAAACATATTTTAAAGCTTTGGATCTTATTTTGATGCAATTTCACGAAAGATTTAATGACGATACTTTACACTTTTATAAAGGAGTCTCGTATTTTGCCACAGCTTCATTAAAAAAATACAATGAAGTAAATGTGGAAAATATAAACGAGATATGTGCTTTTTAAGACCTTGACTCTTATTTGATTTCTGAAGAAATGAAAATGTTTATTCCGTTTTTCTGCCAAGCTTTAATAGATGGAATCATTTCAACCCAATATTTGAATGGTTAATTTTTTTTTTAATTCTAGAATCAAAAAATACTCCAGAGAGTTTCTGTAACTATCCGGAGGACGACGTTGAGATGAGGATGATGATGAAACCTTGTTTAGTTTAAATGACAATTTTTTACTACCTTATAGGGCTTTAATTAAAACATACAACAGTTTTGAAAACCTTAAAATATATAAAATCTTGCTCACAATAACGATCTCCAGCTGTAGCGATGAGAGATCAATGAGCAAGATAAAATTAATTAAAACTTCTCTTTGTAACAAAATGGGAGATATGTTTTTACCAAATCTCCTTTTGTTAAAATCTGAAGAGGACATTTTTATATTATTATAATAATTCATTATAATAAATAAAATTGAATTGATTTGAAGTAACTGCTTATAATCAGACAAAAAATTGGGTGGGGGGGGGGGATAAAGTTACCCCTGAGATTTTGCCGAATGGGGTAGCTCTTCCTTGAAATTTGGGGAGTAGGAGACGCTGCCTAAATGACACCTTTTGCGACGTTTTGATTTAAAAATAAAAATGTATTCTTCAAATTTGTATTGAAAAGTTAGCACATTTAAAATATAAAACTAAAATAAAGTTTTTAGGCTATTTTTAATAAGATAGGAAATGATACAAAAGGTTGCGTCCAAATTTTTAATGCTAAATTTTCTTAAAATCTAAATAATTTTTTTATATGTAATATTTATTTGGTTAATCCGCTGTTACATGCATGGGTAAGGTATGTATATTCCCAGGTTTTTTAAATTTTGGGTATCCGTGCAGTGTATGTGGGAAATCTGGATACCCCAGCACTTTAAATTTTTTAAACGAGCCAACAAAATTTAAAAATTTATGACTATTTAAGGTCGATGTTTTTAAAAATATTTTTTAAATTAAATCAGTGTAGTATATAGATAGACCAATTATTTTATTCAAAAAATGGCCATATCTGACCAAATTAACAAGTTTTGCGACCTCAAGAATACCCTAAAATTTAATTTTTTTTAATATTGAAATAACTTGTAACTTACATATTTTATCTTATGAAAAATAAAGTATATCAAGCTTAATATTTAGATTATAATGTATAATGAAACCTTGTTGAAGCAGAGTTGAATTGTTAGTACCCCGAAAATACCACTTTTAAATTAATTTTTATTCTAACAAAGTAGAAGTTACGCTTTATCGTGTGATAGGAAATATATCTTTAGTTTTTGTTAATAAAATTAAAAAAATAGGGAAATCAATATAATATTTTAAACTCCTTGTTAATATAAGGCAAGATGAGATATAAAAATTTGGCCCGACTCATAAATATTTTTTTTATCCAGGCCCTCCTGTTTGGGTGACCGGCTTCGGGCCGAGCGAGCTTTGGTATCCCAACTTTATCTACTGTAAGGGTCATAATTTTGTACAATTTAATTTGAGAAAAGAAAATTTTTGCAATAAAAATTTTCAATGCTAAAAAATACCAAGATATATATCACTCAAAGCACACAGTTGCATATAAAGCGTGGTATTAGAAAAGCAATTTTTTTTTGATAATCGAAATACGAATATATTTGGTATATTTAAATAAAATATGCCATTTCACATAACTTGTCAAAACTACAAGTTTTAACGCGCGAATGTATTGCGAGGCTGAAATTGACAGGATTTATGATCACTTGTGTTGCCATTGGCATTACAATATCTCGTACAGCTTTGAGCTCGATGCGTTCAACAAAGTAAAAGTAATAAAGATCAGTCCCATTCGAACTTTGCCACCAAAAAGCGGTTTCACTAGACCGAATAGAATAGGTGACGTTCAAACCGGCATAAGTTTGCCTGATGTTAATCTTAAAGCATAAAAAGACATCTTGATATGGGTATAAAAAATAATTGGCGAGTTTCTTTCATGACTTTTGCTTAAATACGGCGGCATACCATTCAAGGCCGTCACTTTTAACAGGATTATCAGCTTGCAGGGCTAAATGGTATTTAAGGCATAATGGCTGGGATTCCCTGACGGTCACTTATATTTAAATATGGCTCTGCGCTGCTTCACAAAAGGTGAATACGCAACCCCATATCAACATATGATTTTTTAAAAGCTAGTACATGGGAATATGGTTTAACATATTTAAAATAATTTTTAGCGAATAAAAATTTCTGATCCTATTTTCTATCGGCTGATTTATGATCCTGCGAGCCAATATAAATTTGTAGATATAAACATTTAATTAGAAATAATGTGGCCTCATTGTTTGAATTTATTTAAAAAAATCTGGCAAAGAAAAAGGATTTCAATAATGTTTTGAAAATCAGTCTAAATACCTAATTAACCGAAAATATAAATAACTGTTACACGTTGAGTGTTTTTTTAGGTCTACCCGGCTTGACCTACCTCGGCTATTTAGCCACGAGCTAGAAGCCAATCTGAGGTTAAAAACGTAATAAAATTTAAGAGATTTGTTGCCATTTTGTTATATATAAGTTATTTTTAGAAATAAATAACTAATTAGATCAAGATTACTATTTATCCTCGTTTTTAGTATTTTGTCCCCACTAAAATTAATTCGTTGCCTTTAATATCAAAATGAGTAAGCTCACAACTTGAGCCTGAACCTCTGCAATAAAGGGAGTGCTGGGCGCCATGCTAATAAATTTTAGACATAGGGTGAATTTGACATTTCATACATTAAAGTCAAAATATTAACAATCATTTTTTAATTGGCAAATCGATTAAAAGCGAGAAATATTTCGACAACGCAGCTTCGCCGGCCCTGTCAAGATGGAAGTTGGTACTTAAATGTTTATAGCGGGATGTGGCAATAAAAGAAACAAAAATTTGAAATTAATTTTTTTTATCGTAGGTAATCTAATCTTTCTATTCTGGTAATTTTTAGAAAATTTGTTTTTAAAAATACTGTCTTTTTAATACAATAAAAATCTAATTTCTATCAATTGAGGAGTTGGGCCCGTAGAATGCAATTAAACCTCTGTAATGTAGGTCCATTTTTTAGGAAAGATATAATGTTTGAAATTTTAGATTGCACTTGTTTGTTTTTACCTTAGCAGGATGATGAATTGCCACGAAATCCAATTGTAAATTTCGAATATCCCTCATGTATATGCTAATTTGTTGACCTACACGTAAAGTGACTTCAATATTCACCTGCAAAATTAGGTTGTTTTTAGCAATGACTGTTATTATCAACAAAAAAATGTTAAAGATTCAAACAAATAAATTAAAAAAAATTGATTTTATATTTAAAACAGCTAAACTGTTAGAATCAAATTCAAAAAATTTTTTGTTTATCGTGTCCTATTTGATTTGGGGTATTCAATATTCTGTATAGCGTGTATGTAAGAGCTTGCTTGATATAATTAATAAATTTATTTCTCATTATATGAGATAGAAATTATAAGTTACAAGTGATTTTAATAAAAAAAAATTTTAATTTTTCCTCGTATTCTCGATGAAAGTCAATTTGGTCAAATTTATCCATTTTTTGATATATACTTAAGAAAATAGCCCAAGTTGGAAGTTTGAAAAACGGAAAATATATGAGATGAGACCATCTTAAAGATTATTTCCCCACGTGTCATAATTTTCTTTTTTTCACTCTTTGAATGTCGACCTGTGTTATAATGGAAAATGTTTAGAGGAGCGTTCTACACTTTATGACAACGTATTGTTTCTTCCTTTTTTGGGGGAATATCAGTTTGCGCCATATTAGAAATACGTAGAAACTGAATCCCAGGACATGGTTCTACGTAATCAGTTTTTCCCAAAAGTTATTTAAAAACGTTTAAATGCCTATCAAACCAAAACGGCGCCAATTAGAAAACGCGTTAAGAAGTTAAAAATAAAAGGACGCGCTTCAAATTCTTAACAACAGGCGAAGTTTAAATAAGAAAATTTATTGACCTGGGTGAAAGCTGTAGGCGTTTTTTATGGGATGGCAAAGTAGTCAAGTTTGGGGACCTATTTGATAACACTTCGGATTAAGCCTAAATTTCTGCTAAATAAGGTTTACGAAAAGGCTAAATTAAATTTATTCCAACTCTGGCCGTGTTATGCTATTTGTTTTGTTTTTTGTTAAAATTGAAAACAATTTACATAAACAAGTTTTTAACGTATTTTCTCAACGGCCCCGTTATAATGCATAATTTCTTTTCCGTGTGATTTTACATCTCATGTGTTATATGGAAATCAACATTGTCTAAGCTAAAGTTTGTAACGAGTTACAAATAAACTATATTGGTATTTATAGAGTAATAAATATAAGACTTATAATTTAATACACTGCTTTTGGTTTTATACCTTAACATAATTTAATCAATTTTTAATAAATTAATGGCCAAGCTAAAGGACTTATAAGTCATCTTTTTTAAAATTCAAAAATTAAATTTTTTTTTTTTCATTAAAAATTTTTTTATGTCACCTTAAGTTTTCTGTGTTTAAAAAAATTAACCCTTTCATATGATGACAAATAAATTTTTTTTTAATTTTTTAATAAAATGATTTGACATAAGACGCGCTGCGCTTTCTTTGAGCAAAAAGCATCAAAAAACTAGCATCAATAGTCTATTTTAAAAATTAAACTATTTCAAAAACTAAGTATGATTCATATTTAAAATCGGTCATAGTATCTTTCGAAAATATAAAATTAGTAATAACCAAAATTTATAGTTAAGTTCCATAGCTAATGTCCTACTTTCTTTAAGACACTAAAACGGGTATCTTAAAGAATATTACAAGATTTTCAATATATGCAACATCTCAACAGTTTTTTTTAAACGCTGAAATTGTTGTAATTGAGTATAATAAAAAAAAAATCAATGGAAATGGCAGATGGACAATAATCCAATTTACAGTTATGCACATGTACTAATTAGTAACATTTGAAATTTTTTTTTGCACGAATTATAATAAAATTTATCATTATCAAAAGGTCTTCTTACATAACCCGTAATTTTGAGAGTATTATCGACAGCCGTTAACTGGTTTAAGGTTTCACTCGGAAGGACTTCTATGTCAAGCAAAGCGCAAGTGGGTTTAGTCATAGTTATGTTGACAAAAAACACTACGTATACCCCGACATTTGGTATGAAGTAAGTATTGACCCCCCTAAAATATTGCGGAAGTAATATATATAATTTGGTCCGCTCAGGCTGGGCCAGACTACTAAACCAGCAACCTAGGCGATTATTAGGCTAATATTAAAAAGAATTTTTTAATAATTCGGGTGAACATAAAATTTATTTTTTATCGTCAATATATATTGTAATATGGTTTTAATGGTATTTCACACCTTTTAATTTTAATAACTGTATTTTTTTCGTAATTGAAACGAAATCACATTGAATATTTTTCATTTCACCTTCTTTATTCTATATAAAAAAATCGTACCTCATTTTAAAATTCTGACGGCCTGGGACGAAAATTCTAATATAATATTACCGAGTAAAATAAATTATTTTTTTTACTACATGCCTGACATAATAAAAGATAAAGGTTTTTTGCGCCATCTTATATATAGGTAAAATTGTAAAATTTAAAATGTCACACAAAATAAAATTAGTTGTAATTTACGAAACTCTTCCAAATAATTGTAAATTGAAAAAAAAAATATTATAAACTTAATTTCAGTTTAATAACATTATCAGCGGATGTTTACAAATAAGGTATTGCGTCAATAACCTACCAGAAACATACCTTAATAGCTTTGTAAGTGGGCCGTCATCTTCCATCAAATTATATATGCCATCGTCATAACAATCACAAATGTTATCGCTTAAATGTAAATACATCTCTAAGTCATAAAAAGAGAAGATGTATATATCGTTTTATTCTTGCCTAGCTTTCATGACCTTTTGGTACTTTTGAATGTGCCTAGAGAGCTTAGAAAAAAAGGGGCACATATTAATTGCCGACCCTTGCATTACAAAATGTAAGAGTGACATTTTCCCCGGTGGTTTATCATCTTTGTGAGCGCATTGGCAACAAATTCTTCGTTTTTATGCCATCTCCTCCACCTACATTTTACTTTTATAAAATCACTAAAATAATTGGAATAGCGCGCTTTCTTAGTTGAAAACTTTAAATTTTGCAATTTTATCTTTTTGTTCTTTCATTTTCACCTTAAGAACACAAATTTTTAAAATAATCTATATAGTTTTTATTTATTATACATTTATTTTAGCCGATGGTGATTATAATAAATTAAATTAGTAAGTTTTACATCGGCTGTAAGTGCATTTTTTTAAAAAGCAAAAAAAAATACAATACGTAAATATTACAAACTCATATTTTATCTGAACCGAAACAAGCTTTTTTGATGTTTTTTTTATTTCCTGTGGTCTCTCGTAAATGTTAATAGAAAAATTAGCACAGTGAAACGCGAGTCTTCTCACGTTTTTAGGTAAATAATGATTGTTCTTTGTAAATTCTTAAAAGCTTAATTACTCAGGTCAACAAATATCTTTGTCAGAAAAAATAAGTTAATCAAAACATAAAAGCATACATCCCCATGATGGCTTCATCTAATATATTTTGCTATTTAGTATTTTTTCCGCCTTTGGATCCTTAGATCCGTTCATATCAAAAAATGGCCTTTTTGACCAAATTGACAGATTTTGCGACCTTGAAAATACACTAAAAAGAAAATAGTCAAGTCTTATTTTCATAAAAATCACCTGTAACTGTAACTTAATTATAAATAATGAAAAATAAAATTTTTTAGTATATCAAGCTCTTACCTCAGCATTTTATTACAGAATATCTCGCATCTAAACTTAAATAGGACACGATATAATATCGTTTTATAAAAAACATTATTTAAAGTTTGAATTTAACAGTTTAGATGTTGGGAATATGCAAAAAAAATTAATTTATTTTTGTTTTCTTGAATTTTTTTGTTCTTTTAACATTTTTTCTAAATTTTTCAATGTTTATAGCTAACTTACTAAATTTGATTAGAAAAACGGGAAACTGATTTGAAAATTTCTAAGATGGCTGGTTAAATCTTTGTAGTTAGCTCTTGTCGACCTGTTTTATAGATTATTGTTTTTATGATAATTTCCTCAACCACCTTTTTTTTTTTTTTATGTTTTTTTTTTTTATTTTTTTTTTTGGGTTTTTTTTTTTATTTTTTCAAAATTTTTTTTTTTATATATATAGGGAATTTAAAAAAAAAAAGCATATATAACTTTTTATATCCTCACTTCTTACAATTATGATTTTTGGAGATCGTAGAGTTGTTTATGAAAAATTATCAATTATTTTGCTCAGGGTATTTTATTTTTTACCAGTCATTATCGTGAATGCTAATAAAATTTAAATTTTTTTAAATTCTAAATTCTTTTATTATTTATGATAAATGAATAATTTTAAGTTTCAAGGCTATTCATCAAATCTTTCAACAAATTTAAATCTTTTTTTGGTTGCAATTGATGTATTAGCATATTTTTTTTGTAAAAATATAAACCTCTATAATCTTTTATTAATTTATAATATTCTTACCTATTTACTAGTGTTATGTTGATTAGATTAATTTTTTTTATAAGTACTCAGCCTTATAATTTTGACTCCTCCCCCCGTCGCCCCCCCCCCCCCCCAAAAAAAATCATGGATGCGCCACTATGAACATGTTCATTTGGCCCTCGACCAATTGGCTGAAGTATCTAATTTTATAGGTGGGAAGATTGAATTCAAATACGGACACATATTTTTATTTAAGGCATAAAGTCTCTTGTAAATATGACAAATAAATTGACTATAATATTTCACAGCTAAATAAATAATATTTATCAAACCTTGAGTATTAATTATACCAAACTAAAATTTAGTTAAATAAATTTATCAAAGAATTTTAAGTTAGTTAATTCTTCGATAAGAAATTAGTGCTCATCACTGGGAAAGGTGCTTGCTTACCCAGCCGAATTAAAAATCTTAAAATTGAAGTAATAAAGGGTTGTAACAAAATATTTGAGTCTTTACCGAATAACATTGTTTGAAAAATATAAATTTTCATAAAATATATATAAAATTTACCGTCTTCCAAAAAATGGGGGATTCCTATGATAGAGTGCAATTAATATACTTTATTTTACAAGATATCCTTAGATAAAATTTGATTCTGGTCCACAAATCCTTTACTGTTTTTTATTTGTTTTATAGGTGCTGTACAAAATGCCATACTTGTCAAAAACTAAAGGATATAATATTTTATAACTTATTTACAAAAAACTTACTTTCAGTATTTAATGTTTTGTAGAGTATTAAGGTCGTTAAAAGGGCCATGAAAATTATGTTAATTTTGAATGTTGTATATGACAGGATGAATGTTAATTTAAATAAAGCAAAAATGATTGAAAAAAAAGTACAGTAGGACTAATTTAAATGACCTAATAAATCTGAAATTTATGTGTTGCATCCAATATTTTTTAATTAATGAAATCGTCCCAAGTGTTATATCCCATTTACGATTAGGTAATTTTAAGCTTTAGTTTCACCTATTTTAAATCATTAATGAGCGCGTTTTAAGTTTAATAAAAAAACATAAAAATTTTAATTTTTTGTTTAAATTAATACTTTTTTTACAGAAAATGATTTATCAAAACTTTTATTTCAGAAAATGTATTTTGCACTAATTATTTAGAATCTTAATTCTATAGTCATGTTATTTAAAGGATTTTGGTCAGAAAATGTAATTTAAAAAAAATGAATCAACTTATGAAAAAGATAGGCCAAAAATACAATTATAAACATAAAACTTTCAAGCGAGATTGTAGCTGCGTCGCACTTTTCCAATATTATGCGTATCGGTGTTGATGCAGATGTAAAATTAGTATAATTTAAATTTCTCATTTGAAAAACTGAATAAATGAAAGGTTGATCCTTTCTGTGTTCTTGCCAAAATTTTAGAAGCTTTTGCGGTATTCGTCTTACACTAACCTTTAAATAGGCTGGTCCATGGTAATATTCGTAAAATGACACTGAGTTTTTTTCTTGCACGAATAACACCTAAATCCAATGATTAGTGAATTTTAATCATTTATTAACATTAAAATTTATGAGATCCACCCATCATTTACATAGAGTTTTTATCATTTTGGTAATAAAAATACTCAAAATTTTTCTAGAACCAGCCTTTTTTGCTGATAAGGGCTCAACCAACCAAAAATGCTGTGTAATTTTAGACTTGGTATTTCACAGAAAGAAAAAAATACTTGTTTCATACATAGAAGATTTAGCATTTGCTAATAAGAGTGAACCCAGGCCTGCCGTTAATTTGTTTAATTTGTCAGCAAATAATTTTATGGATTCATAGAATGTCATCAACTGACGCTACTATCACCATTTTTCAGAAAATTGTTAGCTTTGAATTTTCTATATAAGTGACATTTAATTGTCCCGCCCCTCAAATTTTTCTAAATCTTGTTAAATTTCTCTTTTTTAAAATATTTGTTCAACACGGATTCTTATTAGGGCAGTGCTGGGAAAACAGTGAGCCAAAAAACTTTTGGCTCATTTATCCTTAAAAACTTAAAGAAAGAATGGGAGCTACAAATAAAGGGCCAAAATAAGAATTTAAAAAAAGCCCTCACTAGAAAAGGGGCAAAAAAAAACCAAAAAAAGTGGCGCTTAAAAAGCGCGCCAAAAAGCTTATTTTTTGTTTTCTTTATAATAATTTCAAAAAAATATTGATTTTCTTTTGCCATGCCCACGAGTTTGCCTGTGTGGAAAAAAACTCAAAAACTTGTTAAATAAAAGTCCATTTATTATTATTTCCAGCCTTGTATTAGGGTAGTGCCTTACTAAAAAATATAAAATGAATTGATAGTTAAAAGCTACTCGCTACATTGAAAGCTTAATGTTAAAGGGGCCAAGGTTTTTTGAAATTAGATTTGTTGAATAACAGTAATTAAAATATTTAATAATATTGAAAAGATCATAAAAGCTACAAGTCAGAAAAGCATTTTATTTATTCAGTTTAATTTAAGTTTTTTATATTTACTTTAAGTAGCTTTTTGGGGTATATGGCGTGTTGAACCATGTAGGTCTCCATATCAAAGCAATTTGTAAGATTGAGGTCTTTATTGAAGCATAAATACATTTTCTGGCCATCCTTGGGAATACTAAACTCAATGACAATCTGTTAATACATATTATTAAATTTTTCTGCATAGTTTTTTGAAGTTTTAAAAAAGAAATATAATTAATTTATTAACTAGTCCTCGCACTCCCATACCACGATATTATTAGAATTACGTCATGTTAACTCGCGATTGCGAAAATGTTACATCGATACAGGAAAAGGCTTTGTAAATATCTCAAAGCTAAACAAATTCTTTTAATCCATGCAATTTTTAATAAGTTAGTACTTTAATAATCATTTATTAAATTTTTTTTTATATATTAATTCTGATATTCATCATTAACAAAATTTGAATGCCTATAGGGTGCGTTCAGAATTCATTTAGTTTTTAAAAAAAAAATTAAAAATTTTGAAATTTTTGACATAAAACGCATTTTTACAGAAAGCTTATTTTAATTATTAATATTAAAAATTTTTAAGAACAAAAGTTTTTAAAATATTTAAAAAAAAAATTAAGATTAGATTTTTGAAATTTCTGGAAAAAATAAATGAACTCTCTTTTGCTCCCCTAAAATGGAAAAGCTAGAATCGGGCCTGCTCTAAATGCTCCCATATTAAAATAAAATTACATAATCTGCCGTTTAAAATTCCCCGCCATTAGTTTCAAAAAAAAAATTAAAAAAATGAACATTCCACTCTAGCGCTTATCCGATTTTTTTATACAAAGTTTTTCAAACGTGATATACACACAGCGCCAAAAATGGCTTTTTTATTCCTTCTTTTATAACGAATTGCTCAATTAATTTAAAGCGCTGCCTTGCGATATAAAATTGTATCTTGCAAGGCCAAATATTAAACGCGCTAGGTAAAATAACGCTGGGAAAATATGGCTTAGATTGAATCATCTAATAAAAACCATTGCTTTACGATTAAAGAGCTGCAGAAGGTCATTCAAATGATTAGGAGCTAAGGCATTGGTGTATGTACTATCGTTCCCATGATGACTCAAACATTTATAGTAAGTTGGCATCACGATAATCATTTCCCCTGTTTGGTATCGCATTAGGTAATGGTGATCTTGAAATACCGGGCTTTTAGGATAAATTTGCAATCAGGTCTTAGTAATTTTATGATTAAAAACTTTTTAGATAACTCTACATATTTAAATGTAGCTTGTCTAAATTATCTAAGTTTTAAAGCACTTTAGGTTTTACGTTCCAGTTTATTTCAAACAAAAATTTGTAAAAAGACCACTCTAACGTTAATACACTCACTATGTAAATTTTTATAAAAAAAAATTATCAATGAAAAACCACAGCAGTTGTCGTTCATTTGTGTTAAATTGGTTAGTAGTCATGTGGTAGGCCAATTTGATTTAACCCCTGAAGTATAAGAGTTAAACTTATAATCAGTTTTCTTTTGAATTTCTTTTGTAGGTTGATGGATGGTAGATTTGTATCAAAAATATGTGTAATTAATTTTTTTTTTAAATATTGAATATGTCTTATTTACACACTTATAATAAACTTCAAACGAAACTATATTAATTTTTAGATAATTCTACTTTAAGTGCTGATTTTCATGCAAAAGCATTTGAAACCTTTCTACTATTTTAGTTTCTGGTAAGTGTGCAAATTAGATTTTTGACAAAACTATTGGAAAGGTAGTATAATTTTGTAAAATTTCTGCTGATTAAAATAAGTTATATGCAGTAAGAATAGACAAACCCCGTGATTTTTTGGCCCGGCCCTTGACATATTATTAATTTAGACCCGGAACCTAGCCCGGAATTTACAAATACGCCCGAAATTGTTATATTACAAGCTAAATAAATTATACTTTATAATTATCAATAAAAAACAGAATGTATACTTTTTTTTAACGAGTGAAAATTATTCATTTTTAATCCTTGTTGGTGATACAAAAATAAGGCAAAATGTGATAAAATTAGCCTGTTATTTTTGTCAAGTTTGGGCAAAAAATATCGCAACATATAGTGCATGAGAAATAAACGCTCTTTACTTAAAAAAAATTCATGTTTAGCGTCATTTTTCTTTTGAGATTTTAATAAAACTTTTTTTAAACATAAAATCCTGTTTTTATTTGTTGTGGAAATATTTAAATAGCTCATGTGATTTTGTATTATTACAGAACTAACAAAGGATAAATAATTTTTTAAGGCGGTTAAAATTAAGGACGGAGGGGTTATTTTTTTCATAATGGCGGTCGGGGGTGGGTAAAAATTTTTTTTTGATTTTTAGTCTTAACCCGCGATTAGCACTGTGGGGTTTATACGGACCCCCGCACTTTTTATATTTTGAATATCTTTTATAATATATACTATTGGGCAAAATTTTGTGACTTCTTATATATATATTAAACAATTAAAGTTTGGTCTAAGTCTAATAACAAAATTTGTTTAAAATTTAGAAATTGAATTGGGGTCCATATTGACCCCACATGGTAAATTTCAATGTTGAAAACCATTATATTGCCTCAATGTAAATTCTAACTTAAATATTTGCAACTTATTTTTAACTATTCTTTCATATTTTACATATTAAGTATATAAAACGTTTGTATTGTATAATAATAATAGGAATTTTTCTTATTCTCTTTATAAAATATTTAGTTTATAAGGTAAATAATAGCCAAAATAATTTTTTATTTCATAATATTTTTTTTCCCATGAATTTTTCAAAAAATGTTTTACCCGACCTAAAAACAGATTTAATTAACAATATTGATGTATTTAGTTTTATGATATGATTTATTTAATGTAATATGTAAAAATAAAAAATTTCAATTTTTTATATTTTTTTCTACTTTGTGTCAAATATAATTTACAATATTCATTAATGATATATTAGTCTATAAAAAAAGAGTACGTATTTTTCTATAAAATAATAAATAAAGATCATAGCTTAAAAACTCTTAAAGTTGTAGAGGTTTAAAACTGGGATCCGTATTCTCATTGTACCATTCGCTTTACAAAAATCTCGCCCTACCATTTGCGGGTTAATAGTAAAAAGTTTAATAAATTTTATTATATAATCGATTAGTATGGAACATATTAAAATTATTATAAAGTTATAAAATTCTAAACCACCCAACTTCATATTTTTATTTATATTTCAATTTATATATTTAGGGAAAATTCACTGATTTATTTTTCTAAGAGCTTATATTTTAGAAAACGTATTATCGGTGCTAATAATTAGGATGGAAAATTTTTTGTTGTTGAAAATAAATTTTAAAAATTAGGAACGCGTTTTTACTAAGAAAACTTTTTTACACGTCAAATTATGCTTTCTTTCTAAAAATGTTTTAACTGGAGGCAAATACAAGCAGGAAGACATGGGCTTAATCGACACACCATTTTTAATTCTTTTTTATAAATGGCCTTTCTAAATTTTAACTTAAAGATAATTTTAATTAATTATCGATTTATAAGATTGTGCTATCAAATATTGTCCCATCAGGCTTACACAAAAAAAACATCTTAAAACTACAAAAAAATGCCATCAATAAATGAATCTGGATACTTTAGTTGGGTTCCATATAACCAATCTATGTTATTATAACTCCCAGGATTTGCATTACATATTCCTAATTTTATAAAATATATACATCAACTTTGCTATCTGATGCTACAGCTTAATGGCACTAAGAAAAGGTTTGAAGCAACGCCGCTAATTTAAAATGGTAATTTTGGCTCTACGGCTAATGATAACCGTTACGGTGAATGTAATTTAAATTGATCCTCAAATTTGTAAAGCTAAGGCTGGATTTATTTATTAATCTAAATAATTTAAATTTTTGTAAGTTAACTACAGCACTCCCAATGATATAACCGTTCAATGTTGCATATTAAAACACTTCATTTCCAACAAATAGGTTCTTAGAGCCTAAACGATGCCTATTAAAAAGGTGAGGAAAACTGGTTATTAAATAAATTTTAAAATATATAAGGTCGCGTTCAGACCTCACACAATTTTTTAAAAAAAAAATATTTTTCTTTTAATTTTTTTTAATATCTTTTTTTAAAAAAAAATTTTTCAATGCTACAAATTGCCGACTTTTCGTTCAATGTCAAAAAGTAAAAATTTTAAAACTCAAAATAAAGAATTTTTAAAATTTTCCGAACAATGAAGTCTGAACGCGTCCTAAAGTCAAAAACCTTACGTTGTTTCAATTCGCTATGAGTTAATCGAGGTTGAATAGCCTTAAACTCTAAAGTTTCCTCGTCAAAAACGCCTGTTATTATTAAAATACAAAATTCTATTTTAAGGTCGGCAGGATATTGTATCACATTGTTGGGTAATTTGCGGTAAGACTTCCAGAGTTTTTTCAATTATGCTTTGTTATTTAAATATAAAACAAGTATTTATTCTTTTAAAAAGAAAAATTTAAATTTGCAATTTTTAAATTCATTGTAAATTCTAACTTCCAATTCCATAAAGTATAATTAAATTATGTTTTAAAGATTTAAAATATTGACAATTTGGCCCCGTGCTAATAAATTTCAAAATAGATTGCTTGACCTAACAAAATTTTTTCCCTCATTTTAAGATGTAGAGGGGGTGGTAGCGTACATCAATTTAAGCCTCTTTAAAAATTTTCACAATTAATAAAAACTTTCTTAAAAATTAATTACATGCATCTTTCGCTAAGGCCAATACTACTTTAAAAAAAAAATAATTTTTATACAAAAAAATGACGACAAGAAATGTAATATTAATGTAATTCGGAAAAAAATATTTTTATTTATTTTTTTTCTTTTTTTTTTAATAAAATTTTTGCATTCACTGGCCACAGCCTTTCAAAAATGAGTTTAGACAATTGTTAAATAACAACAAGTGTTGTGTCAAGGGGAAGTTAAGTAATTATAGTAGACTAACATTATTTTTGTCCATTTTTATTTTTTTATATTATTTATTGTTATTTTTTTAATTAAAATATAAAATATTGATATTTAGAGTTTTTTAACGGTCTTACGAATCTTCGTAAAATCAATTTTAGCTTTGTCGGAAAAATTACTGCTATTTTTGCGACTTTTAATGATATAAGGCTAAAAATAAAACGGGCAAGATTAAAAAATGGCCAGATAGCTTATGTCAAAAATTTCATAGGTTTTGGCTTCTCGGCCCCTACTTAAGTCAAAGTATTGAGGTTCTGTCTATCCTAAAAACTTATGGAGAAAGGTTTGTAGGCAAGGATTGGAACTAGTTCTAGAACTCGGTACATAAGGGAACTTGCGATAACTCGTCTATTTTTTGAAGTGGAACTATGTTAAATATTCAGTGATATGGTAATTGCATATAACTCTTAGCTAACTCGAGTTCCATTTACATAATCATCGCGATATTCTAGATATCTCAAATTATATTATATTGAACTATATTTTTTCTAAATAATCGTAATCAGCCTTTAAAACTGTTAAAGAAATTATTTAAAAAGTTTTAATATTCTTGAATTTTTATAACCCTAGCTTGACCCAGGCAAATAGGCGGTTTATACCTTTGTAATTTTTCAATCAAAATAGAATTATTTTTAAAATAACTAATATTAGAAAATTCTTTGTGAAATATATGAATTCAACTCATCAATCATCATTGATCTCAACTGTGCTGCGCACGTGGTTCAATTAGCAGTTAACTCTTTTCTAGTCAGCACACCTGAATTAACTTTAGCAATTAAGGTAGCAAGCCATTGGCTGCTAAGCTTAAAAAGCCTATTTTATCAGCAACGTTAAAATCCCAAAATCTTCCCCAATCCATTCTTATCCATCAGGTGAGGTGGAACTGGACTTACACCTGTATAGAAAGATAAATTAAATTGAGACCGTTTTTTGATCAACACAAAGATATTTTAAGTGAGTTGTAAATACCCGATAATATTTGGAATATTTTTCAAAAATTAGTCGAAGCATTAGGCCCCGCAGCAATCTTAACAAAAGAACTTTAGGCTCAAATTTTAGATGTTTGCAATTTTATTACAAAATATTATTTCTGCAAAGCAGTGTTAAAAACCCAATCAACCGCTTTTTCTTTATCCCTTTTGAATTTTATTAAACAAAGAGAATTCTCGCTTTTAGATAATGACATAGTAAATTGTGGCCTGTTTCTAGATAAAAGATTTTACTTTAAATTAAATAATAACAAATGCGAGAAGGCTAAAAAGTTTTTAAAATTGTTCTATCAAAATCCCTATCTCTTCAAAGCAAAAATTTAGGTAATCACGAGGAAATAATTTTAGATTCTTCTGGAAAGATGTCAGAAGAATTTTCACTTTTAGAGAATGTTTTAAAGGACGAAGAAATATGTTATAACCATGATAACTCAAAAGCCCTCCTGATATACGAGCAATTAGACATAGAAATTTTACAATACGAGAATTTGCCGCGTTTTAAGGCGGATGAAAATTAGAAGCTGGTGGGTAGCCAACAGAGCTGAATTTCCGCTACTAGCAAACTTAGATTTAACTGTTGTATCGGTCCCCTTGACCGAGTCAGTGTGGAAAGATTATTCTCTTATTTAAACTTTATCTTAGATTCCCAAAGAAATTGGTTGAAGGATGATATTTTAAATAATATTCTTTTTGTTGGAATGAATTTTAAGCTTAATAAATAAATGTTTACATTTGGTTTAATATATTAAATGTGCAATGTGTAATATATCTTTTTTTTGTATCTCTCTAATAAAAAAAATTGGAACTTGAGTTCCGATATTTTGGAACTCGTCGGTACTTCCAAATACTTAGTTCCAGTTCTTTTGAAAATCATCTCAAGAACTCGGAACTTAGTACCAGCTTTTTTCAATGAGTTCCACTTGTTTGTAGGAGTTGTTTAAAAAAGTTGCTATTTTTGGTAAATAAGGGAAAATTGCGATAATGTCTTTTTTACAGTGGTTATATTAAATATTCAGTGATATGGTAATTGCATATAACTATTAGCTAACTGTGATTTACATAATCATAAGATATTATAAATATTTCTAAAAAATTAAACTTAAGTTATGTATTGTTAAATTATATTTATATTATGTGAATAAAGTATAACAAAAATATTTGTGGCTTTTTTAATACGAGAGTAATATAATATAGTTTCCTATTCGTTAGGTTTATTTATTTAATTTCTAAAATTAGGACTAGTTTTTGATTTACATATAAATTTTTAAACTCCTGTGTACGTATTTTTAAGACATTGAAAGAAAATTGTAATTTATTCATGGAGCTATTTTTGAAATTACTCATGTATCACAGGTCAACAAATTTTTGAGAGTAATGAGTTAGATTAAACCTGCCATCTTAGGGATTTTCAAATCCGTTTACCTTTTTTAGTCAGCTATAAACATATTAAATTTTAGAAAAATTAAATAAAAAAAAAGATTCAAAAACTAAAATAAATTGAATTTTTTTTTATATATTCACAACACCTAAACTGTTATTAAACTTCAAAACATTTTTATTTAAAAATCTATAATATATCATGTCGTAATTAAGTTTGGACGCAAAATATTTTATTATCTAAATGCTGATGTAAGAGCTTGATATACTAATGAAATTTATTTCTCATTATTTGTGAGGATAAATTAAATTTACAAGATACTTTTATATTAAAAAGATTCTTAAATTTTTTCATTTTAGAGTATATTACGATCTGTCACTTTGGTCAAAAATGGCCATATTTTAATATGGACGGATCTAAATCGAAGGCGGAAGAAACTAAGAAAAACGGAAAATTTATATGAGAGAAGGCTATCATGGGGATGCATGCTTTTACGTTTTCATAAACTTAGTTTTTGTGACATTAATATTTGACCTGTGTAATTAATTATAGGGCGACTAAAATGTCACTAAATTGCCTCAAATGCAATATTCGACCATGAGTTACTGCAAACTTGTATAGTGTTCTGCATTCAAGTTTGATTCTAAAACCTGATTTGTCAGCTCAATTTTGAGATAAAAATAACAAATATTTTATCGCAATATGGGTTTTTAAATATTAAAACAACAAAATATAGAGTCTGAAAATTATATTATGCTAAAAAATATGAAATTAGAATAACGCTTTTAGCTAACGAATTTTAATAGAGTTAATCAGCTTACCCCTAAAAAAACTCCTCGAATATTGTAACTAGGGCTTGCTAAAACTCCAGTTGGAGTTTATGGAAGGAGTAGGACGGGAACCCCTTCCGGAGTTTTCCCGTTTTGAACTAGGAGCTCAACCCGGGCTTGATTTTCGGAGTTTTTTTAAAAAATGAGTTTTTAATATAAATAGGGGGATTTAGCCACCTAACACTAAAATTTATATGGTAAGATTTTAAAAACCAAAATAGAAAAATTTTTTTTTAAAGTTCTTTAAACTTTGAAAGCGGCCAAAAAAATTTAAGGTTTTTTTCATTGCGTTTGTAAAATAGGTAACAAATCAGATCTAACTTATTTAATTGAACCTCATAAGTTTTGTTTGATAAAACCGATAAAAGTTAAATTTTTTAAATTTGCATTAGGTATTCATACTTAAATCAAAGTCACATATTTCAACAATAAACCAGAAAGTTTTAGGCATTAATTTAAGGTGGCTTACTCGTTAACCAAAATCTATTTTCGCTTTAATTTTATATGTAAGAAATTTTGAATTAATTTTTTCAGATTCATTCAAAAAATTGTCTTAGTTACCACTTAGATCGCAAATAGTCTCAAACTATTGTTTTTATATTTTAAATAAACGGGCTCATTACTCAAATAAAAAACCCGTTTTAAAGCAATCAAAATTAATTTTTCCTAATCTGGCAAAACCCCTATTTTAAAATAACTTGAATACGCGAATAAATTGAAATGATAGGTAGACATGCAAGAAGCATAAGTGGCCTAAAATACATCTTCTTATTTATAATATTAAAACCCGTATTTAAATTTATTAACAGATAAACCTTGATAATTTTTATAAGCCGCTATATTTGTAAGGTTAGTTAAAATAATATTTCCAAGGTTAAAAATAAAGCACTAAATTATATTTAAATAAGCAGCTAAGTGCATCTTAAAGAATTTTCTTTAATTTGCCTTAAGTCAAATATGATCATTGTCTCATTACAGAAAAATGTTTTGGTCATAAGACAGTGCTGGGAAAACAATGAACCAAAAAATTGGCTCATTTTTTTCCCCAAAACATAAAAAAAGAAAGGGGGCTACAAATAAAGGGCCAAAATAAGATTAAATAAAGCCCTTACTAAGAAAAGGGGCAAAAAAAACCACAAAAAGTGGCTCTTAAAAAGAGCCCCAAAAAGCCCATTTTATGTTTTCTCTATAATAATTTCGAAAAATTTTGATTTTTTCTTTATAATAATGATGGGTGGGTTATTTTTTCTAAAGCTCCTAGGATTTTTTTTTAAGAAAAGGGGCTTTTTTTAAACATGCCCCTTTTCTTTAAGCAAAAACAAAAAAGGGGCTTTTCTTTTGCCATGCCCACGAGTTTGTGGGCATTTGGAAAAAAAACTCAAAAACTTTTTAAAAAAAGCCCATTTAGTTTTTTTTCTCAGTCCTGTCATAAAATGCGTCACTAATGCACTAATTAGCCAAATTACTTGATAAGTTATTTAACTTAAATGAATAAGGTTGTAAACCTGGGGCCTTTTGAAACACAGTTTGACAAAAATCTAAAAGTTTTTTTTGATTATAATAAATCACTTCAAAGAATTAATCTCAATAATAGACTTAGTTCATACATTTTTATTTCGTTTTCCGACATAATTAAAAATCAGCTTTTCTGATAATTAAAAAAAACCAAGGCATTAACTAATTAAAACTAAAGAATAAAAAAAGATATAATAAAATTATCTTAAACTTATAATTTCAAATAAAGAGAAATAAAAATTTTAAGTATATTAAGCTCACATATTCAGTATTTGGTCCAACTTAAATGCACAATATTATTGTTTTAAAAATATTATTTTAAGTTAATTTAACATCTTGGCTGTTTCAAATAATTTTGTTTAATATTTTATTCCTTTAACCTATTAAAAAAAATTTACAGCTGGCTTACAAAATTGATTAGAAAAAACGATAGATTACTTTAAGATGGCAGGTCTAGTCAAGTTAGTTCATATATCTAAAATTTTTCAAGTTGTGAAATAGTTTTTAAAAAATCATCTAGTTCAATATATTTTATAACATATTTCAACTAATATTACATTGTAAATGTTTTGCTGACCCAAATGAACAAAAAAAATTTCTTATTAATTTTTGAAAAACTAAATATAATGGAATAAAAGGGTGAGCTGAAAAAATAGCGAAAACGCAAAATCCCAAAAAGCAGAATTCCTAAAAAGCAAAATCCTTTGGTAATAAATCATTTTTGGGCGGGAAACTTGCTTTTTAGGATTTTGCATTTTGGGATTTTGCTAGACAAAAATTATTTTTTTCGTTTTTTGGCAATTGTCGGTGTTTTATGTATTTCTTTGATGTTTTAAGTATTTTTGAGTAATTTTTTTGGAATTTTACTTTTTGGGATTTTGCTTTTTGGGATTTTGCTTTTCAGACAAAAATTTTTTTTTGTTTTTTGGCATTTGTCGGTGTTTTATGTATTTCTTTAATGTTGTAAGTAATTTTGAGTTTTTTTTTGGATTTTGCCTTTCAGACAAAAATTTTTTTTTTCGTTTTTTGGCATTTGTCGGTATTTGTAAGTTTCTTTGATGTTTTAAGTAATTTTAAGTAATTTAAAAGAATTTTGCTTTTTGGGATTTTGCTTTTTGGGGTTTTGTGTTTTGGGATTTTGCTTTTCAAACCCACCCAAAATTTACTATTGGATGTTAAAAATTTATCAAGACCTTAATCACATAATGAGTTTAGACATCATTCATATTTATTAAAAATATTAGTTCATTGTTGAAAAATTTTATAGTCTTGTTAAAATGCTTAATAGCTATGTTAGAATTAGTAGAGAACTGCTTCGAGTGTTATAAAACATTGTAATAACAATGTTTGATAATTTTCCATGCAAAACTAAAATTTTAAAAATTTTAAATTTTCAGATTTTTAAATTTTTTAAAACAAATGAGGTCTGAACGCGCTCTAATATATTTAAATATATTATTGCCATAATAATCTAAAAATATAAGTTTTTTTACTTATTTTTGGGTAGCTTAGGTTGTTACTTTGTATCAATAAAAAAATCTTACAGGTAATCAGGGATTGGTACCGCGGAAATTTTTAGTATCGGTACCGGTTCCGGTACCAGCCTATCTCAAGTACCGGTACTGGG
The DNA here is from genome assembly GCA_030555515.1 of Acutogordius australiensis. Classification (NCBI taxonomy): domain Eukaryota; kingdom Metazoa; phylum Nematomorpha; class Gordioida; order Gordea; family Gordiidae; genus Acutogordius; species Acutogordius australiensis. The sequence goes on along the minus strand of CM060244.1, from coordinate 32,433,033 downwards.
TACTGGTTCCGGTACCAGAGGGTACAATAATTACTGCACTTATAATAACACATATATGTCAGGTTATATTTATTTTTATATATAATAAATGCAATATATACATATATACACGTATAATAGACAAAACTTTATTTCAAATCTTTATTTAAACGAAGTAAAATAATTCAATTTAGTAAATTGGAGTCTATTCGATTGCGTAAATCTGAAAGAATATATTTCAAGGTTGAAAAGGCTCGTTCAACGCTTACCTAAAAATATTATAACTAAATTAATTTTACTTGAGTAGCAGGCACAGCTAAAACAAGTCTAGATAAAATATATAACTCAGGATAGGAGAAAGAATTATCTTCCCAAAATTTTAAAATTGGCAAATCCTTTTGAACTCTTTCGTGTTTTTCAAATAGGTCTAGCTTACCGAAAATTTCAATATCGCTAGCTTCTATTTTGGATTTGTCTCTGCAGGAACTATTTTCAAGAAGAACTTCAAAATCGTCATCGGACGTTTGGGTGATTGTGTTTTCCTCATCAATAATAATGCAATTATCAGACTTATTTTTTAAACGATATAATCGAATCCATAAATCATTCAAATGTTGTCTAGCTATACTCTTCTGTTTATCAGTAAGCAAACAATTAAATCTAGGGTCCAAAAACACGGCCGCATATAATACGGGCGATCTTAAATATTGAGATTCCCTTTTTTTCATAAAAATAATTAACCCTTCAGTATATTTTAATTAAAGTATTTTTAAGCTAATAATGTATTTTGGTACCGCGGAACCGCTTTTTTCAATTTTAGGAACCGGTACCGGTTCCGGTACCGAGCAACCCTCCAAGTACCGCGGTTTTCGGTTCCGGTACCGGTACCGGTACCAATCCCAGGGTAATATAAATATTAAATTACAGTTCTTTTAATATTATCTTGATAAGTTTTTTTTGCAAAGTATGCAAATTTAATATGATTATCTTGCATTGTGATAGTTACATCTCATATTATAATGTTTGGAACAGGCTATGCCCAATATTTAAAAAATATAAGCTACAGTAAGATAATACTTGTACATTATTAAATTTAAGAATTGCGTGTTTAACTTACAGTGCTTTAAAATTATTTAAATAATAAAATAAGACATCTTCAAAATTGCTGTATGTAGGATAATATCATCGGTTTAATTTTAAAGTTTGAAATGCCATGCGTACAAAATTCAAATTAATTTTAAATCGAAGATTGTGCTTTAATCAAAGCCGATTTTTATGCAACTCTAATCTACAGCCCAAAAAAATAATTCCTTGTAATGAGCTCGTTATTGGTGCCCCTAAAGAAGATTTAAAGCTTAGTGAAAGGAGAGTTGCTATCACACCAACATCTGCCTCAATACTTTCAAATAAAGGGTTTAAAATCATTATTGAAAAAGATGCTGGTCTCTATTCAAAATTTTTGAATGATGATTATATTAAGGCAGTTAACTATGATTGTATTGTTTCCAAAGAAGATTTATTTGGAAAGTCAAACATAGTTTTTAAAGTAAGACCACCTACAATAATAGAGATTGATCATATGAAAGAAGGAACCTTTTTATTTAGCTTGTTATATCCTAGTCAAAATAAACCTTTGGTTGATCACTTAATTTATAGGAAAATAAATGCATTTGCAATGGATTGCATCCCAAGGATAACCAGGGCCCAAGATTTTGATGTTTTGAGCTCTATGGCCAACATAACTGGATATAAAGCTGTCATTGAGGCAGCAAATAACTTTGGAAGATTTTTTACAGGTAAGCATTTACAACTGCTTTTCAAATATATTTAAGTTTATTTTTTTAAACAAATAAAGCACAAAATATTTTTATTTTCTATAATAAACATATAAGCGGTAGGTTGTTTAATTTTAAGTGATTTACCAATCTTTTTAATAATTTTATTATAATTATTTTTATTTTTCTAACCTTATACAATCTTGTTTGTCATGTATTTCAAAAATTTGCCATAAATATTTGGGCATTTTCTCTAGTTTATGTATTTAAATCAGGTTAGGGTAAATATAAGTCATTACTTTGGGTCTTAACTAATATTTTGTTTTAGGTAAGCTAATAAATAAAAGGCTAAAATAAGGTTTAATAAATTTTAATTAGGCTGCATCTGATGAGTTTTTTTACGATTACTATAAAAATCTTTAATATATATGTAGATAATTTCTATATAAAAAAATTTTGTAATTGACACAAATTAAAACTTTTGGTCAAAATAATAAATTCTTAATATGATACCTCTCCAAATTTCTTTACACTTTTTCTCAATCTGTTTTATAAAATATTGAAAAATTCATGTCAATCATTTGAATTTCAGGCCTTTATTTAGGGGTTCAGAGTTCATTCAGTTTCTCTAAAAAAATTAAGATTTTTGATTAACATAAAACATACAAAAAAATGCTATCTTAATTATTAATATTAAAAATACTTTTTTTATAAATTTTACAAAAATAAAATTTACAATTCTAAATAAATGAATAAACTCTGAATGGTGCCATAAATTCAAGTTAAAAATTTTTATAGATGCCAAAGTTAAAACTAAATTACAAAATTTATATTTGTTATGAAAGCTTGAATTATAAAATGGAAAATAAAAAAAAATTAGTTGTTTAAACTTATTTTTATTTATAATCTATTATTTATTATCTCAGAAATTAAGATTTTGGCCCCAAATACTTAAAAATGGAGAATGGATTAAAAATATGTGGCAAAACAAAAAATTAGTTATGTTTCTATTATAGGATCCTTATTTCAATCTTTAAAAATTTTGCTATAAAATTTTAAATAATTAGTTAGTCATATATAATAATAATAATTATAATAATAATAATAAATTAAAATAATATCAATCGTATTAAAATAACTAAATAATGTATATCATTTTTATGTTCATCCTTTTATTTATATTACATATGGGCACCTTCATACTTCATTCAACTTTTCAAAAAGTTATAGAAATAAAGTTTTCTCTTTGACATAAAATGTTTAATAAAAAGTTGCCAATCTTTATTATTGGGCGCCTTCAGACTTACAAAAAAAGTTTGAAAAATTCGGAAAATTTGAAATTTTAAAATGAGTTTTTACATCAATAATTATTAACCATTGTTTTTCCTATTTTCTAATAACCGGAGCATTGGCTTCAGTTATATCTAGGACTTGATAATTATATCTAAATCTATATTAACCTAGCTGCTTATTGTTGACTCTCAGAAAAAATATAACCTAAAAAAAATTTAACATTGGATCGATTTTTTGTTTAGAATTTGTTTTTAAGATTTGAATAAAGTCTAAAAGCGCCCGTCAGCATTTAAAATATTAAAAAATTGAATTTTTTTTAAGAATTTCCAAATTTTTAAATTTTTACTAAAAATAAATGAAGTCTGAACGCCCCCTCCCCCTCCATAGTAATAAAAAAATTAAAATTTATTTAAATACAGATAGGCGATATCATCATTTAACTAACCTTCAAACTTCCTTTTAAAAAAGGCTAAAATTCTAAATTAGCTTATTGATGTAATTTGGGTTAAGAATCTCTTTTCCTCTGGCCACGTGCAAACTGAGTTATTTGCGTAAAATTTTGAAAAAATTTAAAATTTTATTTTTTTCATAATTTTAGCAAAAGTTTATAATTTCAGAAAAAGTATTCTCTGGGCTTAAGGGCGCATTTATATCATGAAAAATTAAAAATGAAATTCTAAAAATTTTAAACATATTATTTTTTTTTAAATTTTTTAAAAACTTTTTTTTTTCAGAAAAATTGTTTTAAACGCTAGTAATATAGATTGGCAACTCCTTGATAAAAAGCGTTTAATGTTAAAAAGTATTAAAAATTTTTAATTTTTTTTTTATAAAACTGAATGAAGTCTGAAACTCAATTTGGCAAGTTGTTGGAAAAATGCGTTACAAAATAAAATTTGTAAAAATTTAATAATTTTTAAATATAAAAACTCCTTTGCACGTGGCCTTCCTTTGGAACTCTTAATATTTCAAAAACAAAAACACTCTAATTTGTTATATATAGTTGAATGTAATAGAATAAAACAATTTTTGTTTTTAGAACTGATTTTTATTTTGTTTTTGCCTTGGGGTTGCCGTAGTTTTTTGCCTAGTTTTTGTATTTGTTTTGGTCTACCTGTTTATAGCGTGTTTGTTTTTGCGTGTTTAAATCGTTGCTACCTATTTTTGTTTGATGACCATTTTATTGCGCCTATTTAGCAAACCTTTTAAATTTTTATGTTTCTCCTAATTTATTTTTATTATATTCAGGTCAAATAACGGCAGCCGGCAAAATTCCGCCCGCCAAAGTCCTTGTAGTGGGAGCGGGCGTTGCCGGTCTCTCCGCTATTGGTACGGCCCGTAGCATGGGTGCCTTGGTCCGGGCCTTTGACACGCGCCCGGCGGTCAAGGAACAAGTCGAATCGTTAGGAGCCGAATTCCTTGAAATTCATCTCAAAGTCTCTCTCTACATACGTTTTTTTAATTTTTTTAAGTAGAATTTTATACCCGTTTGTGAATTCGTAGAGGTTTTAAGTATATACATTTATGTACAAATAATATTTTTTTATCTATTTTTAAAAGAATATATCACGAGGAAACACATTTTTTAGCGCAAAATGTATACATAAGCTTGTTTAAAATTTAACAAACCTGCTTCTTGGATGATACCTAGTTATGATTTTTTTTAAATTTTTAGGCTCATAATTTTCTTTATTTATTTTTTTGATTAACGGGTAATATTCATTTGTATTTAATTAATGAACGCTTAGTTTAGTCTTAAATACCTTAAAGACGATCGTTTTGACCATTTTATTTGATTGTTTTTATTCGATTTAGAACACAACAATTTATTTAATGATAATTCTTTAGATTAAATTAACAACTGTCTAAAATTATTGCAACCGATAAAAATTTAGAATATTTCTGGTGTTTCCCTCATTATTTAAATGTATTTCGTTTTGTCCCTGTTTAAATTATATTTCAAATATTTAATTTCTAGTATGTAAAAAGAAAGAAATAAAAATTAATAAATATTTATTTGAAAGGTTTTTTTACATTTTTAATTTTAAGTATTTAAGCACCGTGATACGTGAGCTTTTTTGTATTTTAATAATTAAATTTACAAAAATATTTGTATTTTCAATTTTACAAATTTAGAAAAGAATTTAGTATGAGAAAAAATAAAATTTCAAATTAGTTTCACTATATACATGTTTTATATTTGAATTGCATTTACAAAAAAATTATTCATAATTTTCTACCCAGGAATCTGGTGAAGGTCACGGCGGCTATGCCAAGGAAATGTCACCCGAATTCTTGAGAGCCGAAAAGGAACTTTTTTTCCAGCAATGCAAGGACGTTGATATCCTTATAACAACGGCTCTCATATTTGGGAAGAAGGCGCCCATCTTATTCACCACAGTTTAAATTTTTTAATACTTTAGGCCAAAGTGAGTTTTTATTTTCTTGAATTTTAATATTCAAAAAAAATTAAAATTTTTTTTAGAAAAAATGTTATTTTAGAAAAAATATTTTATGTGCTTAAAACTACATTTAGCAACTTTTTGAAAATTTTTAAAATTTTACAAAAATAAAAACTCACTTTGCACGTAACCTTATATACCTTTGTTAATATTTTTATGAATTTATTGGTCGAATCAATTGTTTATTTTAATAATATCAGTGTGTTCAATTTACAACCTCTCATTCGATGAGAGAATGTGTTTAATCTGTTATTTATTCCTAGATGCTTTAACTTTTTTTTACCTTTTGAATGATACCTTATTTATAAACCTTTTGGAAAAGTGAAAACTATAAATTTTTTACAAGTAAGTTTTACTACCACCATCGCCTTAGTTACCTCCCAATCTTAAAAACTTTGTATTCCACTAGGAAATGATTGAATCCATGAAACCTGGCTCCGTTGTAGTCGATTTGGCCGCCGAAGCTGGCGGAAACGTTGAGCCAATAACGCCTGGTCAACTGACCGTACACAAAGGGGTTACACTCGTGGGGTACACCGATTTCCCTTCGCGACTTCCTACGCAAGCTTCGACGCTGTTTGGAAACAATTTGGCCAAATTTTTGCTCTCAATCAGTAAGTTATTTCTTTTCACGAAACCTGTTAAAAAAGTAAATATGTTTAGTTAAATTTGAGTTTTAGCTCGCAATGCGTTTTCATATGTGGTATTTTTCATGATGTTATATATAGCAAGTTTTTTAAATAACATAAAAATAGGCCTAATTGCGCAGGAGGGGTGATGCATATATTTAAATTAATGTTGTTATAGATTTAAAACATTATGTGGCGTTTATTAAATAAAGTTTTAACACAATTACCTTAATTTTCTGCTATATACGCATGTGACTACCTAATACATTATTGATTTTTTGGAATAAATTTTAGGCCGCTATAAGGATTGTATACCCTAGTAATTTGCTTTGGAAGGTTTATAGTTTTGATTAGTTAACCTTAATTTTGATTTTAATGCAAACATAAATTAATTTTTTTTAATTCGCGAGGTCGTTTTTTTAAATATTATTTTAATTTACCTTCAAAATTTAACTGTCTTTGTTAAAAAATTCACTAATTTATTATATAGAAGATAAAGATGGCAATTTTTGCGTCAACCTCGAGGACGAAGTTGTTCGCGGTAGCCTTGTGAGTTATGATGGGCGCCTCATGTGGCCGCCTCCGAAAATTGCAGTACCATCTCCCACATATCCTCCTATTAAAAAACCAATAACACCAGACGCTCAAGTTGCGCTCGCTGCGGCCAAGGAAGTTACGCCATTTAGAAAGGCGCTAAATAACGTTATGCTGTATACCGGAGGTTTGAATTTTTGATTTTAGCAGTTTTTGGAACTTACAGCATTTAAATATTTTATAAAATTTTTATTTTTGCATTAAAACCTTACCTTGTTTATAATAAATTTTCTATTTTTAACCTTTCTTCACAAACAATATTACAATCTAAAACAAAACCCGACTTTGTGAAAATCTATATGGCAGTGAAGATATATTTGTTTATAGACTTTTTTCATTAAAACATTTTTATTTGACTTAAAAATTTTTTTAAAAATAGTCCCTTACATTGCCTTCGCCTTTAAGTTTTTTTAGCTTCTCATTGTTATTAAGAAGTTATTTTGTTGAAATGTTTGTATGCCCTATGAGAATTAGAGTTTTTAAACATTAAACGAAAAGTTAAAATTTGTTTTCAAATCGACGAATATTTAAAAATAAAGTAAAGCATAAGAAAATTTTTTATACATTATTAATACCTTATTCCGTTTTTTATTTTATATGGTACGCAGGCTCAAACTAATATTAAATAAACGATTTAAAATTTAATTAAAACTTTTGCATAAAAAATAATACTTTTATATTGTCTTAAGCATAGAAATTTTACCATTTAGCAGCTTTTATGCAGAACCAGTTGAATCCCAATCGAAAACAAAATAAAAAAAACTTAATAGCTATTACAAATTTATATCTTTTAAAAAATTAGATTTTAAGTTTATATAAGCTAAATTTCAAATATTTTATTTTTTAGGTTTGTAGGGAGAAAATATTTTTACTTTGTTATTTTCCATTAAATTAATTAAATTTGGCTACGGAAATTGCTTAAAATAAGGACAAAATTGTATTATTGCTCTCCCAATCATTCTGGATATTTTTTTTTAAATATGGTCGACCTATATTTAACACAAATACAAAGAGTGATAGTTATCAATTGTTATGTTTTTTGCCATACAAATATTTACCCTCACAGGAATATATTTCGAAAATGCCTAATGTACTTGCCATCTTAATCAAACCCTATAATTATTGACAAAAAATTTATTATACGATTAACTTGAAGTTTTTAGTCTGTAGATCAATAATAAATATAATATTAAAACTTGGACGCAATATTTTATAATCCTAATTTTTAAACGATTAAAACTCTTTAGCTTAACTTTAAACAAATTGGATATTTACTATAAAATTATGTAAATATTTGACGGCTTTTATTTCATTTTTTTAAACTAAATGTGGAAAATTAAAAAAATCTTTTGATCTTATTTAATTTTTTTAACTAAAATTAATTAACATGCATATGAGTTTATTTTTCAAAATAACAACAATAATAATTATACTGTGACGAAAGTGCGATGAAGAAAAACAAATAACAACAATTTGTTTTTTTATTATTTTCAGATTGTTTTTATAAAAAAAGTTGATTAAAATGTTTTTATTTATAAAAACCGAATTTTTAGTATTTTTTAGTTGGTCAAAAAATGTCAATTTTTCCATAACCTCGCTTATATATTTGTGACATGCTGTATACTGAATCTAAAAAAGATGAAACATATAGAATGACTAATTTAAATGGTTGCTTTTTGAATTTAAATTCTGTCCTAATTTTTTAATTATTACTTTCGATAAATATTGTGCAAGGAAATTAGCTTCACATTTATTGCCAGCCTATTTTATGATTTTATTATAAAGGGCTAACTTCAATGGTCGGTTTGGGGGCTTTGTCACCCAATCAAGCCTTCAATAGCATGTGTACGACCTTTGCGTTATCCACAATCGCTGGTAAGGGTTATATATTTTAAAAATATTCAAAATTAACTTGCCTGTTTAACGTGCCTAATGGTACCTATTTTTGTTAATACACTAAAAATAAGAAATATCGTTTCTTAAATTTCCCGAAAAAATATTTATAATAATTTTGTGTAAAAATTTAATACCTTCAATTTTGAATCCATTTAAAATTGCCATATCATGCCATTAAAATTAATTTTTTAACCTCATCAATTTTCTTTATATTCATTTATGATATATAAAAACATATGAAAAAGGATTGGTCTTTTTTTGTTTCGAAATATTAAAAAAACATTTTTAAAATTCAAATAAAATGTTGTTGTTTGATGATCAAAAGGAACATTTCATGTTCTAGTTATTCCATACTTGATTTTCAAAATAAATTTGATATTTTTTAAAATTATAATTTATTGGAATGCTTTTTTTTCACTTTTTAGAATGTGTTAAATAATTATGATATTTTAACAATAATATTTCGGTCATTAAATGTTTTCAGGCTATCACACAGTTTGGGGCGTTAAACCGGCCCTGCATTCACCGCTCATGTCTGTTACTAATGCCATCTCTGGCCTTACGGCTATTGGCGCCTTACTCATGTTAAATGCAAAATCACCCAACTTTATTGGTGGAGCAGGTATTTTTTATTTCTTCAAAATTTAACATATTTCAGAGATTTGTTAGAGTAATTAGAAAATTTATGTTTCATACACCATTGAAAACAGTACAAAGAGTATTTTGGTAGAGGAAATATTTCCTTGAACTATTTCCAAGATGACCTAATGTCTAAGGAATTATTATATCTTTTACTTTTTTATAACTACTTCAACCCTTTTTTTGGTTTTACCATATATAAATTGTAGACATCAAAGAATTTGAAAGCAGTGGCCTAGCGGCAAACATAAAAGATACGTTTGGTGACATGATGACCACGTACACCACTTCACAACACCTAGCTGCTCTGGGGGTACTGCTATCAGCTGTTAATATTGGCGGTGGATTTTTGATCACCCAACGAATGTTAGATATGTTTAAGAGGCCAAGTATATTTTTTTAATTGTTTATAGGATAATAAATAGATATGCTTTCTTTTCAAATTTGTTAGATTTTCAGAAAACGTTTATTAGTATTTCTGTTATAGTTTATAATACAATAGCGAATTGACTTTTCTTTACATAAAAAAATTTTGCTAACACTAATAATAACCTCTTAGAAACATCTTTTGTCGTGTGTCTTAAATATTATGAAATAAACATTATTGCTTTAGTAAAATGTATTTCATTCGAGTACTGGAAAATATATATTGTTAAAATGATTGAGTAATAAAGTTTTATCAATAAAAATTGATCCTTTAGTGGATTAACTAATTGAATGTTTTATTGCAATAAGTATATATTTAATTCCTATACACGAAAAGCTGACCCACCCGAATATAATTATTTGTATGCCCTACCCACAACTGCCTTTTTAAGCTCGTATTTAGCCGCAACATACTATTACAAGCTTCCTCACGTTAGCCAAGTCGCTGAATTAGGTTTATATATATCATTTTATGTTTTATTAATAGTTCGTTAAATATTAATAACTGGTTAATTATTTATATTATTTTATAATCTCTTTGTATTATATTTGCTCTATAATAAATTTGTAAATTTGATATCTCTACTAAGATTTATGCAAAATTTCTTTAGCATTTTTGTTATTTTTGCAATTGTTCCTTTGTACTGGTATGAGCCTATATAATCCAAGGTTAAATTATTTGAAAGCTCAATTGGTTGGTTTTTTTGCGTTAAATTAACGTCTTTATTTTTCAAATTGAATAACCATTTTTTTAGTAATTTTAAAAAATTTGTAAATTAACTCAATTATTTTTCATAATTAGTTATTTATTCAACTCAGAAAATCAAAAGAGTTCTTTACTCAAATAACAATGAGTTGCTTTATTTCTGAGCTCGTATTTAATGACCTCTATATTTTACTACAAACATTATGCTCTCAATATTATTACAATTATTTGTATAACATATCATTTTATGGTTTCCATATCTTATAAATTTAATAATTCTAGCTGCCGGTCTTTGTTGTGTCGGCGCTCTTGCCGGTCTCAGCAGCCAAAAAACATGTCGGTTGGGTAACGCCCTCGGAGTCACAGGCGTGCTCGGAGGTCTAACCATAACCTTATCATCTTTCACAAAACCCGTGTCGTCTGCTACAGACCTTACACTTACCGAAACGTCGTAATTAATTAATATTTTATATCAATGAAAGACATACATCTAATATTAATGGAGTTGACTTTGTTAATTTGGGTGAGAATTTTCCTCATTTAATCTTAAAATAAAAACTTTATAAAATTATAAACAACCATTTTAAATATCTTCTTCTTACACCATGTTAGACGCCTTCTTAAACACTTAATTATAAATATCCCTTTGTATATGATTAATTTAGGTCCACAGCTCCACAAATCATAGATATAGTTCACACTGCCCTGCTTTCGAATCCTGCAACCTTGCAGGCTCTCAGTCTGTTAACGGGTGGGTCTTTAATCGGATCTATCATTGCCCGGCGTATGGCTTTAACGGACCTGCCTCAACTTGTGGCCCTATTCCATAGTTTTGTAGGCATGGCCGCTGTCTTGACTTGCGCCTCAAATTACTTCCATAATTTTTCGGCTTCAACCATGGCTCTTGCTCATGGTATCATTTATTTGTTAGGCTTCCTTTATTTATGCCGCATGTAATGTCGCTTTTTTAAACTGTATTTATGACGTTTTTTTAAAGTTTTTTGGTTGAGGGAAGAGAATGCATTAGATTATTTAAAATATTTAAATAAAACACTGGACAACTTTGCGAGATTTTAAAAGGATTTTTAAGAGGGTTTCTTGCGTCGTTTATCTGCCTCTATTTTTTTTTAAATTTGGATTGAAATATTGTATTAGCTATTTTTTGTAAAAACTTGTCTAGAAATTAATTATTATTCATTAGAGTTTAGGTCAAAAGCTACTAAAGAAATCTACATATAAAAATATATCAAAATGCATCAGTTATTTTTGTTACTCCAAAAGTCTTTTTATTTTGACCCTTAGGTTGGACAATACCCCTAAAATCCGACACATTTGTTTTTAACTGAAGAACTCTAAATCTGAGGCATTTGATAATATTTTTTGTAATCACGCAAAAATTCGATTAAGGGCAATTTCTACAAATACTTTAGAGAGTGCATTTTGTTGTCCGATGTAAATTTTTTTTTAATTATTGTTCTCCTTAGGTACAAAAAAAATTATCAAAATTATGCGAATCATAAAAATTTTGATTTTACATTCTTATTGAGAACCTACTTGACCAACGATGATTGCAAGAAATGCTGTTGATAAATATGTAAATTTTGTTTTTTGATGTTATTTGAATACTTTGCAATTGGATATGATCTTATAAAATATATAATGTTTGGGATTTTTAGGCTCGATATTTGTTGGTAATACAATGTAATTGTTTAATCTTGCTCCTAAGTTGTCATATATCTTATGTATATCAATACCCTTAAACTTTAGATTATTAATTTGTAAATAATTGACTATCAACATAGTTGCCCCCAATGGCGTCGAAAACATGTCCATGATATTGGGTACATTTATCGGAGGCATCACTTTTACAGGGTCACTCATGGCATTCGCTAAACTACAAGGTTATTTATTATCTTAATTGTTTTTATAAATGCTTAACTTTAGTAGACGGGTATTTACGCTCCGGCCGCCCTACATATTGTTGAAGTTAAGCCGGGCCCAGCCCTCTCAAAGCTTGGTTTTTCTATTAAGGCCTCCCAACCTTACAATTTTGCCCGGAAATTTTGTTATGCAAGCCATAAATTTTTTGCTTTAAAATTAACAATAAAATACAAAGTATAGAATTAATAACCTTATTCGTATGATAATTAACAAGTTTATAAAAATAGCAAAATAAGATTTAAATTTTGGCCCTGTCTGTAAATCCCTTTTTTTAATTCAGGCCTTATTGTAACAACATCATACGTTTCTTTGTTTCGTCAAATTTTCTTTTCACATATATAATCTTAACTTTTTTTATAACCCATATAAATGATTAGCGCTAGACTTGATTTTTTAAAATTCCCTATTAAATGATATAGATAGAGCTCTAGCTTTTAAATAATACGCCGGGATTAAATATATTTTTCGTATATGATACCTACATGCCCGCTTGGACCTGTCTAATTGCATATTTATTTCCTCATAATTATAATTATAACAATTATTAAAATAACTGTCATACCTAAATTTCTTGAATCAGTTATCGTTTAATATCAGACCATAGGTTTTTTTAGTCCTTATAGGACCCCTTCTAATAGGACTACCTTAACTTTAAGGTTAACACTCTTTTAGCACGGTTTTTCAGGCTACCTCATATTTCACTTAATAGCTTTAAATTTAGTATAGGGGGGACCGCGCGGAAAGGTTTGGTGGAAATGTTAAAAAGATATATCTCTGCCAAAAATTATTCAATATATATAAATTTTTTATATGTTGTAGATCTTCAAACAAGCTATCGATTTATTATATTTTTTACATATACATCCATTTAAAAAAATTTAGAAAATCTCAATTAAAGAAAAAATGCTATTTCTAATTTATTAAGCAACAATAATTTTGCTTTATTTTAAATAAAATGTTACCTCGAAAATATTACTATAATCAAAAGATTAAAAAAACACTTCGTTGTAAGAATATAATACATTTTTAACTTAAAACTTAATATTATTTGAACATTATTGATTTTGCAAACACTACTCAATGCGGGGCGAAATGAACAACATTTTGTAAAATATATTACTGAGGATCCAGTAAATTGAATTATCATATTTTAAGGCACTTATCATTTTGGATAACCATGTATCTCATATATCCATAAAAGCAGTGACTTTTTTAAAGATACTGGGATTAAAGTGGTCACACTACCATCTCATTGTTCACATAGACTTCAACCCCTTGATGTTGGGATTTTTAGCCCACTGGTAATTGATTATCATATAATTATTAATAAAATGATCTAAATCTCTATTTATTTTTCAATATTTAAGGTTTATTTGAAATTAAAGCTGTAAATTTAATAAATTTCACACAATTTCATTTTGCCCCATGGGTGTTTCATTTTACCCCGTATATGGGGCGAAATGGTTAATATTAGTGGATTTATACATTGTTCAATATCTTTTAACAGAATTATATTTTTTTGGTTAAACAAATTATTTTATAAAATATAATGAATTATCTATAAAATGAGCCATTAATTTTTTCTTTTGGATTAAAAATGTGCTAGCAGCAACGATTTTGCAAAAATATGTTCATTTCGCCCCGGTCTCCCCTAATGCTTTTTTCCCCATAACCCATTAATTACAAGCGATCTTACTTACAAATAAAAAATTGATTGAGAGTTGGAAACCAAACTTATCTACAAATCTCAGGTTTAATACTATTTCATATTAACTAAATCTCATCATATTTATATATCCAGGTCTTATGCGCTCAGCGCCAGTGCTACTTCCCGGCCGCCACGCCTTGAATGGCACAATGGCCGCCGCTAGTGTCGCTGCAGTTGCGCTTTTCATGCACAACGCGATGCAAGGCGCCGGCGTTTGCGATTTCCAAACGGGCCTTGCCTGTGTCGCTGCTACTACGGCGCTTAGCTCAGCGCTCGGTGTGACGCTCACAGCCGCTATTGGAGGTATTTTGTTTTAATATTTAGATTGATAATATTGCTCTATTTTGTTTACTTAATTGAACTGTTTAATTTGTTGATAATTTACAATTCTGGAAATATATGTTTGTAATAACAATGGTAAAATTTGTTTATTAGGTGCCGATATGCCTGTCGTTATAACTGTTCTCAACTCTTACTCCGGATGGGCGCTTTGCGCCGAAGGTTTTATGTTAAACAACGATTTGATGACTATAGTAGGCGCTCTTATAGGCTCTTCTGGCGCCATTCTATCCTACATTATGTGCAAAGTAATTATATATGTTTTGATGATTTGTTTCGATTAAAGATAAATTATTTTTGCCAGATTGGTTAGATTAGAAAATACTTGTTTTACACGCGCGAGAACTAGTGTTCAAATCCGTGCAATGACGGCTTTTTTTGAATTAATACTCATGTACAACCACTTTGAAGCTGCTGTGTGACTACTTAGGCTCTAGTAAACGTGCAACACCTTCGGTCAAAGACTTAGATCGTCGGCGTGCAAGCAAGTCTTATTATATGGCTCGCCGGTAATATTAATTATGCTCGGGGAAGAGTCAAAGCTTTAAACGTGTAAGGCACTATTATTTCAGGAAAATTTTTTTTATTTTTTATTTAAATTTATTTTATTTATCATGTCTGTTTTGTAATTGTTTATCATTTTAATTTTTCTTACGAATTTCTTCATATGGAGAATAGGTCCTGGGGTCTTAGAAATTTTAAATTATATTATCTATATGCAATTGACCACTTAATAACACTGGACAACAAAATTTGGACGATCCTAAGCATCATTTAAGGCAACTATAGTTTTTGGTCAAGTTTTTGGCGCCAATTACGAATATGAAATCAGAATTTTAGCCAATGCCTCAGATATTTAGTTATTCGGTGTCAAAGTTGAGATTTTCTGATTTTTGGGGTATTTTGGGCTTCTATATCAAAAAAGCTATGGATAGTAACAAAAATTTAAAAATATTTTTAGATAACGGACACATTCATTTTTAACGTAAGGCGTTTAACATTTTTTTTATAATATTTAATTTTTTTTTATTTTTTTATTATTATAAAATTAGTGGTTTTCGTCATAAAATTCGTTTTTTGATCCTAAATAACTTGAAAGTAAATTGCTAATAATTTTAAGTTATAATCTTTTTTAGATATGTTTTGTATAAGGAATCTGAATATGCCAATAGATTTCTTGGAAAATTAATAGTTAAAAAAATTTTGTGATTTTTTTCCGAACTTTGGACGCGGTTTAAAAGAAATTGGAGGCATCGGAAAAAAAAACTAAACCCCATTATCGCAAGAAAATTCTCTACAAAACCCTCTTAAAATCGTTCATGTTATTTTTTTTGTTGTCCAGTGTAATTTATATTACTATCCGAATTTTATTGACTAAACTTACTATTATAATAATTACATATTTTTCTGGCCTTCTGTAAACCTCTTATTAACGAAAATTTATATACAAAAATGTTATAGCACTAATAAGATTCACTAGAAATTTTGAAAAAGAATTATTTTATGTATAAAATAACTTAAATGTTAATTTAAACTTAAAATAACTAAAAATGCTAGTAAGTTTAAAATAAGTAAATGTTATTTTTTTTATTCAAAATTATATTTTTATTTCAATATAATATTATTAAAAATTTTGCCCAAATTTTGTTTCATATGTCAATGTGAGTTTGATATACTTAAAAATACTTTAATAAAAAAGCTACATTAAAAAAAAGATGAAAATTTAAGTTTAGTTAATTTTAATAAAAAAAGGATAGAGTTTTCTATATTTTTTATATCTCTCAGTCGCAAAGATTTTAACATTTAGGGGGCCAAGACCGAACATAAATAGAGGAAAATATTATAAATAAGGCCTTGTTGTATTCCAGTTGAATTTACAAAACCTTAATAAATTTTTATAAACCCATAAGTCTATTTTTGCGTGTAATAAAATATTAAAATAAATTACAATTATAAGTCTATTTTTGCGTGTAATAAAATATTAAAATAAAATTGCATATTTTTCTGAAAATACTCTCCCTAAAAGTATACATTTTTTCCAATTTGATGGTTTCTGAAAGCTGATGCCATATATTGAATTATTCCCAGATAATTTTTAATCGATAAAAAAACGTCATTTTGTTTAATAAAATAATAAGTTTTACATCAAGATGATGTTATGTCACTGAAAAGGAATTGGGTACTTTGCAATTACTCCAAATCGGTCAAGGAAATATAATAATACATACACGTAGGCCATGAATCGCTCGCTCCCAAACGTTATCCTTGGCGGTTTCGGGGAGACCGGCGGAAGTTCTCTACTTGGCTTGACGGATGATTCCAAAGCTCAACTCCGACATACCGAAGCCTCTGTCGACGGGGTTGTCGACGCCATCTTGTCGGCCCGTTCGATAGTTATCACGCCGGGATATGGAATGTGCGTGGCTAAAGCTCAATACCCTATAGCCGAACTCGTTAAACTCTTAACTGAAAAAGGCGGCAAAAACGTGCGATTCGCTATCCACCCTGTTGCAGGTTTGTTATAAAATTGATTCGGAGAAATTCGAGCGTTTTTATAACATAGGTCATCATATTTTCAAGACCTAGGGGTTAACTCCAGAGACTAGACCTGCCATCTTAGAGATTCTTAAACCCGTTTACCATTTTTTCTAATCTACTTTCAACTATAAATATCAAATTTACGTAAAAATGTTAAAAGTTAAAAAAGAAACGAAAACAAAAAATATTGGAATTTTTTTTATACTTAACCGGCAATTAGCACTATGGGGTCCATACGGACCCCAGCACTTGTTAAATTTTGAATATCAAAATATTATATATTAATGGCCAAATTTTCTTAAAAATAAAATAAACAAAATTAATAATTTAATTTTGGTCTAATTTGAATAACCAAAAATTCGTTTATAAAATAGATATTCTATTGGGTTCCATATGGCCCCCCAATCTCAGTTTCAATGAAGCCATTATATTGCCTTAATGTAAATTTTAACTGAAAAAATTGCAACCTATTTTCCAGATATTTTTTATTAATAGTTTAACATATTAAGTATAGTTTTTAATGTATAATAAAGATAGGAATTATCTTATTTTCTTTATATAATAATATCTAGTGGTGAATAATAGCGAAAAATAATTTTTTATTTTACAAGATTTTTTTTCGAGAATCTTTTTTAAAATGTTCTACCCGACCTAAAAACACGATTAAATCAATAATATTGATAAATTTAATATATTGACATAATTTATTCAAATTAATATAGAAAATGGAAATTTCAATTTTTCAAATTTTTATCTACTTTGTGTCAAATAAAATTTGCAATCTTTATTAATGATAACTTATATTAATTGATAATTAAGGACAACGGATTCAAAATATTATAAAATAAAGACCTTAGCCTTAAAACTAATGAAGTTATAGAATTAAAATTGGGGTCCGTATGGACCCCACTGTAGCATTCGCGTTACAAATTTCTCACCCTACCATTTGCGGGTTAAAAGTTAAATTCAAAATTTAAATAGTATTATTATTTCAAGCCAATAATATATCGTCTATTTAGATTGGGATGCCAAATATTCTTTAATATGGATGTAGCAATATAACTGAAGGCGAAAAAAAATTTGGAAAACGGAAAACATATATAAGAAAAGGCCATCATGGGGATTATTTTAAGCCTAAATCTTCTTTTTTCTGATATTGATATCTGTCGATTTGTGTAATAAAATATGTAATTTTAATTTTTTAAAATATCCTCAGAAAAAATAAGTTTAAATATATGTATTCTAGAATACTATGCATTTTTATAGTTTAAAAAAGTCTTATCATTATAAAATGCTTGAAATATAAAATATAGCTAGTAAAGTTAGGAAGATTAATTAACCTGCAAGTTAAATAATAGATTTTATTCTTTGTCTTCGTAATTTTTATTTTAAATCTTTTTAAAAAAATATTTGGACAATTTTGCGTGTTAATAATTAAACATTATCAACAATTTAATTAGGTTGATTGAATGCCATATAAATTATCTCTTTGATTATTAAATCTATGGGTTAGCAAATTATGAATCTATTTTAAATTTTAATAAATTGTTTATGCTAAAATCAATATATATAATTCATTAACACAGATAGATGCTTCAATTAATAAGAGATTAATTCTAGTACTTTAGTTTTAAGAGTCTCAAATGTGAATATGCCCCACCCCTGTAATGATGCTACTTTTTTCAACATTTAAATGCGGGTTAGGAAGGAATATAAATTTTTAATTTTTATACGTCAATGTTATCTATGTAATAGGTCGTATGCCTGGTCAACTTAATGTCCTTCTTGCCGAAGCTGGTGTCCCCTACGACAAAGTCCTTGAAATGGAAGAAATCAACGAAGATTTCCCTAAAACCGATTTGGTTCTCGTGATCGGTTATAATTCACTTTCACTAGTTTTGTTCTTATCCAAAAACCATACAACCTATTTGTCAATATATTAAACGCAGAAGACTTTTTTTTTCGCCATTTACATTAAGTTAAGTGTTCACTACTAAAATGTCTTTATTTGGGAATATTAAGTGTTGTTCTCTTTTTTAAAAAGCCCAATTTCGTGTAATGATCATTTACATTTATCCAAATTATATTAAAAATTTAGGGGGAAGAATGGAAACATACCCAAAGCTAAATTGAAAATTTCTATTTAAGTATTTCTCCCTTTTCATTAATTTAGGCAAAAAATGTGATTATTTTAAAATAAGAGCTTTTTTCAGCTATACTAGTCCTAAAATTCAAGGTTGACGGCTTGGCGATATGTTCCTACCGATGTGGTAATACGATCTGCAATGTTCTAAAATATGCAAATATTAGCATGTGTTTTTGAATAAAAAAAGTTTATAGATATTTTTTTATGAGTTTAGATGCAGCCATCAGTTTCATGTTACGATCAACAATTTTTAAATATAATTCATCGATTACAATTTGTTAAAATAATATTTTTATGGTATGTTCGCTCTTATACGTTTGTACTAAATCAGAACATGTAAAATCAAATATTTTTATTCGTTTTACTAAATTTTTTTAAATAAACTATCCCCTTTTTATACAAATATTTATTTTATTATTTATTTTAGGGGCCAACGACACCGTAAACATTGGAGCCGAAACTGACCCTAAATCTCCTATAGCCGGCATGCCTGTTTTGCGTGTATGGAACGCTAAACAAGTACAAATATTTTTAATTTAAATAAGGTTATATTTTGCTGTTTATTGATAATAAATAAAGAAGTGTTTGTCATAAATCCTTTGTTTTTTCCCCCTTTCTCACTTTAATTATTGCATTTTTAATTTAATAACATATTATATTTTATATTTTGTATCGAAAACACACACAAGAATGTACTTTTTGCATTTTATAATAAATTTAAGCATTGATTTGTGTCAAAGTCTTTGAAGGTCTCAAATAACGTTTATTATTCCAATAAACAATTAAAATCTGCGACAAACCTTTAGCTTAAATCTCATATATTTATTTAAAGTTTTTACATATATTCTTATAAAATAGTTTATTCTTAGATGAATTAATATTTTTTTTATAACACAGGTCATAGTTATGAAACGTAGCTTAGGCGTCGGTTATGCCGCTGTAGAAAACCCGCTTTTCTATATACCTAACACAAATATGCTACTAGGTGACGCCAAAAAAACCTGTGACGCCTTGTTACAAGGCATTAAACAACACCTCAACTAAATTGTTATATTTTTTGTTGTTTGGAGAGGTCCTCTATAAAAGAACTATAAAAACCCGCCCTTCGATAAACCATGTACCATAGAAATAACCAAAAAAAGTTATTGTACTTTAAATTAGATTTTTAATTGAACTAATTGTTGATAGTTTAACCCTTTAAAAGTTTAATTGGGATATGAATGACTATTTAAAATAGTTTTTGTAATTAAAACCGTGATTATAATTTAAGTAAACAGTTTGATAATTTTTTTTATCTATTTATTTATCTCATAACTTAATCATTGCTCTAAATCTTACATGCACCTTTCCTAATTGATTAAATATGAGTACCGAAATCATTGACATTAGCAGGTCATTTAACAATGACTAAATACAGAATATTTTATCTACTTAGTAATTAGCCCATTAGAAACTACTGTTTATAGTTAATTTAACTATTACTTTAATTTATTTAATTTTTCAAAAGGTAGTGACCAATCCTGAGTATTACCATCTTGTTCTAAATAAAGGAATTCAATATTAATTTAGCTAACGACAGGGTTGATGGAATTAATATCTTTATTTGTTATTTTAAAAACAAAAAAGGGATATATATTTAAATTGCTCTAAAATTTGACTAAATGACATTTTTCTAATCAAAATACGATATTTATAAATTTATTTCAGCACTCGCGAAATATTTAAATATAAATTTTTGATTTGACTCGCTTTATAACTACAAATCTAAATAAACTCCAAAATGACTTTGAATCACAATTTTAGTTAACTAGGCATCAAGTATCGTACAATAAACTCGTTTTTTTGTGAAAGCGCTTAAAAAATGTGATAATTGTTTTAATAATTGTGATTTAAAAAATATGGAAAATTGGGAAAAATTATATTTTGGCGATCATAAAAAGTTGTGTTTTACTATTTTTATTAATCAGACAGAGGCTAATATAAAAATGATTAAATAGATTATAACACAGCTTGATAAAATTAATTCTTTACATATGCTTTGATATTATAGTTACTTTTTTTTCGGTAATTTTTGAGTTTTTTAGTTTGGGTCTAAAAGCTAAATGTTATTTTCAGAAAGTTATTTAAATAGGAAATTTTGTACATATTTATGTAATTATTATTTAAAAAGTTAGACGTTAAATGAATTGTTAAACAGGCCTGGGAAAACAATGAGACAAAAAACTTTGGCTCATTTTTTCCCCTAAAACATAAAAAAAAAGGGGGGCAAATATAAAGGGCCAAAATAAGAATTTAAAAAAACCCTTACTAAGAAAACGAGCAAAAAAAACCCCACAAAGAGTGGCTCTTAAAAAGAGCCCCCAAAAACCCATTTTATGTTTTCTATAATAATTTTAAAAAATTTTGATGGGTGGGTTATTTTTTCTTAAAGCTCCTAGGAGTTTTTTTTTAAGAAAAGGGGCTTTTTTTTAACATGCCCCTTTTCTTTAAGCAAGAAAAGGGGCTTTTCTTTTGCCATGCCCACGAGTTTGTGGGCATTTGGAAAAAAAAACCCAAAAACTTTTTTAAAAAAAGCCCATTTAGTTTTTTTTCACAGCCCTGTTGTTAAACATAATTTCTATTCGCACTTTAATTCAATGATGCTAAAGTTTTTTTATAAAAAGCAATTGAACTGAATTGGCAAAATGTATATTATTGGACCGGTCCTGAGAATTTTTTTGCTATATGTAATTTTTACATAGGTAAAAGTAATGTAGCCATATTAAATTTTTTTTAGATTAAAATTATAACTCACAATTTTTTTTTATTAAATTTGCTATTTCCTACTTATATTCCCTATTTTCAAGATTTTCACAGCTGTTGGCTCGAAAATTTAAGCTACAAATAGAAAATTAGATTTTAATTATTATTATATTTAGAAAAATTTTTGTATTGTATTTATCTTTGTTTTCTTTATGTACAATAATTATTTAATCACGTTTTTTGAAACCTGACGGCATTCACATATTATGATGTATAACACAGCTCGACAAAATTTTGAGATATATGAGCTCACTTGAGACTAAACCTGCCACCGGGGATTTTCAAATCCGGCTACCCTTTTTTCTAATCAACTTAAAGCCAGCTATAAATATCGAAAATTATATGAAAAATGTTTAAAAAACAAAAAAATTTATATTTAAAGCAGCTAAGTTTAGTTAAAACATTAAATGATTTTTTTATTTTAAAATTGTCCTATTTAAGTTGAGGCGCCAAAATTTTGTATAACATAAATGTTAATGCAAGAGCTTGATTTACTTAGAAGGTTTATTTTTCAAATCGAGATGAAAAGTAGAAGTTTCAGTTAATTTTAATTGAAATAAATTCTATATTTTTTTTTATTATTCTCTAGGTCGCAACAGTCATTTTGGTTTTTTGTTTGTTAGCCGATTTTGAAAGAAATTGAAACCTAAAATATGTTTGACATAAGGCTATCATGATTATTTCCCTGATCATAATCGTCGATCACTCGATTTTCTCGAAATCTAAATATTTTATAAAAATATTTATTAATCTTAAATCTGAATAAATCAAAAAATTATTTGGTGTATTATTACATGTAAAATTAATTTTAGGATTTCGTACTAATTTACTGCCTAAATATATATAAAAGTTTAGTTTTTTATTTTTTTTTGTCAAGTGTATAAAATTTAATTAAGAGAAAATTTGTTAGTTTAAAATTTATAGCTACACCATGTTTAAAAGGTAAGTGTAGCTACACCATGTTTAAAAGGTAAGTGTAAAACTTGCATTTTCGTAACAAATTGTTTTGTTCGTGTAATTGGTGAATCATATATTTAATGGTTAGTTTGTGTTTTATTAAAAAAGGTTTGAATTACATTTTTTCCTATTTAAAATTATGCCCTATCGATTTTTGTGTATAGAAATAATTTTTATTTGTTATTATAAAAATGCCGCTTTACTCCTAATATGTTTTCTATGGTAAGATCAAAAATTATATGATTTTTAAATCTCTTTTATTAAATATTTAAAAAAAAGACACATATTTTGGTCGGAAAGTTGTTTTATTGCATCTACGAATTTATATTATGAAAGCTGTGATGTTTATATAAAGCTATGTGATTTAAGGCTATGCAACATACTTATTTTATATTTTTCTATAATTTATTATTTTTTTTTAGTTAAATTCATCTAACTTAACATTTGTATTTTTTCCTTACTTAAGCAAATATTTTATTATTCCATTGCACACATTATCATTTTTATTATACATAATTAAAAACCACTTTTTGTGTATAAAAATTTATCTAAATTTTTATATCACATTATTTGAGGACAAACACGCCGACAAGTTTTTTTATAAACTTCTGGTAATGTATTTTATATATAAGTTAAAATTATTATTTTTATATATTATTTTTAGTCGCACTCCACCATTGTTACATAACATGTTTTTTGTTACATTTTACATAAATAAATATTGATTTATATTTATTTAAAATTTTTGCCTGATATGTATTATTTTGATAAATATAAAAAACCTTTTTTTACTAAAACAACAAATTTATTTTATTATACAAAATTTTATCTTTTAAAATCAAGGCTAAATAAAAAAACCTGAATTTTAAGAGTTTGTAGGTCTATTTTTAAATTTATTCATAGCCGTGTATATTTTTTTCAACATTGATAACAAAAGGTATTTTTTCTCGTACTGTTGATTTTAAACTATCAATTATAGTTCAATATTAATAATACAATATATTGTTACATGAAAATGTTAAGGGACTTAATGCAGGTATATTTTATATTTAAATTTTTGGAATTAATTTTCAGAGAAAATATTAGAATTTATGAAAGCTTTAATAGACAATTAATATTGAATTTTAAGGTGCTTTTTAAATGATTTTTGTTATTTAAGGTATAAATATTTAAATTCTTTTACAATATTTTTTTTATGTCTTTGCATGGTTATATAAAGCGGTAATATGGCACTGAAAATTTTTTATTTTCTCATTCATATAACTTTGTAAAATTGTTTTACTAAGACATTTTTGCAACTTTTGAGGTTAATTTATAAAATTTAAGATAAAACTAAATTTGGTGTTTTCAATTCGTTTATATATTTTGCTGCAAACAAAAAAGTACATCAGAAAAAGTTGCAATTATATATATTAATTAACACCTAATTTACTATATAATTAAAATTCATATTATAATTCCTGAGATATAAAAGATTCAAAAATGGGGTAAACTCGTCCCTTACCATGCACATCGTGTAATTTTTTTAACCCATAAACCGCAAACTTTGATAAAATACTCAAACACATCTAATTATGCGTCCTTGCGATTTCAAAGGATTTAATAAAATTAAAAATCTTAATAACTTTTAATTTTTTTGTACTCCTCTGAATAGAAATATAGAAAATTGCATTCATATTCAATTTTAAAAACACTTATTTCACTTTAAACTTCTATTTAAAACGTAAAAAATGAAATCTCTTGAAATATAGAAGATTTAAAAGTGGGGCTCAATTGGCTCCCACCACTCTAAATTTTTCACCTGCACAACCGCAGGTTAACCTCATCTAAAACTATAATACATGCATATGTAGCTGCTTTTCATATCTGTTTTTAGAATATATATAAAATAAAAATAGATTATAAAACCTTTTTCTAATTTCACAGGTCAACGAATTTTTGAGAGTTATGAGCTAACTAGGAAGATCAAACCTGCCATCATAGGGATTTTTAAATCCGTTTACAGTTTTTTTTAATCAAACTTAGTTAGTCAGCTATAAACAATGAAAATTTTAGACAAAATGTCCAAAAAAAATTTAAAAACAAAAATAAATTGAAATTTTTTAAGCATATTTACAACAGCTAAACTGTTAAATTCAAACTTAAAATATAACTTTCAATAAAAATCAATAATATAACGTGTCGTATTTAAGTTTGGACGCGAAATATTTTGTATTATCTAAAGCTGATGTAAGAGCTTGATATACTAAAAAATTTTATTTCTCATTATTTGATATGATAAATATAAGTTACAAGGGATTTTATATGAAAAAAAAAATTCTTATGTTTTTTCTTTTTAGGGTATTCTCAATCTGTCAATTTGGTCAAAAAAGGCCATTTTTTCTATATAAACGGATGTAAGGAGCCAACGGAAGAAACTGAGAAAAATGAAATATATATATGTGATAAGGCCATCATGGGGATAAATTCTTTTATGTTTTCGTAAAATTCACGGTTGTGCCATTGATATTTTTTGACTAGTGTGTTGCATAACAGCTCGACAAATTTTTGAGAATTATGAGCTAACTTTAGGACCAATCCTGCCATCTCAGAGTTTAAATCAGTTTAACGTTTTTTTTAATCAAACTTTAAGTCAGCTATAAACATTAAAAATATTTAAAAAAATCTCAAAAAAAACAGATTCATAAACCTAATATTTTAAAAAATAATTTATATACATAACAATAGCTAAATTGTTAAATTCAAACTTCAAAAATATTTTTATTTAAAAACTGAAGAAATATTTGTACAATTTAGGTTGGCTTGCGAAATATATTGTAAAACATAAAAGTTGATGTAAGAACTTGATATACTAATTTTATCTCACATTATTCGATATGCAAAATAAAGTTCAATGTGATTTTTGTATGAATTATATAAATTTTTCTTTTTAAATATTCTCGCTGAAAACGCAGGTTTTAACCCGCTTTCAGGTAGCTAAAAAGTATCTACATTGAGGGCATGATAAATTCAAGCAAGGGCGTAGCAAGTTGTAAAGCTTGGGGGGGGGGGGTTCAAAAAAAAATTTTTGCCAAATATTAATGGAATATTAAATGTAATTTAATTTTATATTTAATTGGTATTTAGTTTGGGGGGGGGGGGGGGGGGATATGCACTAAAAATTTTTAATTTGGGTGGGGATATGGCATGCTTGGAGGGGGTTTCATCCCCAAACCCCCCCCCCCCTCTCCTACGCCAATGAATTCAAGTTACCTTAATTTTTAACCAGCTTTAATCCAGAAAGTATTTAAGTTTCAAATATGTTTTAATATTTAAGAGCTAATGTAAGGGATGCCAACCAGTTCGGTGAGGTCTTACATTAACTGCAATGGTAGTAAGCTATAAAAAAAATTCCTAGACGCAAATACAAGACGAATTGAAAAGCTTACTAACTGGATGTTTAAAATACAGCGCAGCACTTCTAACCATTTATGACCTAAATTGTATGATGAGAGCGATCTAAGAAAGTAAATGTGCGTCGTGTCATCACTCTATAATAAATATGCAATGGAGCTTGACACTAACCACATATTTCATTCTTTTTTAACACCTATTAAATAATATAACCCGGTTGGGCCGGTCTCAATTGCCCATTTAGTTAATGCTTTAAAAAACTGAATCGTCGGTATAATAAATTTTGTATATACGATAAAAGCGGCGAGTTCTAACTTTGGACCTAATTCCAAATACTCTAAATTTTTCCGAAATTGTAAACTAATTATAAATATTAAGTTCAAATATATTAAAGAGGCTGTCGAAAACTGTCAATTTATTTTTGAGTGGATTAAACAAAACATATTATGTAAGTGAAATTGCAACTGCGGAATAAACACATTTTTTATATTACTAATTATACTTTTAAAACAAATAAATAATTAAAAAAAGTTCTTAATAAAACTTCATACAGGTTAATGTATATTAATTCCTCGTAAGGGGTTTATTTAAAGTCCTACTACCATATTTGTTAATGTAGGTACGGGATAAATTTCACATTTATTAGGGTTATGGAAAAGGTTTTAACTTGAAAAATGGCGTTGAGCTTTACTTAGTGCAGATTTTCAGCGTGCCACACATGGTACAATCATTTAATTACCAAGTGATCGGAATTTTGTTGAATGGACATTTTTCCCTATTTGGGATCGGCTTACCCATTAGAACTTTGTCTTTCTTAACTTTACATCAGGCCCTGCATGGTTAAATAAGCTTAAACACGCACAGGTAACTTGTTTGGCTTAGCTTTTCAGAAAAATAGACAGATTGGTGATTGGTAGTCACCCATCCAACTACTTTGGGTTCAAAGCTGCTTAAAATGTGTGTAGAAAACAAAAGTTTACATCCGCTCAATCGTCCCACCAATGTGATATTTCATAAACTAAGTTTTTAAGCTTAAGGCAAAACAAAGATTCACCTAAAGGGTCACCTTAAACTCCCAAAGAAATTAGTATTCCTCTTAGAATTAAAATAAAACCAAATAAATGTATATAGTAATTATGTTGGGATTTTTTTTTTAAAATAGCCGATTGTAAATACGATTTAGACAATTAAAGGCATTTTTAAATCCGGTTTAACTAAAATGTTTAATTGAATTGATCGATCCTAAGATAAGGCGGGTGGTTTAAAATGCAATCTCACAGCCCCCTATTAGACGTAAGCCCAATTGGTGAGGAGCAGTTTGCTGAAATAGATTTAAACTGCTGCATACAATATAGTAAATAAGCCGTCTAAAAGAATAATACGTGTATTTTGTTTTCTTCTTAGATGAAAGACGGGTCTCAAAAAAATATTGACTTTTATAAATAAAATTTATCCTTTCCAAAAATTGTAGATTAAAAAGCTAGATGTATCAATTTTTAAAATTCCCTTAAAAATAAGGTCTAAAAAAGGCTGGCCCACCGAATCTGTTGGAAATGTTTTAAATATGTTGTCAGGATATTTTTATAATTTAAATTTTTAGCGGGCTTATAGTGTTTGATCCTTATTATCTCAGGGTAATAGGGGCATTTCAATTAATGAATTGAAGGATCTTGAGATTCAATTAAAATTATTAATTTATATTATATTTTTTTAACTAATTGGTTAGTAGACCTGTGGTCAGATGCTTGAAGTTAAATTGGAGGGGTAAAGGCTTGGCTAAAATTGTAAACTAGATTTTATATTGGACCAAAGACATGAATCTGTAACCTAATATTACAGTTGGAAATAAAATTAAGTTTTAGTGGATTCCACTAGAGTAGATAAAATTTTGCAAACAGCATTTACTACACCTCTAGGACTTTGATATTGTTGGCTTCCATTCAGCCATTTGGGTTCCAGGCTCTAATGAAAGAATTTTTAGAATAAGTCCTATTTTTGAAAAAATTTGCTGTTTGTCTAAAAAAATTATAATCTTGAGATAATAAAAGAAGGCTGTTGAAAGCTGCAGGATTAAATTAGGTTGAGGCTTACTTACAGGGAGCTATTGCTTCTAGGGCATTTTTTGTACTTTATCTTTAGAGACAGGCACGATTCTAGACCCCTTGGGGGGGGGGGGGGAGAACTCCCCAAAAGTTTATGATTGCCCCCCTCCCCCCTTAAAATACGTATAAATTTTATTTTTGCCCTTCCACCCCTATAAAATAAATTCTCCCCAATATCTAAATTATTTTTTTTAAAATATTTACTTTTTTTAAAAAGTGTTTTCATTATTATCAACACTTCTCATCCGCTATCAATTATAATAAAAATTACTGATTTTTTTAATAAAGGTATTGACATTTATTTTCTGTACTTATTTTATTTATTTACTTATAATTTTATACATTTTAGAGAAAACAATATCTGATGAAACAGTCATAAATTTCGATTATTTTGAGGCAAATGGGACATTGCAAACATGTAAGATATCCTATTTTTTTTGTCAATTAAACTACAAAATTTTATTGCAATTTTTATTTTATTTAGGTACTGAAGATAAAGTTAATAACAACAATAAAACATATACTATTAATATTTTTTATAATTCTAAAACAGCAAAATATGATTATGTTATGAAGACTCCTTAAAAGAAATTGACGTAGCAAAAAATTTTTAATAAAAAAAACTTAATAATTACAAAGAATGAGTTACTTATGATTTTGTAAAATTTTTATATAATTACAAAGATGCGTTTCCTAATCTACTATACAATTTTCAAACTCGATTTTTCTTTGCTACGCTAGATCTCGGAGATGGTTTGTAGTTGAGCGACGTGTGAGGTGTGGTTTTGTAGGGTAGGTTGAGAAGGTGTGCGGAAGGATAGTTAGGAAGCGATCGAGACTTCCGGTGGGAGTGAAAAACCTAACTTTAAAAAGTTTTTTCGAGCAGTAGCGATAAAAAAAAATCTTTTGTCGAAAAGATGCCTAGGAATGTCGAGTTTGTATTTTTATCCACTAGGAAGTTTTATTTTTTGTTTAAACGACGAAATTCTCTCAGGGCTTTAAATGGTAAGGTTTTATTTTGAAATTTTTTTACGTTAATTATTATAACATTGCCCACGTTTTTGGAAAGTTTCGAAATTTTATCAGCTTCTGTTACCGAGATATTTAAGGTTAAGCATGGGATTAAAATTTGAACTTTACACTCGGGATCGGTTTGACAAAAATTCTGACTACAGATTTTTCTTAAATTTTTATCGAATCATAATAGTATAGTCCTTTACCTTTTCTCAAAATTTCAGACTCTTTCAGCCCATAGGAGCCGAGTTAGCGGCCCGGTACCGAAAGGTACATAAATGTACCTTTTGGGATTTCGGTCTTAAAGAGTAGTTAAAAAATATTTTTTAAACGTCCTTATCCATAATATATGTAAGCAAGTTAGGTCCTTAAAACTTATGCAAATTGAAGTTCTTCAGCTATAGCGGTGTGAAAGACCTAGGGCGCCAAACCCTGGAAATCATGTTTCTCTGTACGAATTAAATTAACACACAAGAAGGTCGCCAAAACGATCAATTTGTCTTATCCTATTCCTTAATGATAGTTTTATCGTGGTATAAAGTGATTGACATAGCTACTTTATTTGTTTTGCTAGCCATATATAGGTACAAAAATACACCTATAAGCAGGCAATACGTAAAAGTTAAATTTTATTTATAATACATATATATTATATTTGAAATGTTTATATTAATTTATTATATTAACCAAAGTGGTCCGGGCCCGGACCCCCTTTGTTTAGTAAAATAATATTATACTGAATAATTGTACCTTAAGACAACTGTGATTTACTCCCAGATGCAAGATCTGCATGTGATGAGCCCCGGAATTGGCTTAATCTTATTATGCCTAAATATATGATTTGTGCCCTTATAAGCCGTACAACTTTATCGGTCAAACTGTCGACCCCGTACATTTGAAGGTATGTTTAAATTTTTGTTTTTTAACAATTAACTTAAATCATAAATTTTAGGATCTTTGAATCTTGATTTGTCGGAAAGTCATTCAGAGTTAGTTTTTGGATTTAATACTGATTTTTTTGGGCTGTATTTGCTTTATTTTTCATACGAAAGTATATAGGAATAATTCTTTTCTTTTAACTTCAGATCTTTGATATGATGATATTTGCTACCAAATAGGTTTCTATTTAGGGATTTGTATGTTACTATCTTAATTTATTGAATTAAATAGATTTAGTCTGAATTAGTACTTGAATTTGTAATTAGAATAATTAGTTATTAAAGCTTTTGGTATATTTGGATTATGTCAGATTTAATTTTATTTGGAATTTAATTTTTTATACAAATTTCTTTTAATTTTTATGTATATTTTAAAAAAAGCTTTTTAAATATTTGATATTTTTTCATGAATTTTTATTTAAATTTTTTAATTTTATTTGATTAATTTTTTTTTTAAATTTTTTTTTTAATTTTTATGTATATTTTTAAAAAACTTTTTAAATTTTAATAAGTTTTTTTAAATTATTTTTTTTTAATAATTTGGTTTTTTATAATCAAATTAAATATTTAAATATATCGACTGATCGTGTACACAGCCAATCAGTTTACTTAAAATTTCGTGTACACAGCCAATCAGTTTAATTAACATTAAGTTGCCCGGGCGGAGCCGGGCCACATGGGCTAGTATTTAACATTTTTTCTATAAGTTTGTTATTTGTTTCTTAACGTAGAGTTGTGAGGCCACATCTTCTTTAAAAAGGATAATAACTTCTAGTAGGTAATACCAAATTTGCCTATATGTTATTTTTATTTTATAGAGAGATAAAAGCAGGCAGTTTAATAATAGGCCAATTATTAAATGCCTGTAAGCTAAAATAATTTTGCAGGCAGCAAAAAACATGTTTTTAGAATTTTTTAGAAATCTACATTGTATACATCTTCGTTTTGAACAACCAAACACACATGTCTTATGATTAATTAAAAATATGTTAAAAATTTAACGGTTAGAATAGACTCAAAACTATGTGATGAATTAAATCATAATAACATTTCTAAATAAGCCAAAAAAATATTTCAACACTCGTTGCAATTTTGCCGCAATGCAGCTGATTTTATGATTACCTAATTGAGTCGTTAGTCGCTAGTGTGATGCCAAATATTAAATTATTTGCAGGTAGTAGTCACCCAGAACTTGGCCGCAAAATAGCTGATAGACTAGGTATTGAGCTCGGTAAAGTTGTTGCCAAAAAGTTTTCTAATATGGAAACCTGGTATGTTTTTTTCTATAAAATAATTTAGTGTTGAAATTGGTGAAAGTGTTAGAGGGGAGGATGTTTATATATTGCAAAGTGGCTGTGGTGAGATCAATGACAATTTGATGGAACTATTAATAATGATAAATGCTTGTAAGATTGCTTCTGCAGCAAGGGTCACAGCAGTTATGCCCTGTTTTCCTTATGCCAGACAAGATAAAAAAGATAAAGTATTTTTGCAATGAATTTAAACTTAACTAAATAATGCTTGTGAATAATTTTATTATAACATTTCTTTGGGTTTGTAACATCAAATTAAAGTTAATTTAATAGATTTTATTATAATTTTCAAGGATTGCAGGATATAACTAGAACTTAAATAAGGAATATTGGCCAACAACTGCACTATGTCAGCTTACAATAACAAATTGCAAATAGATCTATAAGATGTTCTTACCTAAAACAAATTCAACTTATAAAATTATAGAAACTAAATAGGCAAAACAAAAATGAGCTAATGCCTGGTTCCAAAGTTATTCAAATGTACCTCAATTCTTAATCTACTCTTCTAATTTGTTTTATTAATTTTATGTGTTATTTTAGCGAAAACAAGTAGCATTGCTTAAAATTATGAAAATAAACCTGTATTAATTTTGATGAGCCTTTTTTTTATAATTATTGTATAATGCGTCTTCTAAGTTTGCTCATTTTTTTTAAATTTTTTCTTAAAAAATATTGGTACATTTTTGAGAAATTTTTTTGGCATTACAATTTTTAAAGTATTTATGTTGAACATAACTGTCTTGGGTGTAAAAAGATATTGTAAAAAAACTGTTTTAGAATTTTTAAAAATTATAAACAACAAATAGACTTTAACCACCCCAATATATAATTTTTACTTGCTTATGTTGGATTGTTGTCAAGTAACTAAAAATATATTTATTTCCACCCCCCCCCACGCTTATTAAAACCTATTTCTTATTAAAAATTTCTCACATACCCCTCTTTAAGATCCCTGGTATACCTAAACTTCCCAATAGTTTTTTAAATTCCAAATGCGGGAAAGGAAAATATTTAAATCTGGTTTTTAAATAATTTAGCAAAATTTAATTCACATCAATTTTAAATTTTTTAAAAAATTAGTCTAAATAAATGTTGTCAATCTATGATATTTTTATATTTTTTTAATATGTAGTTTTTTGCTTTTTTTTATTTTAATACAGGTTGGCTGACTAGTTTTTTATTGCAATGTCAAAAATCAATTAATTAATCAAAACCTAAGCCTGACTATATCTTTTTTTCGTTAACTAATTACTTTAGATATGATAATTTTTTGAACTATTAAGCAGCATTGGTTATTTTTAAAAAATTTAAGTTCTATTATAGGGCATGCTGATGCTAGCTTTTTCTGCTTTTTTGCACTTTCTGTAGTAGGAAGTGTTTAAAGTAAAATATTTTTAATAGTATACTATAGTTAAACAAGGTTGGAAGAAAAGGGGCAAAGTTGTCATTGATAAAAATTTTTTATTAAAATTTTTTTATATTACATTATCTATTCACAGAGTCGTGCCCCTATCTCGGCCAAACTTATAGCAAATATGTTATCAGTAGCGGGTACTGATCACATAATTACGATGGATCTTCACGCCTCTCAGATCCAAGGCTTTTTCGATATCCCCGTCGATAACTTATACGCCGAACCTGCCGTACTAAAATGGATCAAAGAAAATATACCGGATTACAGGGAATGTTGTATTGTGTCACCTGATGCTGGTGGTGCGAAAAGGTAATACAGTCGTTTTCAAGGGGCGTAGGACCCACGCTGTAAAAAACATTTTATGCCTTTCTGTTGAACGTGTTAATTATGGGTGACTTCACATATACATTCATATTAATTTTGTTTTGATTTAAGTGGAAAAATTACCTCTCTATATTTTAATTATAATTTTTACCAAAAACTTCATACAAAATTTAACAAACATCTCTGATTAATCTTGCTTAATTAATTCTAAAAATTAAAATAATAAAGGAAAATTATATTTTTGAATTAGTTTAGCCTTGCACACTATTACGAATTTGTTTTTTTAATATGACAAAAAAACATTTTTTACGTTAACGTGTCGGCGCCATAAAAATGCTTTATTGGCCATATTTAAGTAATACATCATTTAATTTTTAAAACATATAACAGTGCAATAAATGATTTTATTATTAAGGTTATTTAATTTTTTAATGAATTAAGAACAGATGAAAATTATTGCATTCGTTTAAATATAACAATTAAATTGTAGATCTTTAACATTTGCCTGAAAATGACAACACTACGCTTTTACATTAATTAGAAAAAAAGCATTTTTCATTAGGTGCCTAGCAGGAATGCTAGTAAGTATATGATTGAGTGGCCACTTGCCAGACGTCGTTAAATAACTTTGCGACAATTTTCAACGGGAGGAAAAAATTTGGGATGTAGATTTTTTTGCTGGCAAATAGGTTGACTTTTTGAGCATCTGTGTTATTAAAATATATCTTTTGGAACATATGTTTGCATCCAATATAAATTTTTATAAGTTTAGCTTAGTTTATAAGTATTTTTTGTTTTCAAAGATACAACCTTTAAAGGGCACCCCGATTCATGGGTTTTAAATTAATATTGGAAAATGAAAGCTTAATAAGCCATGGCCTTATGGAAATATAACCTAAAACTTGTTGAAATCTTTTATAAATATTTTTTTAGGGTAACTTCAATGGCTGATCGCTTAAATGTCGAATTTGCGATAATACATAAGGAACGTAAAAAAGCTAACGAGGTGGCTTCTATGGTCCTTGTGGGGGATGTTTCCAACCGAACGGCCCTTTTGCTTGACGATATGGCTGACACCTGTGGTACCATGTGCCACGCTACTCAAAAGTTTCTTATTTTTAACCTCTTTGCAGATTGATAAAATAGATACAAAATAATGTGTATATGTATGGATAGTTAATTAAAATTGTTA
Source organism: Acutogordius australiensis (assembly GCA_030555515.1). NCBI lineage: Eukaryota > Metazoa > Nematomorpha > Gordioida > Gordea > Gordiidae > Acutogordius > Acutogordius australiensis. The sequence goes on along the minus strand of CM060244.1, from coordinate 32,398,510 downwards.
AGGATGACATACAAAATTACTTGTAAAAGCACATATTGGTTCTGTGATTGTAACATTCAAATACCAAATCCTAATACCAAGAAAAACGAAAATTCAAATACCAATAAAAGCTTCCTCAATGTCATTTAAAAATCTATTATGTGGAATTTTTTTATTTAAGTATATATATTTTGTTTCCTATATATACCACCTTGGATTTAGAATAATTATTATAACATGTGTTCAAAAGCATCGGATAATTCTTAAATTAATTGCAACAAAATTATTAAGAAAGTAACAAAACAATAAGGTAAATTTGTTGGCTTGATGCCCACTCTAAAGCTACATTATAACGTTGCTACTTTTGCGAATCCAAAGGTAGTTTATTCCGGTTGATAAAAAATTTTTACTGATCCTAAAAATAGCGAAAATGGTTATAACTAAAGTGTTGAAGCTTGCCTCCTAAATACTTAAAAAAAGCCGAGAAAGTTTTGTACGCTGTCAATGCAGATTTTAGAATGCCAAATTAATGATTGTTTTATCGGGTTTTATAAATGGCGCTTTTAAATTTTTGCAATGATTTTGAGTTGTTTTATAAAATGGTTTTGACGCTGTGATTGTCTATGTGTAAAGCAAGACATAAAATTCAAGTTTAAAAATCCTTTAGTAACCCCTGTTATTCAAAATGACTCATAAAATAAAAAAAATCAAACTACTTTTCAATAATCTTTCTTGTGATTGTTTGTTGTTTGTTACCTCAATATGGTTCTTCCTTTTGTACCCTAACCTGTTACAGAAACCTTGTATATATTAATTTAAGGGTAAGTGCAACTCTCCATGAAATATACAAGTACACACAACGTGACAAAATTAAAATTATACATTGTGTAAAATTTGAAAATTTATTTATTATTTTGAATTGCAACCTAATTTTTGAAGTTTTTTACACTCTTCCATCTCTATATTATTTTAAACTTTAAAATTACATCATCATTTTAAATAGCAACCAGATTTGTTGAAGCTTTTCTTACATCTTTTATCTAATTTTTGAATTTGTAATCAAAAGATGTATGTTATGTATCATGTCTATATCTCGATTGAACATTTGAAGTATATATCATTATTCTTGCCCACGTAACTGAAATGATACAGGGCTCACCATAAAAATGTGTGTAAAAATCCTATTTTAATTGTTAAAAAAGGTTAATTTTTGGTCTCATTGTTAACTTTTGTTATATCAGATTAATGGAGGCCGGTGCTAAAGCAATTTACGCCATATGTACTCATGGGATCCTATCGGGACCCGCCATCCAACGAATCAATGAATGCGAACACCTTAAAGAGATTGCGGTCACAAACACGATACCTCAGGAGACTCATATGCGGCAATGCTCAAAAATTAATGTAACATACTTTTTCCCCTATTATCTTTTTCGAATATGTCTAATTTAATTAATTAGTAATTAATTAATTTTGAACATTTTTGTTTATGAGATATATTAGTAACTTTATTAATCAAACGTAAATTTTTTTTGAAGGAAGTTTATTTCTGAGCGTAGTAACCTTTATAATAAAGTGTTATGCTTTATTAAAATATATTAAGTATCCATCTTAACATATATACTACATTATATTTATGAGATATTCAAATTGTTAAATCCATGTTTTGTGAACCGGCATATCCGAAATAATAAAATATGATTTCTTAAAGCAATTACATAGCTCACTTGGCATCCTAAAGGGGGAGGGGTAAATAAGTTTCGAATCTTTGTACTTACTTCTAGACTACCATAAACATTTAAAAAAAATAAACAATGTTATATAAACTAACAATTAAAACTTAACTTTTATACATGGTTAATTGATTTAAATAAAACATCTTATCAATGTTATAATATCATTTTACCTTTTTAACAATTTAGGTTTAACTTTACCTGATTTCACTTTATGTTATTTCTATATTTTTGAGCTTTTTAGTTACGCCGCACACCGTTAATTTTTTAATAAACTACTATATGGTATCCTAAGAAACTAAAACGAGAAAAAATAGTGCTTTTGGTCTAATCAATTTCTGTTTTTGCACTACAATTTCAATTATATTAAAAGATCTGAAATGTGTGCTTTATTAAATACTTTTTGTTAATATTATAGTTATAATGTCTATTTTTCTAATCAATTACTGTTTTTTTCTAGTTTCGCTGCGTTCTTCTTAATTTTTATATAAGTTTAAGGATTTGGAGTGCCTGCTTTTAAAACTTCATTAATTCATCAACCTTGATAAATATAATGTTAGATTTAAAAATAAATAAGAAATGAAAAATAAAAGATATTTCGAACTAGTGGTTACCTTTTTAAGTTTAAAAAAATAATAATTACATATATATTCCATACATACATAAAAACGTAAAATATTAAATTTTTCTTCAAAATTTAAACTTTTGCATGAAACATTTAGAAAACAAGTATTTTATATTTTTTTAATTGAAGAAGGTAACCACTTGTTACCAAAATATTTTTTATTCTCATTTACTTTTTAATTCTATATGACATTATGTTTTTAACGAGTTGATAAATTAATAAAATCTAAATATAATCTCTTTATTTTATATTATAATGTCTACTTCATCATTGTTATTATAGTTACCCTGTATTTTCATTTCATTTCTTCTTGCCTTTTAAATATATTTGTTCGTATACTTATTATAATTAGCCCTATTGGCCAAATTGTAATTAAGTTTTTTTCATCCAACTATTTAGTGTAATTTCTAAATTATTTGTTGAAGAACTTCTACCGGTGAAAATCTTAAGCCTTTGTATTATCAACTGCTAAATTTTAAATTATACCTTATTTTTATTAATTATTCAGCCGTAACATAAATTGATTAAAATTTTAAAAAATAAAAGGACTTTATTTAAAATCAATAAAAAAATTTATATTGACCATTAAATTTATCTTAATTAATAGACATATAAAAGCAAATATATAGACTTTAATTTTTATCGGATAGGTGATTGATATATCAATGATGCTGGCCGAGTCCATAAGACGAACGCATAATGGAGAATCCGTGTCTTACCTTTTTAGTCACGTTCCTTTGTAACCAAACCGTTGAGCCGGAATATTTGATATTATGTATATAAAATACTCATATTGTTAAAGTTTTTTTTAAATCCTTCCAAATTTAACACTCTCTCACTGTTGTTTGTTTATTATTTTTTTAATTTTTTTTTAAAATTATGAATATGCAATTTATTAAAGCTTATTAACTGAAAAGATTGATAATTTTAATTTTCATTTTTATTCTGACAAATATATTGACTACCATAAACACAATACAGTTAATATGATTTAATGAACACTTAAAAATCATTTATGACAAAATTTTAAAATTTAAGTTGACTGCGACTTTTTAATTTTTTATACATTACATATATACGTACATTTATGAACGAAACTAATAAAGACGTTTTTATACAACTGAAGTCGTTTTATTCGTAAATTTTCAACGTTATTACGTTCAAGATATTTAACCAAAATTGTTTCTACGATTGAAATTTACCAAAGTCAAAATATTATTAGATTAAAAATTAGTTAAATATCGCATTTAATATTTTTTTAGAGAACGGTTAATTGTAAGATTTTATTTAAAAATTGGAAACAATGCAAAAAAAAACTTCACAATTATGGGGAAGAGAGCTATTTAATAAAGGGCTGAAATAAGTATGAAATAAAGCTTTCACTAAATGGAACAAAAAAAACGTGACTCTATTAAAAGCCTCCCGAAAAGCTCTATTTACTTTTCTTTTTTTTTAATATTTGATTTTATAATTTTAAATCTAAAAGAATTACTGCATCAACCGCAATTAACGATATATTAAATTATTAATCGTAAGCATTCGGCAGTCATTTAAATAATATTTTTGAAACTCTCACCATTTTTCTAATTGGGTAGGGACTAGAGATCAAAGTCGGAACTCGAAATTACAGACCGGGCCAAAGATATAAATCTTATATTACCCGTTTTTAAACTATTACAAAGGTCGACAATGATCAATGAGTGAAATTTTTCGATTTGGGCGGGGCCTAGAAATGAAAATCCAAATACCAGGCCGGGCCTAATTTAAAAAATGTGTCGAGCGGGGCCAAAATATTACGTTGTTTGAACTCTAATGAGGACAGCTGCGCATATGAATAATTTGAGTTGAGCTGTATTTCAATTTACTGGCAGTTCTGGCTTGTCAGGGCCTTAATGGATTGATTGGCGAGGCTCGGCCTTAAACTCATCTCATTAATTTTAATGCTGCCTTTAAATATTTAGTAGGCCGTTAGCCCCGTCCAATAATATTTTCAGATATTGTGAATTTTTAAATTGTGTTTACATCATTTTTTTTATATTTAAAGATCCAAAATTCGTTATTGCCATATTTAGTTTGATATCAGACCAAATTGCTCGGTTAAATTCTTAGCAGTAATTTGGTCATAAAATTGAAAATACAAAACTTATGCTTACTTAGTGTTCTTGTATTTAAAAGAGGTTTAAGAACTATTATAAAAATATACTGGATTGAATGTCGTTTCTTGCATGCAAGACAACTTAAGGGACAAGAGCTAATCGAATTAATTAAAATGTAATTTACTAAAACTCATTTAATGATTTATTAGCAAATAATTTAATGTTTTAGACAATTTCACAGCAAGTATTTCACTCAATTTTTTTTTAGTTTTTTAGGAAGGTGAGTCATAAAATCTGATAAGCCTAAATACTCGTGGGCCGTTTTATACACAAAAAATTCGCGATTCGCCCAGTTATCTGTTTTTCCCCATCTCTATGTATTGCAACTAAATGCTGTTAATTTTTACAAAGCAATGTGGCCTCAACAGATTAAAAAAAATATATTATGAGTTTTTTATTATTATAAGAAAATAAAATACATCGAACAAGGTGCATCAAAAAATTGCAAGGCTATTAAAATCTGAAAGTGTTTAAGTATTCATTTTCGTAACGATTTATATTAATCCTTTTATTCAAAAAAAAGGTTATCTATTAAGTAATTATAAAATTTAAAAAGAAAAGCATAAATTTTAGACCTCTGCCTTATATATGTTTCATGAAAAATAGATATAGTTAAATAAAATTAAAATATTTCTAATTTTGCAATATTTTGTCTGCTGCAGTCTCGTTTTTCGTGAATATCTATTTTGCTGCTTCTCAATAAGGTAAACTTTGTAAAAAAAAAAAAAAGAGTTGTGCATGAACCACGCGAACGCAATAGGCAAAGCATTTTATAAAAAAATTTTAATTTATAATTTTTTTAACTTTAAATTTTTAACTCAAATAAAAAAGGAGCTTATTTTTTTTATTTTAAGATTATGGGTATAGTGTCAAATAATATTTTCTGTTAGGGGTCGAACTTATCCAGATCCTGATATAGCAGGCGGAGAGAGCCATATAATCTTTATAAATATACATAGCATGAAAAAGGTCAATGTTTGTTGCAAAATGTGATATAAACAACAAACATAAAACATTAAAAACGTTTAAATGTAAAGCGATATAAATAAAAAAGGGCTGGCAAATAAATAATGTTGAAACCTAACCAGAAAATTAAAAAGTAACAATAATATATATAAGAATTAAAAATTAAATGTGAAAGGGTTTAACAATTAAAAAATAAGTATTTTAATCTTGTTTCTGTTCAACCAAATGTCTTGCTTTCGTAACTTCCTTCTCATTTTCTGGTGCAGGGTTATCCTCATACCTAACATAAAGAAAAAAGTAATTGTATTTATACATTGTAAAAACATCTTTACGATTTTTAAAACCCTTTTCATTTTTGGCAATTCACTTTTCGTAGGCTTGCTATAAATATAAATATTTTGGAAAATTATAAAAGGCTCTAGAAAATATTTTTCTCCAAAACTAACAATTAAAATAATTTTTTTAGTATAAATTATTATTTAAACGCAAAACATTTTTGAAAAATGTGGAATCCATTTTTTTATTATTGGACATTGAATTTTGTTGATTATTGGAATTATAAGGCAGCAAAAAATATAATTCTTTTGACTCTGGATCTCCAAGAGCGGAACTAATAATTCAGCTCGCTAAAAATGGTAAACCTAGGATTAATTTATTTTAGATCTCATCAATTTTTTTTAATAAAGAATAAAAATAATTTTTATTTTAACATAAACTTGAAAAAAACTATAATAAAAATTATATATTAGTAACTTGAGAAGGTGGTTCAAGTCGCCTTTAATTAAAGCAATGAGGAAGGGTGTTCCAACGCAAGCTGGCACAAGGTATAATAAGGCAGGCTAATAAAAAAATAAGTTTTTTTGGTATTTTCTAAGCCCCCCGCCCCAATTTTTCAGTGGTGGAACCACTAAAAATGAATCATTTATTATTATGAATGAGCATAAAATACAATGATAATATTAACATGATTATAAATATATATGCATAGAGGCATGGATAGGTCATTAAAAAGCGCGTTCAGAGTTCGTTCATTTGTGGAAAAAATTTATAAAAAAAATATTAGTTTAATGCTGAAAAATTATTTAAGTGTTTGAATTTTTGATAAAGTAATGTGGATTTGATGTAAATTTAAAAATATATATAGATATACTTAGAGAAAATGCAATGGGCGTAAGAAAAAAATGTAAAAAAACAATGGTCAATATTTTTCATAAACTCAAATTTGAAAAATTGAGAATTTTAAATAAATTTTCGGAAGAACGAATGGACTCTAAATGCGCCTTAAAATAAAACTTTTAAGTTCATTGATATTTTAGAATAAAATTATAACTGAATAAAAACATAAGTTATAAGATTAAGCACCTGAGCATGTTTGTAGAAGTGTAGGATAACTGTGGTAAAAACGAGGCCTAGCGTATAAGCAATGGTCGTACTGTAAAAATACAATCGACTTTTTCCACCTTTTAAGCTAAAAATATTATTAAGATATAGGTTGAATGGCATTAAGCAATTGAAGGCAATAAGCTATTGCCCTAAATGTTTGCCAATCGTTCAAAAGTACAATCGTTTAAAGCCTTTTGGCATTAGGCAATTGTTTTACTTTTTTCCTTATTCTCCTCCATATTTAACTGTACATTAATATTTAAAAAAACAACAAATTTAAACCACAATTTTTTTGAACCAGAGCTGGGAAGAAGGGGGCAAACCAATTTTATATTTTTAAATGACAAAGGGGGGGGGGGGGGGGGGGGGGATTATAGAAATTAAAATTAAAGCAATATGACTTTTAGAAATAATTTCTCACTTGAAGCTAAATTTATTTTCCTAAATTCTTAAAAACATAAAAAAGCCTAAAGATTAGCTTTTTTTAGCACATCAAATATTAACAACAATTATCATCAAAAAAGGGTTAAATTTGATAAAATATTCCAATTTTAATAATTTTCCTCGAAAAATGGTAGTTAGTAAAATTCATAATATTCAATTAACAAAGTGATTTAAGGAATCAACTCAAATTTTAGCCAAAATATAATTCTTGTAACATAAATATATCAACGCTTCAAAATGAATGTGTGTACAAATTTTTACATTAAACCAACTTTTAAATTCTTGTAACGAGGTACTTAATCAATGAACTAATGAGCGGGCAAAATTAAATAATAAAATAATGTGTTAATAAATACTGCGTTTCAAATCTTAGTATAAGAGCAATAAAAATCCCTGGGATAACGATATCGCCCAGACCTAACATGGCATGGTTTGAAGCAAAAAACCCCTTTTCCAAGATATCGAGGGGAAACATCACTAAAAGCGAATTAGAAGTATATAAAAATAAATATTAATTATGATTTAAAATTAGACATTTAGAAAGGAATGTTTAAACCTAAATTAAAAGGGCAAATAAAATTATCTGGTCAGCTTTTAATTTACATCTTGTCAAATATAAAATATATTAATATACCTAACCAAATATGAATTACAGTAATCTAAAAATTTATATGGGTATACAATTTTTAATTGTCAATATTTATATATATAATTTAATAAATCATTGTAATAAATCTTTTGAAAATTTTAACAAATTTAAATGTAAATTCTATTGGTTAAATATATTTAATTTGAGGCAATCAAAACATTTGATTCACATGAATTTCTATTTAAAAAATGTTCTTCTACTTTCAATCTATACAATTGAATGAGTATTATCTAACAACTGTTCACCCTTTAAAGCCCTACAATTTAAGACCTATATCCTTTTCTTTTCCTTAATCATTTATTGCAAGCCCAGTTAATTAATTTATTGACTTTAAATATTTTTAAAAAAATATAAAAAAATTACCAAAATTAGAAAAAGGGGACCTTGTGTCAAGCTTTAATTAATTAACCGGCTTTCTTTATATTTTTTTCAACAAAAATTTCTATATAAATTAAAGTGAAAACATTACAACATATAATTTTATTTCATATTTTTATGAATGAAAAAAATAGCCATAGTAGGCCACTATTTCACCTACCAATATCCATAATTAATAATGGTTTGTCCTATATGAATGCCATTTTTTATCCTACCATTCCCCCATATGTCCTAATTGCAACATTGTTTAAGATTTTCAACAAAAAAGGTCAAATAAGGTATATAAAGTAAATAAAAAGTGCATACAAAACTTAATACATATAAAAATATTAAAAACTATTTCTAATTAAAAAATTTGCAATATAAAAAATAACATTTTATAGGAGCTTCAAAAGATTTAGCCACTGTAACCATAACATTTGTTCCAAATACCTATAAATTTAAAAATTAAAAATGATCACATGTTTATTGTAATATTGATATTATATTTAAAATTTTATCAAAAAAAGTATATATTACCCAGAAAATATCATAAATAAACAAGCCTCCAAGGAGAATAAGCCCAGTGGTTACACAATTGAGCTGCAACAATTCAATGGCATTAACAGCAAAAGCCAATCCAAATATATTATTTGCAATCCAATGTTTTTTAAAGAGGTACCATACACCAATTAGAGTACTGGTTAACATTGTACCAATATCAATTCTGTCAAACTCATGAGTTAAAACTGAACAAAACATATTAAATTAATATTATGATATTTACGTAATTTATAAAAAAATTTTTACTTTTATTTTCTTTCTCTCCCTGCACTCCAGGATTGCCATTTTCAAAAGGCTTTGATGACCCAAGTAAATTAAACTTATAGTAATAATTTGGTATTTTAATGGGCAATAGCTTGACAATACCACTAAAAATTGAAAAAAAAATTACTATTACCTTTTTACATGTGACAAGGCTACAACACCTAACACAAAGAAATAGCCAGTTACAAGCATATTTATGTTATCTTTTGAAAACATCTAATTTTAAAAATATTTAAAATTAAACTTTAAAAAATATGTAGAGGCCCAAAAGAGTTGCACTTGCGGTTATTGGAAACATCGCAGCATCCTTGTGCGATATGAAATCACCAGGTTCTCCAGAATCCTAAACTCTTATACACATAAAATTTTACTTTTTGTTTTTTATGGTAAGTCACAGATAATAGAGAACCCAATATAATTGGACCAACTGCCATTATTAACAGATTGAAATCTGCAAACAATATTCCATTGGTGGTGGGCGTAAATTTTACGGTAGCGTTTGTCACGTTGGTTGCGTTGAGCTCCATCCTCACAATAAAAAGTGTCAAAGGGCAGGTAAATGAATGTGGATCTGCCTTGGCCATATCAATTTTATAAATTTTCTTACATTGTAGTCTCTATTTAAAAAAGTTTCTTTAAATATGAGAAATTTTATTTAATATTATTTTAGTTGGGGTTGGAAATAAGTTTTACAACAAAAATGTTAAATACATTAATGCTTACCAATAGACACCATAGATTTTATTAAAATAGATTGCAACCGCCAACATTAAAAAAAGTGTGGCAAAAAATTGTTGGTAAGAGATGCATAAGAAGGTAAAGATAAATTTATTTTAATTTTAAGTTATTTTCAGAAATAGCCTACAATATTATTTCAAGCTATTAGGTAGACGGCAGGGCAAAAATACAAAATATTTAATGTTTCGCATTTTCTATTTTTGTCCTACCCAGTAAGTAAGTTTTTAAATGCATTTTTTGAAAATAGTTTTTACAAAAAAAAACATAATGTTTTTTTCTCTCTGTTTAAATTTAAAACTACTTTTTTTAATTAAATTTTTTTTAAAATATATTTTGATTATAATTAGCCCGATTTATGAATAACTTTTTTCTTCCATCTGACTTAGAATAATTGCCCACCACCTTTTAATATTAAATACCACATTTATTATTATTTTTATATCTTTTAGGTGTACACCTTATAATTTAATTTTGCTTTAAAATTTGACGAGATTTTTATAAATGGCTATTTTTATGATATTTACTATAATTAAATCGTCGTTTTTAAAAAGATTTTGATATTGACAAAATAAGTATACAAAATAATTTAATATGCTAACCTAAGGATAAAAAAATTTACAAGTAGAAAAACAATTAATTTTTTAAGTAACGCCTAATAGCATATTACAATAGCTCAAAGCTTATAATTTCCTTAATATTTAACATATACTTTAAAATGTATTATTAAAATTTAAAACATGAGTAGTAGGCCTATAACTACCATATTATTGGTCTTAGTTAGCATTTTTTATTAGGACCTCTACTAGACGCTCATTTTAGTCCCGATGAATTTAAGGTGGTCTTTTGCGCTATTAAAAAAGTCTAGACTTTTTAATTATTGATAATAATCTTAGAACCCCATACATGCTAATTTTAATACTATAAAATTTGGTATAATAGACAGAAATGTAAAATTACAAAAAATTTTAAATACAAGACGTAGATTTTAATGGGTGAATGTTGTTGAAATGATCACCATTGAAAATGAAAATTTTTCTTTTTTTCTTTTTGATATTAATATCAAATTGTGAAATAGAAGATCAGTCTAAATGTTTTCCTATATTGTCAGAATATAGAAACATATTGAATGGATTATACGAATGTATCTTTAAATTCTCTTATCCACTCAATTTTTGTCAGAAATGCATTGATAAGTTTATTTTATTTAATGAAACCTACAACAAAATTATAGTATTTTTTGTCATTTATAATTTAGTTTCAATACCACCACTTGATTTATAATGTGACAAATATAAATTGCATTCGTGAAATATTTTATAATGACAATATTCAACCATACATGAAAGGTTATTTATTTGTAAACAATCTGTGGAATCAGGCAAATTGTGAAGGTTTATTTTATAAATTTATTATGTAACAGGATGCTTTGTTTTGCCTAGGACAGATTTGGGAAGTGTTTTAACTTATTCAGTTAAAAATGAGTCAATCTATTTTTACAATACATATCTGGATTTTTTAAATTGTGAAATTAAAAGCAAAAAATTAGTTACATTTTAATTATTTTAATTTTTAGAATTTATCCATTTGCGCAGCATGTCACAAACAATATCAAATTGTGAATGTAGAGTATACTAAACAATTATCCCACAACCAATATTGTGGTGACATTCTTTATTTGGTAAATTATTCATTATTTGACTCATAAAACATTATTGCAAGTGGGTTGGAAAATTAAAAAAATATGGTCAGTTCAGAATTTTTTACCCTAAAATGAAATCATTTTTTTAAATTAATATTTATCATCATATTATGATCTATTTATTATTTTAGATGAATAAAACACATGAAAAGTGGAAATATATATACAGGTGTAATGCAGCCAAATTTATTGATATACCCTTTGTTACTATTAGTTTATTTATTGCCATATTACCTGCCTTTTTCTATCTTGGGGTTTTTATGCACACTACCCGGAAGGAAAAGATTTATGTTAAATGTAATTATTATATTTAGAAAGTTATATTAAATGATAGATGTTGTTTTTACACACACTGGCAAATATTTTTGGTCAGACTTATAAGATTTTAGAGGCTTGTACCCTCTTTTAAAAACTTATTTGCACTTTTCACCATTCATTGCATTATGTATTTTACACATTTAGGTTGGCCAAATTTATTTATATTTTTTATGATTTTAGCCCTAGGTTTTGTTCTAACAAGTCTAAACTATATTTGAAATTTTTTTTAGATGACCAATAAAAAATTATATAGCTTATAATTTGATTTGTATTATTTATCAAAACTAAACAAAAATTTTAATTTGCATTTAGAACATTTTGCATTTAAAAAAAAATAAATTAAAAAGTGACTGAGGTTTAAAGTTGCAATTAGTGTTTAATCATATTTCAAACTTTAACTCAAAATATAATGGAATTTTTACGTTATAATCGGTAAGTGGATTTCGGTAATACATAAGGTATTATAACCAGGTTATACTATGCGAATTTTTCTTAGAAATGCATTATATTACATTCTTGAGATTAATTTGGGATATGTTTTATTTGCACACAAAATACAATTAAACTTATTTATTTTTATATATATTAACAATGAAAATGTTATTTTATATGTTTAGCTCAACGGTTTAGTGATTACTTTGGTGATAGATCTTCAAATTGATGAACCATGTTTTTAGCACAATTAATATTTATATAATATATTCTTTATATTATTCATTACATATTTATAAATAAATTTGTAATATATTTTTAAAAATTTTGACTTTGGAATTTTTTTTATTGTCTTTAAATTAATAAACATCAACGCTTTATACATATTGCCTTGTCAATTTATCATAAAATGGCCAACAAAATTGCCCATATTTCCATCGTTAACGCTAGCCCTATTGGATATTTATAAAATAAGCTTAAAATTCATAATGAAATCTTACATAGAAAAAAAAGTAAACAAATTATGAGCGAAGTCACAAGTTTATATTGCGAAATAAACGTACTCATTATCCCGACCAAAAGTTTTAAATTATCGATTTTAAGATCCGTGATATAACTGTAATATTCATACTAAATAAGAGCTTAAAAGCTTTTGTTATTTCGCGTCTTTGATATACCAACTAATTCTATTACTATAACTCAATCAACCACTAAATTAAAGGCTTAAGAATAAATCTATAAATATACATATACATTACAGTTAAAAATGGGCCGTGATATTCCCGACCGAATTTTATTTTGTAATTTTAGGCCCGGTCGGAACTAAATAGTACGGCTCAAAAATTTATTATTACAAGCTAAACAAATTTTGTAATTTAGCATTAAGATACAGTGTAGAAGTAATAGCCTTTATTATGTGGTTATAAATTTATCATATTTAGTTCTTAATAACAGGTTAAAAAAAGGCAACATGAGATTTAAAATTTTAACCTGGCCTGACCCGTAATTTTTTAAGTTCAGGCCTGGCCCGCCTGGCTTGTTCTAAATTTGGCACCGGGTAGATGGTTTCATTATTAATAATTAATAAAGGTTTTTGTAAATCAAACTTCTAATTATAACTTGATATTTATCTGATTATTACAATAACGATTAGTTTAATTAGAATTAATAATTAAATTGTATGTATAAATTTAAATAGAAATGATTTTATATGTATATTTTAAATTGCATTTAAATTTGTTTAAACATATTAATAATCATGTGAAATTTGGACGAGTAAGAAAGCATTTTGGTCAATTATAAATAACTATATATATTAGATAATAAAAATATTTGTATGTGGATATAAATAATAATTAAAAATGTATATTACAAGAGATTCGATATTTTTATAACGCACGACAAATTTTGAAAAATATAAGCTAATTAATAAGATTTAACCTGCTATCTAATTTCAAATACGTGTAACGTTTATGGTCAAATTTTGTAAGCCAGCTGAAAATATTAAAAATGAAAAATTCTAAAACAAAATTCATTAGCTAGAGTATAAAAAAATGTTAAAAATATTTTTTTTAAACAGCTAAACTTTAAAATTTAAACTTGACGTAATTATTTTTCCAAATGAAAATGGTTACAGTTGATTTGAAAATAGAAAACAATTTTTTTTCTCAAAAATTCTCGGGATAGTAAAATTAGTCAATTTTGTAAAAAACAATTTTTTCGATTTCCGAAATTCTGTAAGGCCTTGTCCCATTGCTATTTGTAAAACGGAACAAAACTAAAGTCACTATGTAGATTCTAAGATTTGTAAACTTCTCCGAACATTCATTGAATTTTGTAGACATTTTTTTGATCAATAAATTGTTTACAGCCTATATTTAAATAAATCTTTAATAAAATAAATATTAATTAACAAATTATTTTCGTATATATTGCATTGAAACATAGGAATTTATTCGGCAATTAAACGAATTCGTTTATCTTGCCTAATAATTTACTAAAAGTTGAAAATTAGGTAGTCTGCTGAAACTTTTCAATTTGTTGAGGCGAAGCTTCAATCCAAATTTCATTGTGTCGGTTGAAAAATTCAAAGGGGCTGCAATTACAAATATATAAAATAAGATAAGGGAATTTCTAAGATCTAGTTAAGTTTTTAATATAAAAAAAAAGGTTTGTTGTTATCAAATAAGTAAGCACATTGTTAACATTTCGCACATGTCTAATTTTTCTGTTATTTAATTATTTTTCCCTTTTTTCCTATTAGTATATCATTAGGATTATTTATTCACGATTTTTTTTTAAATTGTATCTTCTTATTTTACTCACATTCATGATTTACATTTAGCTGCATTTTATAATTCTTCAATTTTATATATCTATATGTTTGCGATTAAATGTATATTTAAAAAATAAAACAAAAATCTTAGATAAATTTAAAACAATCACATAATTATTTAATAAAAAAACTATTAAAACAAGTTGACCATCGATTTTTCATGAATGTAGCTAATTAAAAAGTGAACATGAAGGATTTTGGTCGTCGGCTAACATTAGGTCATTGATAAACTAATTACATCTCGACAAATTTTTAAGATATATGAGCTAACACCTGTGGTTTTAGTAATTTTCAAATCCGTTTACGGTTTTTTCTAGCCAACTTTGTAAGCGAGCTATAAATTTTTAAAATTTTATAAAATTTTTAAAAACAAAAAAATTAAAAAAAAAATATGAATGATATTTTTATTTCTAAACCGCTAAAATATTGTGTATAATTAGGTTGGTGTTCCTATTCTGTATAACTTAAGTGTTGATGATAAAGCTTGATATATTTAAAAATATTACATCTTAATTTTTGAGATAAAAAATAGATGTTAAAGTATTTAAAAAAATCAATTTTTCTTTTTAGGTATTTTGCCATTTTTTCAATTTTTATCTATAAAAGTAGCCGATTTTGATAAGACAAAACAAATTTTTGAGGGTTATGAGCTAACTATAGAGATCAAACCTCCTCTTAGGGATTAAATTCGTTTAACGTTTTTTCTAATCAAACTTTGTAAGTCAGCTAACATTAAAAATTTTTATAAAAAAATTAGAAAAACAAAAATTCAAAAGCAAAAATAAATTAAATTTTTTTTTTTATTCATAACAGCTGAACTGTTAAATACAAACTCCAAATAATATATTATTAAAACCCGACCGTAATTAGGTTGGGAATGTTATAAGTGATTTTAATATGCGAAAAAAATTCTTGAATTATTTCTCAGGGTATTCTCGAGGTCGCAAAATCCAATTTGGTCAAAAAAGGCCTTTTTTCGGTATGGACGAAGCAAAATCTTCCAAGGCGAATTATATATAAAAAAAAGGCCATCATGGGTATCCAGTCATTATAGTGCCAAAACTTCTATTTTTGACATTGATATTTATCGGCCTGTGTTGTCACCATATATATTTGCCTGAAATGTCATAATATTTTTTGATCATTTATTAATTTGTCGACCTATGTAATAAGCAATTTTAGGGTAAAATAAGATATTTTAAACAAATCAAGATTTATTTGACAAAAAAAATTTAAAACATTTTAAAAATGCTAAACTTAATTCGGCCAATTTTGTAGAAATTTTTTTGATCAATAAAATTGTGTACAGCCATTATATTTTTAAATAAATCTTTAAAAAAATAAATATTAATTAACAAATCATTTTCGTATATATTGCATTGAAACATAGGAATTTATTCGACTAATAAACTTCGTTTATCTGCCTAATAATTTACCAAAAGTTGAAAATTAGGTAGTCTGCTGAAACTTTTCAATTTGTTGAGGCGAAGCTTCAATCCAAATTTCATTATGTCGGTTGAAAAATCCAAAGGGGCTGCAATTACAAATATATAAAATAAGATAAGGGAATTTCTAAGATCTAGTTAAGTTTTTAATTAAAAAAAATAGGTTTGTTGTTATCAAATAAGTAAGCACATTATTAACATTTCGCACATGTCTAATTTTTCTGTTATTTAATTATATTTCCCTTTTTTTTCCTATTAGTATATCATTAGGATTATTTATTCACGATTTTTTAATTGTATCTTCTTATTTTACTCACATTCATGATTTACATTTAGCTGCATTTTATAATTCTTCAATTTTATATATCTATATGTTTACGATTAAATGTATATTTAAAAATAAAACAAAAATCTTAGATAAATGTAAAACAATCACATAATTATTTAATAAAAATCACTATTAAAAACAAGTTAACCATCGATATTTCTATGAATATAGCTACTCATTAAAAAGTGAAGGATCCAATATGGAGGATTTTGGTCGTCGGCTAACATTAGCTCATTTGTAAACTAATTACTCCACGACAAATTTTTGAGATATGGCGAGCTAACAGCCCCTGTGATTTTAGTAATTTTCAAATCCGTTTACGGTTTTTTCAGCCAACTTTGTAAGCTAGCTTAATTTTACAAAAAAATTTAAAAAAAATAGAAAAAAATATAAAGCCTTGTTAATCAAAAAAATAATATTTTTTATTTATAAACCGCTAAAATATCGTGTCTAATTAGGTTATTGTGCCTATATCCTGTATAACTTAAGTGTTGATGTTAAGGTTGGATAGATTTTAAAAAATATTATATCTTAATTTGAGATAAAAAGAGAGGTTAAAGTATTTAAAAAATCATTTTTTTCATAGGTGTTTTGCCATTTTTTCGTTTTATCTATAAAAGTAGCTTCGATTTTGATTAAACAGAAATAATTTTAAGGGTTATAAGCTATCTATAGAGATCCAATCTTCGGCCTCTTAGGAGGTAAATCCCACTTCAGAGTTTTTTTTCTAATCAAACTTTGTAAGTCAGCTATTAACATCAAAAAATTTTATAAAAAAGTTAGAAAAACAAGAAATTCAAAAACAAAAATAATAAATTAATTTTTTTGTATATTCACGCTAACTGTCAAATACAAACTTTGAATAATATATATAAAACCCGATAATCGTGTCGTAATTAAATTGGGAATATTTTCTATTATCTTAATGTTGATGTAAGTATATTGCGATATACTTAAAAATTTATTTCTCATTATTTGAGATTAAAAATATAAGTTATAAGTAGATTTTAATATGCGAAAAAAAATTCTTGAATTATTTCTCAGGGTAATAATCTCGAGGTCGCAAAATCCAATTTGAATCAAAAAAGGCCCTTTTTCGGTATGGACCAAGGCAAAATCTCCAAAGGCGAAATACTCATAAAATAAGGCCATCATTCCAGTCATTACCTAGTGCCAAAACTTCTATTTTTGACAATGATATTTGTCGACCTGTGTAGTTACCATATATATTTGCCTGAGATGTCATAATATTTTTTAATCACTCATTAATTTTTCCGGACCTATGTAATAAGCAATTTTAGGGTAAAATAAGATATTTTAAACAAATTAGGATTTATATGACAAAAAAAATTTAAAACATTTTAAAAATGCTAAACTTAATTCGGCCAATTTTGTTTAAATAGTTTTAAATTCATAAATCCAAACACAAATATAATTATTTAGTTATCTTTAATTACGCCCACCCTCGTTACTACCTAACAATCCGCTAAGTTATTAAAAGGGCGGTAGCAATTTTTGTTATAACCTATGAAGGGCATACCTATTATAGCCCACAAAAAAGTATTCAGGAGTTGTGTTAGTAATTCCAAGCTTGTCTTGAAGTATAAATTTTGCTTCGGCATATTTCCCCGCGTAATCAGGAGCTTTAACCATCCCGGGAAAGGAGTAAACAAAATAAGTCTTTGTTTCCATATGTATAATTTTCACCTTTGAATAATATATATAAACATACATATATGATTAAAAAATTTATTGCTTATGCAAACCTATCTACAAAAGTTCATAAACATTTTTTCGCAATATTTGAACACTATTTTTTTTTACCAAAAAAAAAAACTTAAATGAACTATACTAATCCTAATGATAAAAAGTTATAAGGAAACGGATTTAAAAAAAATAAAATCCGCTTTACGATATACTTTTTGCATTTAAAATGTAGTTTTTTATTATCCTGATCCAATATAAAAGCGCCAAATATTTCGTGAGTGTATACAAACTCTTATTTACATATTGCCGATCATTCAAATTTGCTTTTGAATATAAGCTTGAACTTTTTAATAAGGACATAGTAACAGTAAAACTGTCTCTTTTCTTTTAAATTCTTTTACCGTTTTTTTAATCAAATCATTTGTTTTAAAAAATTTGCAATTGTGGGTTCTAATAAAAGAGAAATGGACCAATTATCCCCGTTATTTTTATTTAAAGTTTTCAACATAAATTTTTTTACCACCCAAACTATTCAAAAGTTGCTTAAATGTGTAATTGATTTTAGTTTTCTTTTGCACCAAACCTATTGAGCAACAGCTATATTTATTGTATGTCTAAAAAAAGTTAAAACTTAATTTAAAATGACAAGGAGGTAGGAAATTTATAAAAATAAAAAATCTTTAAAAGGAAATTTATATGTTTTAGAAAATAGTTTATAAGGTAAGCTAGGTTTTTGGGTGATAAAAGTATACCTCAGGATCAGATGGAGATGGTGCGGTAGGGGACGACATGTAAAAATACATTTGATAGGTGTATTCCCCGCTTGTTTCGTCTTTCCCAATCTCTTTTATCAAGACGGGAACAGTCATTGGAATGGATATACCTGCGCCAAAATAGCAAAATTATGAAAATGGACGATTAAAAATAAACTAATTAAAGTTTTTTGGTGCATTTGAAAAATTTCAAATATGAAAAATTATAATAAAAAATAAAAAAGTGCAAAAGCCAGAATTTCAATTCTACACTGATTTAATCACGTTAAAAATTATTTAATTAAAAAGGTCAATCAGCGTCTCCTACTCCCCAAATTTCACTGGAAGAGCTACCCCCTCGGCAAAAATCTCGGGGTGTAACTATCCCCCCCACACCAATTTTTTGTCTGATTATAAGCAGCTACTTTAAATCAATTCAATTTTGTTTATTATAATGAATTATTATAATGATTTAAATGTTTAAAATTATTGATAATTAGTCATTATCTAATTGCAATAAAATGTCCCTCCAATTTTAAAAGGAAATTTTGTAAATACATATCTCCCCATTTTGTTACGAAAAGAAGTTTTAATTAATTTTATCCTGCTCATTGATCTCTCAGCGCTACAGCTGGAGATCGTTATGTGAGCAAGATTTTACATATTTTTTAAAGGCTTTCAAACTGTTGTAGGGGAGACCAAAGCGAAATGGTTGGTGGGGTGAAATGATTAATGGAAATATCTCTGCCAGAAATTATCCAATATCTATAAATTTTATATATGATGTAGTGTAGATCTTTAAACAAGCTATCCCGATTCTATTTTTTTTACATATACATCCATTAAAAAGAAATTTAGAAAATCTTAATTAAAGAAAAATGCTGTTTCAAATTTATGTTTTAAGCCAACAATAATTTTGCTTTATCTTTAATAAAATGTTACCTCGAAAATACTAATATAATTAAAAAAAGATTTAAAAAAACACTTCGTTGTATATAAAATACATTTTTAACTTATAACTTAATATTATTTGAACATTATTGATTTTGCAAACATACCCAACGCGGGGCATCATTTCGCCCCCGCCGAAACCATTCATGCGTAATTATAAAAGAAAAAGTTTGAAGACAGATGAAGACATTCTTAAAGAAGCCCTTATAACCTCAAAAAAGTAATTTAAATCCACGCAATTAGATTAGAAAACTAGCTTAATATGCTGTCATACTAAACAAAAGAACCCCTTTCTACCCGTTGGAGTTGAACAAAAATTAGCTGGTTCTGATTGGTTCAGCAATTTAATAAAAAGAAACCCTATCATTTCTATAAGATTGAATGTACCAATCTAGCCAGGATATCTAATTTCAATATAGAAGCAGTCAATGGTTTTTACCAGAACCTAATAGATCTAATGGAAAAATATTATTTTGAACCCTCACATGAATTTCAATTTAGATGAAACTGGTTTCACCATCTAAAGTGGTTGCACAGAAGGGTGTTAAGCAAGTTTATTATACATTATATTACGAAAGAGGCAGCCTTGCTACCATGTGTATTGCCATAAATCCAGTTGGGCAATTGATTCTACCTTATTTCATTTTTCCTAGAAATAGGTTTAGGTGGAATTAACTAATGTGATTCTAATGGGAGTGGTTGTGGCAATTCAACAAGATGGATGAAAGAATAGGAGTTTGTGGGGTTAAAACATTTGTAAAATATGTTAAATGCTCAATTGAGGATCCAGTAAATTGAATTATTATATTTTAACTAAAGGCGCTTATAATTATGGATAAACATGTATCTCATATACCCATAAAAAGCAGTGAATTTTTTAAAGATAATGGGATTAAAGTGGTAACACTACCACCTCATTGTTCACAAAGACTTCAACCCCTTGATGTTGAGATTGTTGGGCCACTGGTAATTGATTATGATATAATTATTAATAAAATGATCTAAATCTATATTTATTTTTCAATATATAAGGTTTATTTAAATTAAAGCCGTAAATTTAATAAATTTTACACACCTTCATTTTGCCTCAGGGGTATTTCATTTTACCCCATGGGTATTTCATTTTACCCCGCATATGAGGCGAAATGGGTTAATACTAGTTGGTTTATACATTGTTCAATATCTTTTTACAGAATTATATTTTTTGGTTAAACAAATTTTTTTTATAAAACATAATGAATTATCTATAAAATGAGCCATAAATTTTTTCTTTTAGATTAAAAATGTGTCAGCAGCAACGATTATGCAAAAATATGTTCATTTTTCGCCCCTGTCTCCCCTATGTTATATTTTAAAAAGCCCTATAAGGTAGTAAAAAATTGTCGTTTAAACTAAACAAGGTTTCATCATCATCCTCATCACTTTTTTTTCAACGTCGTCCTCCAGATAGTTACAAAAACTCTCTAGAGTATTTTTTGACTCTAGAATTTAAAAAAAATATTGATATTTTAAATATTGGGGTAGAAATGATTCCATCTATCAAAGCTTGGCGGAAAAACTTAATAAACATTTTCATTTCTTTTCAGAAATCAAATAAGGATCAAGGTCGTAAAAAGCACATATCTCGTTTATATTTTCAACATTTACTACATTGTTTTTTTTGTGAAGCGTGGTAAAATAACAGAGACTCCTTTATAAAATTATAAAGTATCGTCATTAATTTTTTTTGATACAGTAAATGTAGGTTAAAATATGCCAAAAAAGTACTTTTTGACAACTTTAATAGCAAATAAAATGAAAACTAGATCAGGTAGGGAAAGGAAAGCACCATGATGTTTAAATAAAATGAACTAGATCAGATAAAAAAAACGGAAAGCACCATGATAAGTTAAGCAGAAAAAATAGCAAATAAAATGAAAACTAGATCAGGTAGGAAAATACGGAAAGCACCATGATGTTTAAATAAAATGAAAACTAGATGATAGAAAAAACGGAAAGCACCATAATGTTCAGCAGAAAAACTTGCGCTAGAAAAATGTTCAAAATTTTTTGGTCTAAAATATAGAAGTCATTTTTTGTCGACCAGTGTTATATAGACGTGTAAAAAATTGAGAAAAAAATTATATTCTTGTTAAATAAATTACCCACTTTGGACTGCTACCCTCCTTTTTAAATAATTTCCCCTAACTATACCTACCCCCCTCGAATACCTACCCCCTCGGCCGATTTTTTTGGAACCGCTTGGTTCCTACCCCCGAGTAGGAGACACTGGGTATTGTAAATTAACTAAAATATATGTAGAATATATGGCAAAATTTAAAATAAAATTGTATGTAGCTGTTCTTTTTGGGAATTAATAAAAATTTAACATAGCAGGGCAAGTTTTGAAAAATTTGATGAGATAAATAGGCACAAATTAAATTCTGTCAATATTAAAATTATATTTCAGATTTAAAAACTATTTTTTTAAATTTCAAAACCACTGTAAGGTATACCTTTCTCGTTGCCGTGGAAAATGTATTTGAAGAGTTTGAAGAAGGCATAATTGCAAGCCCTTTTGCTCGACTTGGCTCGTTCGACGCAAGTTGCCCAGGTAGATGGGTGATATCTTCGGAGCTCAATACCTTCGCGTGCAGGTGCAAGTGTATCAAACTCTGGGTTCTCGTGGTTCCCACAAAATTCGGGAGATTTCTGAGTTCTGCTGGCTAAAATAAAGTTTGAACAAAGGTAAAGTTTAAATAGTCATTTTCGCTATCATAACTAAATGAAAATTTTTTTAGACTTAGCGCAAATCATGTATTTCGTAGCATTGCGACAAATAACACCGATCTACGAAAATTTCAAAACAACTAGGTAATCACTTAACAGTATGCGCTGTTTATTTAGCCTGTCATATGCAAAGAAAGATTTAAAATTAATATAGCCAAAAAAACAAAAAAAAAATCGGAAATAATAATTATTTTTTTATTTGCAACGATTTGGTGACATGCCCCATTATGCCGGAGAATTTTAAAAAACTGCTCATATAAGTCGCCCAAACCAAAAAAATCGAATTTTTTTTTAACACAGGTCAACAAATATTTAAGTCAGAAACCTGATTATTATAGAAAACATAAAAGAATGCATCCCCATGATGGCCTAATCTCATATATGTTTTTCGTTTTTCTTAGTTTTTCCCGTCTTTCGACTCCTTTAGATACGTCTAAAAACGAAAAATGGTCTTTTTTGACCAAATTGACAGATCTAAATATACCCTAAAAGGACAAAATTTAAAAAATCTTTTTTGCAAATCACAAATAATGGAAAAAAAAATTATTAATGTATCAAGCTCTTACATCGGCATTTAGATACATTCAAAATATTTTGCGTCCAAACTTAAATACGACACGATATATTATTGGTTTTTAATAAAAAATATTATTTGAAGTTTAAATTTTACAGTTTAACTATTGTTGAATATTCAAAAATTAAATAACAATTTATTTTTGTTTTTGAATCTTTTTTGGTTTTTTAACCCTTTTTACTAAAAATTTCAATGTTTATAACTGACTGTCTAAGTTTAAGGAAAAACGTTAAACGAATTTGATATTCCCTAAGATCGCAGGTTTGATTTCTGTAGTTAATCATAACTCTCAAAAAAAATTGTTGACCTGTGTAATTATTGTTGCGCTTTTAAAACGTCTTTGGCTGCTCGGTTTTGGTCAATTCAAGGCGATGTTAAAATAAAAGTTTTGTTTTTGGCGCATTTAAGCCTTGGCTGTCCAGAATAATTTCAGTTTGCACGCTTTTAAGCTCGGCTGCGGAAAAATTTTAAAATAATTAAAATTTATATTTGCGCGCTTTTAGGAGTTGGCAGACTGCGCTTTTGAAAGTCCAAGACTGCGGCTGCGCACTTTTAAAAGCCCTAAGGGGCGAGCTTTTGAGAGTCTTAGGCGCAAATAAATGAAAAAATATTTTTATTTGAGCGCGAGAGTCCTGGAAGACACATAAGTACTCTTTTAAGAATCTGGATAAAATATTATGTTCAATTTTTTTATTGCTCGTTTTTGAAACATTATAAAGTGTTGTCAAATTTTTTTTCGCGGTTATGAGAGTCTTTGGCGACCTTTGCATGAAGATAAGGCGCGCATAAGAGAGATCATTCGCGCGGTTTTAAGAAGAATCATATATAGTCTAAGCACATTTCAAACAACACTTGCGCGCTCAGTAGAAAAAAATCAACAATTCTCGATGTAAAACCAAATTATTTTGTAATTTTTAAAATAACTGTAAAAATGAATGAACTCTGGACGCGCCGCGCCCTAAATGAAAAATAGAGCTATACCATACTATAATAACCTGGCATAAATGTTATTAAAAAAATATTGTTTTTATGGTTTAAAATTACATTAAATTCTTTTGCTGGTAGACATTTTATATAAGCATATACAAATAGCGTATTTTATAATCAAATGTGACCTTGAAAAAAGTAAGGTAAAAACAGTAAACACCAATTGACCATAAAAAAATAATATGGCAGGTTCCAAGAAAATTAAAACTTGAAGGTCATTTTACAATCAAAAAATATGAGCAATTTATATATTTAAGTATTAAATGACTCATTTTGATGATAAAACCAAATATGTGTGAGGTCGCTTTGCATTTTTTATTTAATATAAACAATTTCTTAA
Organism: Acutogordius australiensis; assembly: GCA_030555515.1. Taxonomy (NCBI): domain Eukaryota; kingdom Metazoa; phylum Nematomorpha; class Gordioida; order Gordea; family Gordiidae; genus Acutogordius; species Acutogordius australiensis. Next base: position 32,374,015 of record CM060244.1, on the reverse strand, counting down.
ATGAGTTTATTTCAACTATAATGTAAGGCTAAAAATATGATTTTGGTTAAAGAGTGTAGCTCACCTCAAATGAATGCTCATAAAAAACTATTTATTTTAAGCCTTTTTGTACTTAAGGGCACGTGCAAAGTGAGTTTTTATATTCGTAAAATCTTGAAAATTCTGAAAATATTAAAAATTTATTTTTTTTTCAAATTTTTTTTAAAATTTTTATTACAGAAAAAGCATTTTAAGTGCATATATTAAATTGGGCGAATTTTTGCAAATTGGCGTTTTACTACAAAATAAAATTTTTCAAAAAAAATTTCACAAAAATAAAAACTCACTTTGCACGTGCCATAAAACAAGAATGTGTTAAAGAACATCAAATAACTAATAGCAAAATTGGGCAACATGACTCAAACTCGTTATAACACTAGATCACTTATTACAATTAACTGTTTGTCATTATTATGCCCCAATATCAATCAATATATTTTACTACTAATTAATGGGCTGGATATCAATCACCCACTATTTATTTGGTATATAAATACTTGCATATAATATAAGCAAATTTACAAGACAAAGAAATACCTAATTAATAAGTGTTATCCAAATTTTATATATCAATTTTTTCTTCATTGGGTCAAATTGACGTTTAAGGGCAAAAAGTGTACTTTTGCGATTAACATGAATTTTTAGTATGTTACTTTTTTTGTTAACCCGTTAAAAGGAAGGTAAGAAATTTGTAACCCGATCGGTATAGTTAGGACCGTATGGACAATGTCTATAACACAAGTTTTAAAGCTATGGACTTCATTTTTTATCTCTATAGAAAATTAAGTGAATTTTACATTTATTTGACACAAATTTTTAAAATATTTAATTTTTTTATTATTTTTAAAACTTTCAAAAAAAGTTTTATGCAAATTATCAAAATCGGCAACTTTTTGAATACTTTTAATGTCAAAAATTAAAATCATAATAATTTTTCGGATAACTAATAACCTCTGAACGCGCTTTTTTAATATATATAAATAATTTTTTTTAATATTTTATAATGTTTTTAAATCTTTTTTGTTTTTTAACATTTTTTTCAAAAATTATTAATGTTTATAGCTGGCTTACAAAATTATTCCATCGACTCGTTAAAAAAAAAGAATAACAATAATTATAAAATATTTTGAACTAATGGTCACCATAATAATGATCATTGGTTAAATAACAAATTGACATAAAATCGCTATATTAAACAATATCATCAAATAAATAAATGTTGCAAGTAAGTTACAAAATATGTTTATCTAAAAGCTTGATTAACTTTATTCTTATTATTTGGGATGAAAAAATATAAGTAACAGTTTATTTTATTTTTGGAAATTTTCGAGGGTCGCTATATACGCCATTATGTAACAATATATTTAAAGCATATCAAAATTAAAAACAAGTTAAATTTTTGGACCTGGCCCACTATTATTTTTTCAAGTTGGGTTGGCTTTAAGTTCCAATCTACAGCTTAGGCCAAAACTTTGTTTACTACATTGGTGTTCACCAGGCCCCCAAAGTTATTAATTTGGCTCATATATTGCAAGCCACATAAATTATTTAAATAAGTTTAGGTTTAATTGTCACAATGACTATGTTCCTCATTTGTAAAATCTCTACCAATCTAGTGGAAAAAAATAAATATTTATTAAATCAAAGGTATAAGTTTATTTTGAGCAAATTAATAATTTAATTAACCTATTTAATTTTGTAAGACTAAAAAAAATTTAAGCTCACAAAACTGAATTGTGTGTATATTTAAGGGTATAATTCAATTTTATTTTTTTTTCCTACAATTTATTGCCTAGTCTATATTATATAAAAGCTTGTTACATGCATCTACCTATAGAAAAGGCATACCAATCAAGGTGGAAATTACATCCAAACACTTATTAATAAAAAGGCATAGCTTATAAGATCAAATAAATATTGAGGATACTAAAAACTTATAAATATTTTGTTATCAGGAAAGATATTATATAAACATTTACTTTTTGGTTGAACTTCATTTATTTTTGCCGTCTCATCAAAATTCTTAGCAAATTTCTCCTTAAATTCTTTAATTTCTTTTTCCACTTCCTAGATTAAAAGATTACAGATTAACTTTGAATTAGATTTTATATAAAATAAAATTAAAGTATGAAATACTTGGTCACTATCCATATTAAAATTTGAAAAAAAAACACCTGTACCAAATTCTGTTTTTAGCTGCCTGTATGATTAATTTGTATGATTGGCATATATGATTTTGTTGACCCTAAGGCTGCGGCTAGGGATGCGGCTAGTGGAAAAAAAGTTTTGACGAAAAAAAATCGCACGCATTTGACACATTGAGGCGGCTAGTGTAAAAAATTTTAAATATTTTTTTAGATATCTTAAAACGAACAAAAAACCAAAATTCTCATTTTTTAATATTAGCCGCTATAATTTTTTTTTATTTTAGAAATATTTTTTTTACAATTTTAAAAAAAGTATTAGCCGCAGATGAGAGCATTTAATTAACTTTAAGGTGGCTAGTGTAAAAAAATGTAATTAATTAAATAAAATGTTCTTTTACAACAAAAAATTTTTAATTCAGAAAAAGCATTTTATGTGCATAAGGGCACGTGGAAGGTGAGTTTTTACTTTAGTAAAAATTTGAAAAACTTTATTTTGTAATAAAACGCAAATTTAAAAAATTGCCACTTTTAGCCACATGAATTGTTTTTCTAAAATAACAATTTTTAAAAAAAAATTTTGAAAAAAATAAATTTTTTATAATTTTTAAAATTATACGAAAAAAACTAAATTTGGCAACTTTTTAAAAATTTGCAATTTATTACAAAATCAAATTTTTCAAACTTTTAAACATTTTACGAAAAAACTCACTCATTCCCTTATTTAAAAATATTGGTAAAATTTTAAATTTTTAAAAACGCATTGTAACAAAAAGTCGCCAATTTTTATTTAGCTTTTAAAATAGTTTTCCTTAAATTTTAAAATCTTTCATAAAGATAAAGTTGGAATGCGCCTTTTGGCATATCGTAAAACGATCAAAAAACATTAATTCTTATTTTTTAATATTGTTAAATTTTTTCAAATATTTAACAATTTTAAAAGAAGTATTAGCCGCAGCCCTATAACCACGGGTTAACCTGCGTTTAGGTAACTGGAGGATCTGTGGACCCCAGTATGTTTTAATTAAATTCAAACAAGCGAACAGAAAAGTAAAAAAAAAATTTATCAATCTTTTTTTTCGCATATTAATTTTTAAAGTGAATTGGTCTCCAGAAATTCCCTCCCCCAATTAAATTTGCCCTCCCCCCTCAAAAAAATAAGTATAAATTTTATTTTTGCCCTTCCCACCATGAAATTAAATTTGCTTCCCCAAAATATCTATAAATTATGATTTTAAAAATATTTAATTTTTTTTAAATAGTTTTTTCATTTATATCAACACTACTCATCCGCTAAAGCGATCTAAATAACACAGAAATTATTTCTGTTGATATTAGATATATAGAAAAATATGATGTTACAAGCTGTATATTTGTGAAAGCCATTCATAAATCTAATGCCAAATTTCCTCACTTATCAACAATCTTTTGTTAGAATATAATCTAGAACCAAAGAACCTGATTGCACAATGCTACGATGGGACGACCCTAATGTCCGGAGAAAAAAGGTGGTGTTCAAGTATATTTAAGCAAAATGGCTGGACAGCATGTCCTTTATATTAACTACTTTAACCACCGATTGCATCTTGGAAATTTTAAGTGAAGGGAAAGAATTTTTTGATATCTTTTCTTCCTTTCATAAATTTTTACAATATAATGCAATCAAAAAAGCAGGTGAATGCGGGATCATAACCCTGTTGCCCCATCGGTGGTGTGGTCACTACGACGCCATTGTTTTTTTAAATAAAAATTACATAAAAATATTAAATACTCTTATAAAAATTAAAAATAAAAAAGTTTTTATATTTTCAGGTCACAATGCCGAAGCGTCGGGGTTTTTTGATTATATTTATAATCATCAATTTATTTTTTTGTATTTATCATTTAAAAAATTATTTTATCTAATAAAAATAATTAATAATCAATTTTAATGCAAAACAATTTTTCCTAAAATTTTGATTTAATACACCATTGTTTGTTACAAATTAAACAATTAAGAAATACAAATACATTTACAGATTTGTTTAGAAACTGTTAAGATATATATACTTTTATAAATGACAATAATTGATTTATAGATAAAAAGAAAAAACTAAAAAGATTTCTCTGATTAATTTATTTTCTACTCATAAGTTTGAGAATTATTTAAATATAAATGATAAATTAAAAAGTATTTATTTTAATATTATTGATTTATTTATTGATTCCTTTAATAATAAATTTTTTACCGAGAATATCTATTTACAAATTTTAGATTACCTTTATAAATTTGATTATACTTTTTTTTTTAGATATAAATAATTTAGAGCCTCTTTTAAAAATAAATAATATTGATAGCTACAAGCTCGTGGCCTTTGTCAAATAACTGGGACATTGACGAATACTGGGTCCAAAGGGGGAAGTTATTATTATTATTCAGGGGCTAAAGGTAGGTATTAATATTAACGTGCTCCGCGGGGAAAAAGACGGGGATTATTATTATTAGGGCGAAGGGCATTAGGATAAAGAATAAATACTTGTAGACCTTTATAATTATTTCAAACATTCAATTATTCAGACTTTTATATTTATTTAAAACAATTTATTAATTTCTTTGCATCAAAACATCGAATTCTTCATGATTACTCCCGGCACTCAGCAACACAAAACAAACTCCTCTTTCTTTTACCACCAAAAAAACTTCTAAAAAACTAACTAAAATAATAATATTTTCTTATTCTCTTCAGCTTAGTGTGGCGTTGGCACGCGCACGACACCTCACCGCTTAAAAAAGGACAAAATATAAACCAGCCTTAAACAATATTAGTTGTAATATATTCCATTAATATTTAAAACAAAACTAAGAAATATGGCGAGTGCTGGTATGAAATCACATTACAAAACATTGGGTTACAAAATATTTACAAAGGTAAGAATGTACCTGGCCAGACTTTGGTGACAATGATTTTAATATTTCATTCCTAAAAAAATAATAGATATGAATTGGTCATTTCTGGACTTTCAAACGTTAATATCCTAAAAACTATAAACGAGCGACAATTTTAATAGAAAATTCGGGATCTTCAAGGCAATATTGACCGAGAAAAAATTCTTTTAACGACTTTGGTCTGGGGTCGTTGTATTAGGAATTAGCCTATAATTTAAAATTGGTTGTGTCTATCTAACATACCAAATTTAGAAATCATATGGTATTTGAAATAGAAAAAATATAAAATATTTAAAAAATAAAACTATAATTAATATAAAAGATAATATTGTAAACATGTTAAATAAAAAGAATATTTATTCCGTTAATTATATTTCTTAGCTAGTTAAAGTGAAATTTCTTATAATGTACGTTTTATGTACCTTTCGGTACCTTGATGCATAACTCGGCTCTATATACTCTAAGAGGTAGAAATTTGCGTCGAATTTCAAGTAAACATTCTTAAATGGCTATTAAGATTTGAAGAAGTTTTATAGTCAAAATTTTGTAATAATCGAACTCGAATAAAAAACCACCCAATTTTTTGAAAAGTTAGAAAAATCATATCTTAATAATGGAAGTAGACAGAGAGGTCTGAAAATTTTCACGTACAAATAATAGGGATTATACTTGATAAAGAATAAAAATTTCAATAATATTTTTGACAAAGTGGAACAAAGATAATTGCAAATTAGTTAATTTAATGAGATAAGTAAAGATGAGATACATAAAATTATAGCAAGTAATTTAAGAATACAGTTAAAAAATAATTTGTCAAAGGAAAAAAATGTTATTATTTGGGTATAAATATTAAAAATATTTTTAAAATGAATAGGATTATATCTAATATTCAAAATTTTAAATGAAATATCTTGAAAACACTCCTGTTTTAATCTTTTTTAAATTTTTAGTTATATCTTAAAATGAAAATCATTACCTATAATATGCAGTAAAGGGGCCAAATTTACAATAAAAAGTTTATACTAAAAAACATCAATATCAAACTGAAAAAATTCTATGAATAATTAAATATAATTTTATTAATGTTTATTATATAAAAAGGATAATGTGTAAAATTTTAGTTATTTCCAGTACTTTTGCTTCAATGAAGATGGAAGATGGAAGTAAAAATTACAATAATTTATATTTTCTGACAAAAAGTTAAATATACAATAATTTTAAGTGCTATTTATAATGTTTATCACAAATTATTTGCTATATAGCATCAAAAATATTTAATCAAAAAAAACTAAATGCAGAGATAGCTTTAAATTTAAGATTAACTACTTTATAAAATTACAAAGGTAAGAATGTACCTGGTCAGACTTTGGTGGCAATGATTTTAATTTTTCATTCTAAAAAAATAATAGATATGAATTGGTCATTTCTGGACTTTCAAACGTTAATATCCTAAAAACTATAAGCGAGCGACAATTTTTAACAAAAAATTCGGGATTTTCAAGGCAATATTGACCTAGGAAAAATTATTTTATAGTCAGAAGTTTGAGATAATCGAACTCGAGTAAAAAACCCAATTTTTTGAAAAGTTATAAAATATCGTATCTTAATAATGGAAGTAGCTAGGGTCTGAAATTTTTCACGTGCATTAATAGGATTATACTTGATAAAGAATAAAAATTTCAATAATATTTTTTGACAAAGTGGAACAAAGATAATTGCAAATTAGTTAATTTAATGAGATAAGAAAGATGAGATACATAAAATTATAGCAAGCAATTTAAGGATACAGTTGAAAAATAATTTGCCAAAGGAAAAATATGTTATTATTTGGGTATAAATATCAAAATATTTTTAAAATGAATACGATTATATCTAATATTCAAAATTTTAAATGAAATATCTTGAAAACACTCCTGTTTTAATCTTTTTTAAATTTTTAGTTATATCTTAAAATGAAAATTATACCTATAATATGCAGTAACTAGGCCAAATTTACAATAAAAAGTTTATACTAAAAAACATCAATATCAAACTGAAAAAAATTCTATGAATAATTAAATATAATTTTATTAATATTTATTATATAAAAAGGATAATGTGTAAAATTTTAGTTATTTCCAGTACTTTGCTTCAATGAAGATGAAAGATGGAAATAAAAATTACAATAATTTATATTTTCTGACAAAAAGTTAAATATACAATAATTTTAAGTGCTATTTATAATGTTTATTACAAATTATTTGCTATATAGCATCAAAAATATTTAATCAAAAAAAACTAAATGCAGAGATAGCTTTAAATTTAAGATTTACTACTTTATAAAAATTACAAAGGTAAGAATGTACCTGGTCAGACTTTTGTAACAATGATTTTAATATTTCATTCTAAAAAATAATAGATAAGAATTGGTCATTTCTGGACTTTCAAACGTTAATATCCTAAAAAACTATAAGCGAGCGACAATTTTTAATAGAAAATTCGGGATTTTCAAGGCAATATTGACCTAGAAAAAATTATTTTATATTCAGAAGTTTGAGATAATCGAACTCGAGTAAAAAAACCCAATTTTTTGAAAAGTTATAAAATATCGTATCTTAATAAAGGAAGTAGCTAGAGGTCTGAAATTTTTCACTTCACGTGCATTAATAGGATAATACTTGATAAAGAATAAAAATTTCAATAATATTTTTTGACAAAAGTGGAACAAAGATAATTGCAAATTAGTTAATTTAATGAGATAAGAAAGATGAGATACATAAAATTATAGCAAGCAATTTAAGAATACAGTTGAAAAATAATTTGTCAAAGGAAAAATATGTTATTATTTGGGTATAAATATCTGTTTATCTGAAAAATTAGAATAAAAGAACATGTTTAACTGTTGTTACTTTTAACTTTATTTGGTTAACGTTCCTTTAATATGAAAACCCACTTTGAATATTCTTTATTTCTTTATTTAACTCCTAAAAGAACATCCTATTTTTAAATCTAATACCTCTAACGTTTATTGACTAATTTGAATAACAAATGTTAAGTAAGTCTATATATATACAACATATAATATATTTTGCACGATTATTTTAGACTACTATTATTTTATACCTAATTCTTTTCTCTTTAATAAAATCTTATATTTTACCTTTATTTATTGGCGTCAGAAAACACCTTGTCGGAGGCGTCCGACAGAACCCACGCAGTCCTTAAACTTGGCCACCCCTGATAAATGGTTAACAAACAAATATTCACCGTTCCAACCCTGTAAATAAAATTTTATGCAAGATGTTAATTCTTTACCAACTAAGCTATTCACAACAGTATGTAAAACTCAATTTAATATTTTTATCATTGATGACGATGTTTTTTTTACTAAGTGTACGTATTCACTACAATGTAATGGAGTCGAGACTCTCACCACAATGGTCCTAGTTTCGTCTATTTCGATAAAAGTTCTAGCATTAATGATTTACGAATTTTTGCAAGATAAAGCCACCTTCCTCTCCCTCTCCCCTTCAGAACATAAGTCAACAAACGATTAAAATAATAAAAAATTTCTGAGATGTAAAACTTTATGCATTTCATATGATAATAAATGATAACGACGATCCTTCCTAAGCGTAATTATTCACTACACATAATGATTAATTCGAGGTTTTCGCCACAATGGCCCTAATTCCGTCTGAGGTAGATTAGCATTAATGACATTTGCAGATAATTTTTGCATGAGACACAGAATGAACCCTATGTGACAACGCCCAATGCGACCATATTAAGGACAGCAGAGCCCCTATATGACAACGCCCAATGCGACCATATTAGAGAGACGAGTCCTTTATGATAACGCTTGCGACCATATTGAGGACAGCGAGGTTGCAAATTGCACGCTTTATGCTGACGCCAGCACCCGCATAAGTATTTAAAAAAATTAAAATGTAACTATAATCTGCCTCTTTTCGGCCAACGATACCTCATTTGCATTAAACGAAAGCTGGTGACTGATAACCTTTCAATGTCCAATAATTACTCTTCCGATCATTTCAATACTGCCATTCACGTCGACCCAATGCCACACAGCTTAATCTCAATCAAACTGTAATAATGGAGCAAAAAAAACGGACGTGTTTATCTGAAAAATTAGAATAAAAGAACATGTTTAACTGTTGTTACTTTTAACTTTATTTAGTTAACGTTCCTTTAATATGAAAACCCTTTTGAATATTCTTTATTTCTTTATTTAACTCCTAAAAGAACATCCTACTTATAAATCTAATACCTCTAACGTTATTGACTAATTTGAATAACAAATGTTAAGTAAGTCTATATATATACAACATATAATATATTTTGCACGATTATTTTAGACTACTATTATTTTATACCTAATTCTTTTCTCTTTAATAAAATCTTATATTTCAACTTTTATTTAATATCAAAAATATTTTTAAAATGAATAGGATTATATCTAATATTCAAAATTTTAAATGAAATATCTTGAAAACACTCCTGTTTTAATCTTTTTAAATATTTTTAGTTATATATTAAAATGAAAATATATACCTATAATATGCAGTAAATAGGCCAAATTTACAATAAAAAGTTTATACTAAAAAACATCAATATCAAACTGAAAAAAATTCTATATGAATAATTAAATATAATTTTATTTATATTTATTATATAAAAAGGATAATGTGTAAAATTTTAGTTATTTCCAGTACTTTGCTTCAATGAAGATGAAAGATGGAAATAAAATTACAATAATTTATATTTTCTGACAAAAAATTAAATATACAATAATTTTAAGTGCTATTTATAATGTTTATCACAAATTATTTTTATATAGCATCAAAAATATTTAATCGAAAAAAAAATAAATGCAGAGATAGCTTTAAATTTAAGATTAACTACCTTTATAAAATTACAAAGGAAAGAGAATGTACCTGGTCAGACTTTGGTGACAATGATTTTAATATTTCATTCTAAAAAAATAATAGATTAATTGGTCATTTTTGGACTTTCAAAAACGTAATATCCTAAAAACTATAAGCGAGCGACAATTTTAATAGAAAATTCGGGATCTTCAAGGCAATATTGACCTAGAAAAATTCTTTTAACGACTTTGGTCTGGGGTCGTTGTATTAGGAATTAGCCTATAATTTAAAATTGGTTGTGTCTATCTAACATACCAAATTTAGAAATCATATGGTATTTGAATAAAAAATATAAAATATTAAAAAATAAAACTATAATTAATATAAAAGATAATATTGATAAACATGTTAAATAAAAAGAATATTTATTCCGTTAATTATATTTCTTGGCTATTAAAGTGAAATTTCTTATAATGTACGTTTTATGTACCTTTCGGTACCTGATGCATACTCGGCTCCTATATACTCTAAGAGGCTGAAATTTGCATCGATTTTCAAGTAAACATTCTTAAATAAGCTATTAAAATTTGAAAGTATTTTAGAGGTCAAAATTTTGAAATAAAAAAACTCGAGTAAAAAACCCAATTTTTTTGAAAAGTTTTAAAATATCGTATCTTAATAATGAAAGTAGCTAGAGGTCTGAAATTTTTCACGTGCATTAATAGGATAATACTTAATATGGAGTAAAAATTTCAAAAATATTTTTTAATTATTTTGGGTGTAAAACGATTTTTTTGTTTTAATTAAGAAATATGCACACCTTGTGGGTAAAACCAAAAATTTGCCATCCCAGACACCTTTTACACAAACGATTTTTTTTTCGTCGATTTTGAACGGTAATCACTAATACTCGAAAATTTCATTTTCTAATAATATAGATTACGGAAGTAGCTAGAGGTCTGAAATTTTTCATGTGCATTAATAGGGATATACTTAATATAGAGTGAAAATTTTAAAAATATTTTCCAATTATTTTGGTCGTAAAACGTTTTTTTTATTTTAATAAAAAAAAATATGCACACCTCGTGGATAAAAACTAAAAATTGGCATTCCCAGACACATTTTCAAACAATTTTTTTTCGTCGTTTTTGAACGGTAATCACCAAAACTCGGGATTTTCATTTCTAATAATAAAGGATAACGGTAGTAGCTATAGGTCTGAAATTTTTCACGTGCATCAATAGGGATATACTTGATATAGAGTAAAAATTTCAAAAATTTTTTCCAATTATTTTGGTCGTAAAACGTTTTTTTCGTTTTAATAAAAATTATGCACACCTCGTGAATAAAAACAAAAAATTTGCCATCTCAGACACCCTTTTACACAAACGATTTTTTTCGTGGATTTTGAACGGTAAACAAAAAACCTCGAAATTTAATTTTATAAAAAATATGTCTTCTAATACCTTATATTGTAATACACAAATGCTCATATATGCATATATTATATATATAAATTTGAAAATGAGTTATTTATAAACAAATAAATTAAAGCTTTTAAGAAGCACTTAATATTAATTTTTTTGAATTATTTTTCACATTTTTTTTATTTAATTATTTTAAAATCCATTCTAGCAAAGGGCGATTTTATGGCATCGAAGTATTTACTATAATTTTTTCAATAAAACTTTGACAATGTTTAATCACAACTAGAGACACAATTTATGCGCTTGTAGTAACTTTTTATGTTAATTTTTAAGATTTTAAAAATATACAATTATCTTCTTTTTCAATTTGTTTTTGTATTTTGCTGAAAAAGCAAAAAAGAATAAATCAAAAAAAATGCATTTTATTTGAATTAATAAATTTTTAATTCTTTTTATTTTAATTAAAACTTATTTTAGGCTTAGACATTTTCTAATATATAGGACGTTTAAAATTAGAGTATGCTCGCCTCCTATAAAGCCCCTGGCGTAACTTTTAAACCTACCCAACCGCTAAACAAAAAGTGTGATTAAGTTCTTTATAAGCTATTTTTAAAATTTAAGAGAAATTTAATTAATTTTATATGATGTTCTTTATAATAAAATTTCAAATGCACAATGGGCCAGAGCCATTTGAACATATGTTTTTTCGTTTCACTTGAATCCATGACTTTTTGTGGTAAGTCACGCAAGAATTAAAAGGTATTAAAGATTATATTGATGTTCTTAAATATATTACATAAATGAGGTTTTGTTAAATATTCAAAATGTTTAGCAAATAAGCTTGGTTACAATTAAGATTTTGTTTTTGCAATTTATTATGATCTTAATGTTAAAGTTGAATAAAATTTAAAATTAAGTACTTTGTTTATAATTTACCTGCCACCATTGCAGTAATAACCACGAAAAGATATTTATGTCTTTTTGCAACGTTGGTGGCAAGTTATTCTAGTTTTACACTTTTATAATGTTGCCAGGCATTGTATAAAACTAGAGAGTGTTGATTAACTGACTTATATTAAATAAATAAAATTAAATATTTTTTTGAAATGGGGAGGGAAACTGCACATGCTTGTCATTAATTTAGACTTTTTATACTTTATTACGACTTTTTGTCATAATTATATTTATAAGTTATTTTATAGTTAATGTTAAGATTTTGCTTTTGGTGGGGTTCTTATGCACTAAAACGTAACAAGATTGTTAAAGGATATTGCTTAATATGTTTGACATTATACCCTGGTTGAATACATATTGTGACAATAAAATTATTTTAATATTGTCAAAAAAATTTTTTTTTAAAGTTTTTTTAAACTTTATTTATACAAACTTCAATTACAAGAAAGTTGATTTGCATTATAGTTATTATTGTATTTTCTTATTTAATATAAGCAAACTTTTTTATTGCCAATTGTGTTGCAGAATTATCATATTTTAATATTCTTTTCTTATAAAATTAAAGCTGCATAAATATACAAATGATAATGGGCTTAATTTAAAATATAGTGAATAATTTAAAAGAATATATATTCCAAAACTATAAAATATATCAAAAAGAATTTTGTCTTACAAGCCTATTGTGATCTGTTAATTCTCAGGTTACTATCACCAATCTAACAAATCAAACTGGTTTTTTACATTATTTATAGGTTTACCTCATCGATATTTTAAAATACAAATTTATGTTGATATTTACCTTTTATAACTTTAATTTTAATGTCAAAAGTGTTAAAATTAGATCTTATAGAAATTAAACACATGCACTTACTATTTGTATTTTCCCCATATTAATAAATTTTCAAAATTTCCTCTAGGTTGTATGTATTCTAAAAAAACATTTTGCACACATCCCTACCCATTTCCGTGCCCCACGCCTTAATATAAGGTGTGGCAAAATATATTGAATTAAACGACATTTATATAAGTTTATAATTTTTTTATTCTACTTTAATTTTAAATCACTCAAGGCTAAATATAACGCACCTTTATATAATAAAGCTTTAAATTATCAATATTATGTTGATGTATACCAAATTGATTTCCAGGTACACTATTTCTCACCCCATAAGGAGGACCAGACGTTCAAAAAGTTGTTGACCCTCCCCAAAATTCTTGTCGTGTAAGGATCTCAAAGTTTAAAAGTTACGCTGCCCATCCTATAAAACACCGCTTAATACTAATAATATACTCAACCATGTTGTTACTTTATAATGTTCGTTTTAAGGTCATCCCATTCATATTATATCTTCTATGCATGTGGATTTTTCAAGGCTTGCATTGCCAATATTTCACAGCGACCATGTTTGATTTTTTTAAGAGACCTAACCCAACAACAACTATAACCCAGGCGCTAACTGATCTTTCAGGTCCCAATGTCTGCGAACGACCTAAAGAGTATATTAACTTACTAAATTTTATTATCCTTAGAATGTTAATATAACAATGAAGCTAAAAATAGCTTATTTCTGGGCTAAATAGTATTCTTTTGTAATATAAACGCTCTAAATCTTATACGATAGTTAAACATTTTGATTTTTTTAACCGAAGATGTCGATTTTTTTTATTTTGCATGCATACATTAAATAGGTATTGTATTTCATTTATCATAAAATTACACCTTGACCTTCAATAATGATTACTACTACATGATTGTTTTGAGAATTAATGCTAGCTCAAACATATTGTTCCTTTTAAAATTGTAAGTAAAACTAATAGATAAGTTGTCATATTTCAAATTAAAAATATTTTCCCTTACGTCTCTAATTTCTTATTTTATTCACATCTAAAATTTGCAGAAATTCTTGTTTATAAAACAAGAGCTTATATGATCTTCTACCTCAGTCGGTTTATAAGGCTTTGTCCCTTGTTTTAGCACATTTTTCTAGGGCCTCCCTGATATAACAGATTGTTCACACGCTCATTTGCTCTTTAGTAATTCAAATCCGTGATTTCCACGCTTTTTTGCCTTAATTAATAACGGATTGCGTTTGGATGCATTTTATAGTTGAATAAGAATAACACTCAGCTTTTAAATTATTTTTGCTTTTCTTTCTGAATCTCTTGCCTCAGAGAATTCGTATTGCCTCCATTGCCGACCTCTAACGACGACTTATTTAGGCTTTCCCCCATAAAACACCATTTAGCAATGCATTCTTTAATAGGATTCTTCCCGTTTAAAGTTAATTAGTGTCAGATTTATAAGTAAAAGTTTATAATTAAAATATATGTAGTTGTGTAATTGTGAAATCCCACCCTGCCAATGTTTGTTTAATGACTTACCGGCTTCGATGTTTGCAGGCATGGTTATAAGTCTGATGAATGTTGAATCTTAAGGCCTTATTTGCTTACATCTTATGCAATTTTGCAAACATCTTTGTCAATTTTTAAGGGCTGGTTTTTCGATCTAAAAACATATGCTAAACATGTCAAAATATTATTTTTGGAAGGGAAATGGATGAGAGTTGGAGAGTTTTGGGTTTTGGGATTAGAGTTAAGGTAGCGTAAAGAATCGAATTTTCATATTTGTATTTGTTATTTGAGGATGAAACTTTACTCTAATTCAAAAATAAAACTTTAAGCTAATAATTTCACAATATTGCTCTAGGAATTATTAAAACATATATTAAGAAGAAATTTAGGGTTTTAAGCTCCCTGAGCCATTTAACAAATCCAAATAAATTAGGGAAATTTTAAATCACCAGTGTTATCTTTATCTATTTAGATACTATACCTTATATTTGTAAAAATGTCCTCTAGATCGAGCTATCTTATTATTATTTATTATAATAAACGCCTCTATTATTTTTTATTGTTAGGCTATAGAAAATATTTAAAAAAAAACAAAAAAAAAACGTTTTCCTCATATTTTCTATTTGTAGAACATCCCCAAACCCTGGAATTTGTGTGTAAGCGTTCCGCGCCTCGTATTACACAGGTCAAAAAATATCAATGTTAGAGACGTGAATTATGAAAACATAAAAGAATGCATCTTTATGATGGCCTAATCTCATATATATTTTCCTCTTAATTTCTTCTGTCTTTGGCTCCTTAGATCCGTATAACAAAAAATAGCCTTTTTTGACCATATTCACAAAGCTAAATATATAAAAAGAAAAAATTTAAAATTATTTTTTGCATAAAAAAATCCCTTGTAACTTATATTTTTGATCACAAATAATAAAAAACAAATTTTATCAATATATCAAGCTCTTACATCGGCATTTAGGTAAAGATATTTCGCGTCCAAACTTAAATACGACACGATATATTATCGGTTTTTAATAAAAATATTATTTAAAGTTTGAATTTAACAGTTTAACTATTGTGAATATGCAAAAATAAAATTTCAATTTTATTTTGTTTTTGAATCTTTTTTGATTTTTTGACCTTTTTTTTAAAAATTTTCAATGTTTATAACTGACTAACTAAGTTTGATTAGGAAAAACGGTAAACGGATTTGATATTCCCTAAGATGGCAGGTTTGATCTCTGTAGTTAATTTATAACTCTCAAAAAACTGTTGACCTGTGTTATAGCTTAGTCCAAGAGCCCAGGCTTAAAAACCTAGGTCACCGGCATGTGTTAAATCTCATTTAATTTGCGGGTCACAATTCTCTTATTTCTCTAACAATTTAAAAACTTTACAACGGTTAAAAAAAAAGAGTAATTATAGGGGCATTGATTTAAGACACCTATTATTTCCACCTGATCTTTCATAGCACAAAAAGTTAGCCAAAAAATTGGGTCACTTGGTTGATTCTGTAGACTAATACACATTTAGCGGGCAAAAAAAACTTTTTTTTCCTTTTTTTTATATCGTCCTTTACAACATTTTTGATGTTAACTCGTTTGAGACATTTTATTTGGGAAAATGAACAGTTATTGATAGAAATCAAAAACAAAAAATATACTTGTAACCATATATAAATATAAATTATTATTTCAATTTTGTTAAAAATAAAATTTTTTATATTCCATATTTTTTATAATTATTTAAAATGATACTTATGTGTAGGGTTTTCGTGCCATATACTGTAACCGAAGAGGTTAAACCCCATTGCGACACGCTTGATAAGATGTGGGCCTACGTATCGAATAATCACAAATGCGACTCCAAGTTTGAATGCCTTATCAATTTACATTTTATCATAATAAACATTCATTTTAGTAGCATTAAGTTAGTTTAAAAAAAGTAGTTTTAAGCCTCAAAATAGTTTATCATAATTTGTACGAATATAATCTAGATCGGTCTTATGATTAAATAAAACTTATTATTTGATACATTATTAAATTTAATTTAGACATAACTTTGTAACTATTTAATATTTAATGTATAAGCTGAATATATAAATAATATTTTATCGCGTTTTAGACACGTGACCACAACGAAATACCGAACAAAAGAGGTGACAGAAAAAGTTTGTTGTCTGGGATACATTCCTTTCCAAAATAAATGCATACGTAATTATTTTAAATAATTGTATAGAGTTTAATATAATTTAAATATATTTTTTTTACACTTTCTAACGAACCAACCCTCCAGCTGGTTTATAATTTTTGGTCAATACTTAGGTTTCCTATAGTAATATTTTTTGTATTTTTTTTTTAAAATTAGATTCGTATTCATATATAATATTTATAATTCACACATTTTTTCCTTTTAGATATTGACTTTTAAAAAAAATATATTTGAATATTTTTAATTGTCCTAGAGGATTGTCAGAATTAATTTTAAATAATGTTATTGCATTTTTTTTTATTAACTTTAATATATTAACTGTAGCCTTTTGCCCTGACACATGCACCCATGGGATTTGCGTTGCCCCTAACGAATGTCAATGTGATGCCGGATTTTCCGGGAAGCGTTGTCTTTATGGTTAAATAAAATTTGTTATGATATAAAGTTATTAACGCGACATTGTAACATTTTAAATTTTTAACCGGATAATTTACGGGTTAGGGTTAGGAATTGCGGCCAGTGGATATTACCTATACACATATAAAAAGTGATTTTATATTACCATATTAATTTTTTATATATTTGTTCCTCCAAAAGCTTGTAAGAATATGACATGGGGCGCTTCATGTAATCAACGGTGCGATTGTAAAAATGCCGATTCTTGTGATCCTGAAAATGGGCAATGCGATTGCAAACCTGGTAATTTTTTTGTAGCCTATAAAAATAATTCAAACGACCTTTTAATGTAATAGACCCTTTTTAAACAAGGGGAGCAAATTTTTTTTGGCTTAAAATTTTATCTGTATTTAGTCTATACATATTTTATTACGCTTGTCTACAAAATTAAAAGTAGGCAAAATTAGATTTAAAATTTAAACATCGTTAATTCAGTTTTTCCACCAAAGGAATTCTCTCTTGTACACACCAAAATTTTATATATGCCATGACATGTTTGCGACTTCGAGACTTAATATTTTAAAATTATCTCAAAAAAATTAAAAAATTTTTTAAAAAATATTTTTTAATCTATTTTAATAAGTGGTAAAAGAAAATTATTTAATAGCTTGGGCCCCATTTCAAACATAAAATTATTTGATTTTATTACGAATCCAATTTAAATAGGTTATAAAACATATTTTTTTTTAAGTTAAAATCTAAGTTTGTAAATTTTTCCATTTCTTAATATTATTTTTGTGTAGGTCTTTAGATCGGACGTGTTTCATTTCATTTTTATGAGCCTTGAACAAGAAGTGTCACATATTAGTAATGAGTATGGGGAAAAATTTGGCTGGCGGAAAAACGGAAAAAAGATTAATGCCTATGTTTAGTACAAATTATCTTTAACTTGAGTTTAATCTAGCATTCTGGGATTAATTTGTTGATTTGATAATTAAAACTTTTTATATATTTTAAAATCTAAATAATATGCACAAATAATAGTCTTGTAAAATACTGAATTTTTTGAGTATCTTTATATATAAAAAATATAATTTTATCAATTTTTTGTTTTTGAGTCTTGAGTTTGCAAAACGTTACTTTTGACATTTTTAGTATCTTTAAATGTTTATCACAGCAGAAAAAGGTTAACAAAAAATAGTACTTATACTACTAATCTAAATAAAAACTTGATTTGAAATTTTTGTAGACCTTTGTCTTAGGTTTTATTTTTTTTTCTTATATTGACGGATACATTTATTTTGTTTTTTATTTCAGAATGCTTAAAATTGTAAAGCATGGTAAAAATCTTTTCTAATAACTAGTGGAAGATAAAAACGAAATTTAAGTTTTTTAAACACTAAAAATTTTTCTCCATTAAACATCGTACAACTTGTTGCATAGTCGATTATCTGGGCAACAGGTAAACGAAATTAAAATTGAGAGACTAATTTTAAAACCTTCGCCGGCGGTTAAGCATGTCTTTCTAAACCATTGTAGTAATGAGTTTTATAAAATTTATTATATATCTAAAACAAAAAACAGTTAAATATTAGTCAAGTCATTTAAAAAATTTTGTTTTGCGAAGAGAGTGCTAAAGCGACCATAGGTATTTGTCATTTTGCTGCATTTACTAAAGCACACTTTTTTCGACAATAACTTATTTAATTTAATGCCTTAGGTTGGACAGGGAAGGATTGTAGTAAGGCTTGTACGCTTGGTACTTGGGGAAAAAACTGTTCTCAAATGTGTCATTGCACAGTTAGTGAACAATTGGCAAATTCCGAAAACTCCTGCAATAGGTTTTTATAAATGTTTATATGATTATTTGTTGCATTAAAAATCATTGTTAACAAAACCCTTTTTTGTTATATACGCATATATGAATTGTATTTGCTCTATATTATATAGTATCAGTGCTGGGAAAACAATGAGCCAAAAAACTTTGGCTCATTTTCCCCCCCAAAACTTAAAGAAAGAAAGGGGGCTACAAATAAAGGGCCAAAATAAGATTACAAAAAAGCCCTCACTAAGAAAAGGGGCAAAAAAACCCAAAAAAGTGGCTCTTAAAAAGAGCCCCAAAAAGCCTATTTTTTGTTTTCTTTATAATAATTTCGTAAAATTTTGATTTTTTCTTTGTAATAATGATGGGTGGGTTATTTTTTCTTAAAGCATCTAGGAGTTTTTTTAAAAGAAAAGGGGCTTTTTTAAATAAGCCCCTTTTCTTTTGCCATGCCCACGAGTTTGTGGGCATCTGTGGAAAAAAACTCAAAAACTTGTTAAAAAAAGCCCATTTATTTTTTTTCCCAGCCCTGTATAGTATATCGATTCTTAGGTGTTGGATAATATCTTATACTTATAAGAGGATAGGATTTTCTGCCCTTTAAAACCTTTAGCAGTCGCATTAAAAAGAATTTGCCAAATGTATAAATTGTTAGAAAAACCCCTAAGAATTATTTTCTGTATTTTCTTGTTCACACTTATGTTTTAAAATTAATGGTCGGTCTCATTTATCACTTCTAATTTTTTTTTAAATTTATTAGTTTTCTTTTTTGATTTTCTGCAAATTATTTAAAAAAATTAAAAAATTATGTTGCATCATATCTAAAAATTAATATCACAAGGCAAATTAAAGATGAATTGCTCCCAAAGTTCATTGTTTGCCTTTTCTTTTACCACATCGTGAGATGTAAGCTCGGACATATAACGAAAAAAGGTTAACTACCGTTTTGGATAAGACATAAATTGTTATTAATATTAGGTAATATTATGGTTTGCAACTTTTTTTGTCAAAAAAATTTAAATAATTGTTTATTTCAAGATTTGACGGTTCGTGTGATCAACTGTTGCCTTCAAATTGTGCCCATAAGCCAGGTTTTCGCGGGCCAAACTGTGATATTCGGTGTCCGCCTCTCACCTTCGGGCCCAATTGCCAATCTAAATGTCGACCCGAATGTGAGACCGTTTGGAATACATACAATTCTACCTCTTTATTAAATAACCAAGCCTTAGCTGGTATACCCTTAGTTTATAAATCTCGACCATTTATTACAAAATTTTCACATTTAGCATATTAGCCTTTTATATTCTTCATTTGAAATCTTTATTGCTACTTTTTTGACCTCCCACCCTTATAAGAGTTTCCAAAATGCAAAATATAACATAGATGAAAATTACGGGCCTTTAACTCTATAAATGATTTCGGAAATTTGCATTGTATTATTTTTTGTTTAAAATTAATCTATCCCAAGTTAAATGTGTCCAGTTTTATTTATTTAATTACTATTATTAGAAATGAGTTTATATTTACAATTATATTTTTTGATGGATATTAGTAATTAAGCTTTGAAATTTTTATCTTATAATTTGCATTTTATTAATAAGATTGTGTAGATTTATAATTTGTGAACAAAAAATTTAAATTTTAATTTAGAAAGCGTAAAAGCAATTTTTAATTAACTAAAAATATTTACCCAAGTAGCTAAAGATAAAAAAAATGTAATCTAATGATAATTCGTATAGTTACATCTACCTTTACGGAATTAATTAAAACAAATTTATTTTCTAAAACCTAGCCTCTATATTATTATTTAAAATTCATTATATAAAACCATTACATAATCCTTTTTTTTTATCTTTATACGCCAAATCTTACCCGCCTTATTCTCCATTTTATTAACTTAGCAAGCGCCCACATGATAACAAAAAGGCAACGAGAACTTTGTGATCCTGTGAATGGACATTGTTTTTGCCCACCGGGGCTATATGGGGATCATTGCCAGGTTTGTTTAACACGGGGTTTTATAACACTGATTGACATACATATAAAATATTTTGATCTAACCTACTATCTGGTCCGTTTACCCTTTTTCTGAACAAATTTTGAGGGCCAGCCATTAGCATTAAAAATGAATGTAAAAAAAAACAAATGAGATTTAGAAACTAAAAATGGTTGAAAAAAAAACAGAAGTGTCAAATTTAAACTTAAAATAGTATTACGCAGGTAAACAAATTTTTGAGAGTTATGAGCTAACTACACGTATCTGCCATCTTAGGGATTTTTAAATCCCTTTACCGTTTTTTCTAATTCATCTTAGTTAGTCAGCTGTAAACATTAAAAATCTAAAAAAACAAAAAAGATTCAAAAGCAAAAATAAATTGAAATTTTATTTATGCATATTTACAACGGCTAAACTGTTAAATTCAAACTTCAAATATAACATATATTAAAAAACGATAATATATCGTGTCGTATTTAGCACGCGAAATTTTTTAAATTATATAAATGCCGATGTAAGAGCTTGTTATGCTAAAATTTTTTATATCTTCATAATTGATATGATAATTATAAGTTACAAGGGATCTTTATTAAAAAAAAAATCTTGAATTTTTTCTTTTTAGGGTATTCTCGATCTGTCAATTTGGTCAAAAAATGCCATTATTTTGATATGGGCGGATGTAAGGAGCCGAAGCCGGAAGAAACTAAGAAAACGAAAGATATATATGATAAGGCTATCATGGGGATACATTCTTTTATGTTTTCATAAAATTCACGGTTGTGTCATTGATATTTGTTGACCTGTGTTATTATTTACCAATAAAAATCGTGTCCTCTATTCGAGGTGCAAAATAATATGTACTACCTAAGTTATGTTGTTAGATTGATATAATTTAAATTTTGATATTAATTATTTATAGTGAAAAAAATTTTTTTTTCATTTTATTTTCTCAAGTATTGGTTTCATAATTTGTCAACTTTGGCCATTATTTCGATGTTCATAAGTTTGGGCCCTGTCTTGAAAAAACAAAAAAGTTTTAAGGAAATCCTATTCTCTGCGGTTTTATATAACCTCGCTGAACATTTGAAAGTTTTTGTAGATCTGTTTTATAATACAATACTAGCCTACATAATAGCCCATGTATAAATTTATATGGTGGATTATTATTTTTAAGTGCCGGACATACCGATAATTAATATATTATGGCTTGCTATAAAAGTTAAAATCAAATTGTCGTATAAATTATATGCACCCTCAAAAATTATTATCCGTTTATTTTTTTATTTTAATTTGTAAGTAAAGAACTTCAAAAGGAAATTAGCAACTCTTTGTTTTTATCATTTGTTTTGATAATTGACTAAATGCAAAAAAGTATGTTATTATAAATTTGCGACATCCTTCTTTAAATATCAAACTTTTACATTATATCTAGGCAATTAAATTATGGAAACATCATCCCATTCCTTATTTGTTTTTTTTTACAATAAACACCTATTATCTCAGTTTTTTGGTACGTTAAGTTTTTTGTTAAGTTACCTGTAGGTTACATTCTTCTCACCCAGATATAATTTAGTACAAATTCTTAATCCTATATAGGAAATTTGCGATTTCGGGAAATACGGTCTTGATTGTGAACTAAGTTGCGAATGTTCAAACCTATTGGCCGTTATTCATAAGGGCCCGTCGCTAACCGTTCATTCTAATAATGAAAATAACAATGATGAAAATACTGAAAATGGTGAAACTTACCTTAGCGGTGGTGATAACACGTGTGATCCCGTGAGTGGGACTTGTAGGTGTGCCGATGGATATTTTGGGATCATATGTCAAAATCGAGTTTGTCCAGCTCGAAAATTCTCTTCTGCCAAGACATTGTCTGCTAAGGTGCAAAATAATTTAAATGAGCTTTTTTTAAATATTGGAAATATAACAAACTTTATTTCGAATATTTTTGTTTCAAATTGTTATGTGCACCTTAGAAATTATCAACTCTAAGAATGATTATGAAATTACTTTAACTTTGCATTAACTTTTCATATATCTTATTTCTTCATCATACCCCTTAAAGCACGATAGCGGAAATAACATTAATTTTCTAATTTCTGCCGCCTTGGCTCACCCTTCTTCCACCCAACCTAGTACAAACACTAATAATAATAATGATAACGGCAAATTGGTTTGCGATACCTCCTGCGATTGTCCCTTCAATTTAGACCTAAATAATAACTTAATAAATTCAATTTACCCGCGATTTCAAGATTGCCACCCCTTAACTGGAGATTGCCGATGTGGCCCTGGATGGACAAACCCTCCAACATGTGACTTGCGTTGTCCACTTGTCAATTATGGTTTTTTTTAGTTTTTATCTAAATGTTACGCTTCACTTGAAGCTTTGAAAAATCGAACCTGCTTAAGGCGTACCCATAATTTGATTAAAAAGGGTTGGGAGGGGGTGAGTAACAAGGAAAGAGGTAATTTTTAAAATTAGAAAGGGAGGAGGGGCGAGAATGGTAAATTTTTTGTTTTTAGTTTGAACAGTATAACAAAAAGCATAAAAAATTGTATTTTAATTATATATTATAATCAATAAGAATGCTAAACCCAAATAATCCTATTTTTTATAGCAAACTTAACGTGTAAAATATTATGTGTTTGTGATGAATAAAAAAATTGATATAAAATAGCAGGAATATTATTTACTTTGTAATCTATTACATGTGAAGGACACGAATACATATTACACAAATACATATATTGTGAACATTTTGTTGAACATATGTTTCTTTATAATTTGTATTTTATCCCTTGGTTAAAAAAAAATACCAGCAAATTAGTTTAAGGTTATTAAGATTTTCAATAGGATATATGGTGTCTGAATATGCAGGGCAACTTTAACTCTATACTTTGTTGAAATTGCATACGGTAAAGGGGATAGGCAGATTATCATATATAGGTATAAAAGTTAAAAGCGGACGGATCCGGCCCAGCCTGCCCGACATATTCGGCCTGGAATTTGATTTTTAATTAGGGCCCGGCCGCGCACTAATAGAAATTAGGAAATTTTTTATTGTAAGCTATAAATTTTTTGCTCTAATCATTATAATACAGAGTGTAAGTAATACTCTCGCGTGTAATAAATTTATGTTAAAAAAAATTAGGCAAAATGAGATACAAAAAATCGCGGCTTATGGGTCTCAATTTCTAATACGTATATTACTTGCTCGTAACTTTATTTAAGATTGTTGCCAAAAGAATTATCAATAGATTATGTACTTGTGTCTTATAACATGTGTCTTATTACATATAACTTAATCCGTACGTATTTATTTTTAATTAATTTACAAATAAAAGAAAAAAAGATATATTATTACAAATGATATTTTATTAAAATAAATTAAATCGCTTAGTCAGCTCTAAATTGAAAAATTTTGAAGCAATTATGTGACAATATAATAACTAAACAATATAATGGGATAGGAGAGGGGGCACGTGCCTGGGATGAATTATTGCATATTTTTGAACGTTTTACAGAAATGACAAATTTAGCAGTAGGGAATAGATTTAAGGTTCAACCCGGTACGCCAAAGAGTTAGCTCATTTTTTTGGTATTATATCAATTATGATTATTTGCTTGATTAGTATTTTTTGACTTGCTTTTTTTTAATTTCATTTCTGCCATATATTATTGCCGCCAGGTTGTTTTTTTTTTCATTTCATAAAACTGTGCATACAGGCTTGGACTCAATATTAATTTATAATAACTTTTAATGTGCTTTTTATACATTAAGTGTTTTGCTACTTTTTGGTATTATTGATTCTTTTTTATACTTTAGATTTAATTTATTCTCGTTTTTTTAGCAGCTACTTTTATATTTTAGCTCCTAATTTATATTATCGTTCCTCGGCCGGTGTGAGTTGTAGCAAACGGTGTCATTGTGGACCTAATTCCCTTCAATTCCACAAACATTTATCTACTCCTAACCAAAATAATAATAATTATAATGTGCCTATTAAAAACTGGAAAATTTTTAACTCTTACCTATCGAACTTATCTACTAACACCTTCGACACATCATTGTACGGGCCTCTTATATTTGAGTGTCATCCATTAACAGGAGACTGCCTTTGTCCACCTGGTATTTCACAATAATTATTACAAATTTATAAATTGTCCCGCAACTTGAATACTGTTATTTAAATTTTACCTTAATTCAACTATAGAGCTATTTAAAATCGAATCATTTAATATGTTTCTACACGTACTCTATTTTTGTGTTAACAATTATTAAACTATAAAATGTTAAAAAATTCATCATTTTTTTAGCAAGCATGAATGATTTGAAATAGCAAGCGTTTTCATTTTGAATTATATAAACTTTATTAAATATTATTTTGTAATGATTGAAAGCCGCTACATTATGTTATTTTATTCTAATATTTATATTAATATGTGTATAAAGGTTTTAAAGGGCCTTCTTGCGATGAAACCTGCCCGCCCACTAAATTTGGTCCTAATTGTCAGCACGAATGTAGCCATTGTCCTACTAAAGTTTGTCATCCTATAAGCGGGAAATGCCCCGAATTAACTGCTAAACGCTGTTCTCTCACCTCTACTGATCCTAATTGTGATAGACCTTGTCGAGTATAATTTATAAGTTTTGAAATAATTTAAGCTAGAATTTTTGTTTTTTTGTATTGTCATTGCGCGACTTTAGTGTAATGCCCTAGGCACTCGGTAATTTATCTTATAAAATAAATTTTTTGACCATGTTTCATAATAATTAGTATTTGGAGGTGTTTTGAATGAAATATATGTTATTTTTTAATCTAATTTATTTCGAGCGTTTTATATGTTGTACTTTGGCAAGAACTCTTTGATTGAAGTATTTTTAGAAATATAAAAAAAATTTTTTGAATTGATTTGATGTTTTCATTTTTTTGCTAGATCAGCAGTTCTATTTTAGTTTGTCTTAATCCATCAATTTCCCTAAATCCTGCAAAACACATTACAACAGCACATGATAATTGCTAGATGGCTTAGTTAGCGTTTGAGCATCCCTGTTTTAAACGCAAAATGTCGGTCGATTTTGTGCATAGGCTCTATTTCTTAAATAAACACACCTAGACAACCTCTTTGAAGCTGCTCAGTGGCCAATGTAGCCTTTAAATGATACGCCTTGATTGAGAGCCTAGGTCACAAACTTAGGTCGCATGAGCCAAGCTCAATTAGTTGCTTACTTCGGATAAAAATGGTCTTTAGAAGGGTATGGGAAAACCCCAATTCTAATCATATTTTAATAATTCCTATTTTAGGTTGTAATAATTATATATTGAACTATGTAGGGTAATACATGGGGTACAAAATGCGAAAAGAAATGTCATTGCGCGAATAATGCTACGTGCGAGCCCATAACTGGAAAGTGTATATGCCTACCCGGATACATCGGTTGTTATTAACAACACTCTATGACATAATATAATTTTTTACATTAAATCGCACATTTTCGTGCCCTTTTATTAATTTATATTTTTGAGTTTGTATTTAAGGATTTTTTTTAAAATAAACATTCATTTTTTGTTCTTATACCTTACACTTTGATATGTTCATATATGTAGGCACGCGTTGTACCGATAAATGTCCACAAGGACGATACGGGCCTCAATGCGCTCACGATTGTCAGGCTCAGGAAAAATGCCTCGCCCTCTATTCCTATTCCGAACAGCTATGTAACCATGTGACGGGAGCCTGCACGTGTAATCATACCTTGCTTACTGCCAAAAGTTCTAGACTTTCGGGCACCAAACCCACAAATCTGACAAATATGGATGATGTATTTAACGATCAAGTTATATGTGGCATTGGCAAAAATTTTCCCTATAGTTACGCAAATGCCTTAGGTTATTTCACACTTTTTTATACTATTTATAAAAAAAATTTAATGTGGCATTGCCTTACATTAGTATTTATAAAAAAAAACAGTCCTAAAATCTCATGGCGTCGATTTAAGTGCAAATCTTCTGTATATCTTTTAAAACACTGTATCCTTATCGGCAAAAAAATTAATAAAAGTATTACGTATTGGAGTTTGTTTATAAATTTTATTTTTAACATATATTGTATAGGTTCAAGATCAATGGATAAATTACAACGTTCTAGATGGATTTGGTTTATTGTGTCTGCATTGTTAGCTTTTGTTGTTATAGCCCTACTACTGGCACTGTTTTTAAGACGGAAAAAGTTAATTCCCGGTTTTAGATTTATGAATGGAAATAAATCTCTCGATAAACGTCTGTATGATTCTTATCATGTGACTGATCCGGAAAGTAGAATAACATTTTAATATTTTCTTATCAAAAAAAATTTTTTTCGAATCAAATTTTAAAATAATAAACTCCCATTAATGAAGTGTTTAATTATTATAATTTTCATAACTAATACCCTTATAGTGGAGAAAAATTTTTACGAGATGGATAATACGGTTTATGGCTTACCAAAAAGCACGATAGGTTTACATCCAATGACAAATAATTACGCTTCTACTGCTGCCCCTGCAATAAATCCCCGAAATGAGGCTACCTTTTCACACTCACCACCTGAACCTGATATTCATAACAGTACTAATACATGAAATTATTTATTTTCTTTAAAAAGCTTGTACAAATATAAATCAAAATACAAATTGCAATGTACGTGTTTTTCAAAATTCATTTGAAGCATTCTCCTGTATTTACCTATGTAGTATACAGCCAGCCTTCGAGTTCTAACATCAGCTCGACCCATCAAAGTACAAACGGCCCCCTCCTTCCCTTAAAAGGCGTTTCCTCTTTAACCTCTTCGAATAATTCTCTTTTAGAAGACGGCGGAAGTCCCCCTATCCAATCTACCACCTTAGTTAGGAATGATCTCAATATACCCTCATTAAACACGAATAAAACGTCGATTCAACCTAAGAAAGTAACAAACATTGAAATTGCTCGTAAACTTGCCAACCAATCTTCCGACCAGCCTACCTGTTCAAACGAAAAGGCCAATTGTAGCAACCATGTAAATGAAAATTTTGAGCATGATGGTCCTACCACGTTAAGTTCAAATTCCCGTGTGAATACCAATAATTATAATAATTATGAAAGCCAGGAAGATCCCTACTACCTTGCTTTTGCCACGAACAGTAAATAATAGAATCTTATATTGGAATTTATATGGACGCCGTTTGGGCTTCTAAATTGAAGAATATTTCACTAAGCTCATTACGTTTTTTCTTTTTTATATAAAAAAACCTTATTATTTATATAACAAAGTAGAACTATTTGAAAGCTTGAATATAAAAACATTAAAATCAATGAGTAAATTTTTTATTTTTATCAAGGTTACTATATATTCCTTTTAAAGAGATTGACCTTAAAGGGGCAGAATCTTTTTTAACTTGTACTCGTTCATTTAGTCAAACTATATTTTTAACCTTTATGAAATTATATATATTTCACTTTTTAATATATTGAATTCTCGGGCCTTAAAGTCCAATAACCAGAGATAAAAATATTAAATCTAGGGGCCGGTTGGACTTTAACGGTTTTATTATTCGTTGATTTATATATTTTTAACGTAAATGTCATTATAGAGGACTTCAATGGGCCAAGAAACGACTAAAGCTGAGGAATAAATACGCTTCTACTTATTTCGCTTTTACCATACCATATCACATCTATTTAATATCATCAATTTTGTATTATTTTAGATAAATCAACTTAAAATTATTTTTTGATTATTTTGTTTTTAAAATAGTACAAATTTTTATTACTAATCAAAATATATGAAAAATAATAGGTTTTATTTCATTAATTTTTTAAATTTAAATTTTATATACCAAATTATTTAAACTCAATTATTTAAACCTGACATAATATAATATTTATGCATTTGCCCTTTCTATAATTAAATAGGCATTGGGATATTTGATTTATTTTTTTATATTTTTATAAAATCGCATATATTTTCTTTTTAAATTATATTATCTATGACCCTGCGATTTTAATATTTTTGTTAAATTATTATTGTTAAATCATGTACATTTTTTTAGAATTGTTTTTAATAAACTATAAATTTAACAACTATATTATGAAAACCTTTATTTTAAAAGTAAGTAGCGTTGTTAGTGATTTTTTAATATTATATAAGGGTAAATTATGATAAAATTTAGCTTAATTTGTATGGATAAATGTATTTTACATATAATGTAAATAATTTAATCAATGTCAATAAAATTAACAAATTAGTCAGGGAAAATCAAAAATAGTCATATCAAAATTAATAAATTAGTTATAATTTAAAATAAAATAACGTAAATTAAAAACAGGAAAAAAGGGTATGGTTAAATGAGCATCTTAATAATGATATAAGGGTTATAACAAATATTCAGATTTTAAAAATTGACTAGTTAGAATAGTTTAATCATATGTAATCTAAAAAATAGTAGGTATGGTACACGTGGATGAATAAAAAAGGTATTTTTGCCAACGAATTTATAACCCATTGATATTTATAGCAATATAAATGTAGGAACGGTGAGAAAAATATAGAATTTATTTTGAAAAAATAGTTATGACTTTTATGCAACATGGCACTTAGGAAATCACGGTAACAAATTTAGCAACAAAAATTATAGAATGAAAGTGTTAAATAGAAATACATAACTTTTTTGGTTAGGAGGTGGAATTTTATCGTTTGATCTCAAAAGCCAACAGGGTTCTTAGATCATCAACATTAAATTTCCAAAAAAAAACAGCAGAGCAATAATATTTTATTTATTGCATAAAAGTGATTTTGTGAAAAAAATGAAGCAAAATAAAAAAAAAGTGTGGTACGATTTTTAAAACCAATTCTGGCGCGTTCGTTTTTTAAATTTGATAATAACCCCGATATTTTTTTTAGTGAGGCGAAATAAAAAACAATTTGAAAAAAGAACAATGTATGCGCGCGTGTTTCATTACTGCCAAGTCTTTTCCGGCATAACGTAGGAGATGTCGTCCCAGGGGTGTCGGTAGAGGCCCTGCTTGAGCCGCTTCTGGTCAAGGTAATGCCCAATGAAGCCCATGCTCCGCCCGAGCACAAACAGGCCGTTAAGCGCCCCGTACTCGACGTAGTCACGCGCCTCTTCGGCCGTGAAGCAGCCCGAGTTTCGGAGGATGTCGACGAATATGACACCGATGGCACCGTCCACGTTAAGTATTAGGTTTGGTTTCTGCGTTTTCATTTTTAGATTATTGTGATGATCAAAACATAAGATCAATCGATCGACATAATGGTGACTTAAACTAGATACCAAACTCGGCAAGAGAAAGCCCGCCCGAGGGCCGGACCTTTGTATAAAAAAGACTGTTAATTTTAAAAATAGTTTCGGGCCAAGTAAATTTTTTTTATTTTTATTGTCTTTATATCAGGTCAACAAATTTGAGAGCTATGAGCTAACTAAAGGAGATCAGACCTGCCATTTTAGAGATTTTCAACCGTTTACCGTTTTTTCTAATCAAACTTAGTTTTAGAAAAAATGCCAAAAAATTAAAAAGATTCAAAAACAAAAATAAATTGAATTTTATTTTTTGTATATTTACAACAGCTAAACTGTTAAATTCAAACTTCAAATTTTTATTCCGATAATATATCGTGTCGTATTTAAGTTTGGACGCGAAATATTTTGTATTATCTAAATGCTGATGTAAGTGCTTAATATACTAAAAAATTTTATTTCTCATTTAGATATGATAAATATGAGTTACAAGGGATTTTTATATGAAAAAAAGATCCTTAGATTTTTTCTTTTTAGGGTATTCTCAATCTGTCAATTTGGTCAAAAAAGGCCATTTTTTCGATATGGACGGATGTAAGGAGCCAAAGCCGAAGAAACTAGGAAAAACGAAATACATATAGGAGATGAGGCCATCATGGGGATAAATTCTTTTATGTTTTCATAAAAATCACGGTTGTGCCAGTGTTATAATGTGGTTCGAAATATCATAGATTAAGGGTATTACCTAAACTAGTAAACTCTTTTAACAAAATTTTCCTGATTTTGCAAGATAAAACCGGGTCAGGGCCAAATTAAAAAAAAATGCCAGACCCGGCCGTAATAACACGGTCCGGTTTGAATTCTAACTTATACTTAACGATAGGAGAGATGGAAATTTTGAGAGCTTTCGCTTAAAACACTTTACCGTTATTTTCAATCTCGGTTATAACACATTTATTAAACAAAAAATGTTGCTAAATTTGTTATATTTTTTTTAATTTTTTGTTAGACGTAACTTTCATTTTTAGATTTTTTTTTTTTCAAATTATCAAAATAGTACATACAGGTCAAACCCATGAAATTTTGACTGAAAACTACGTAGGTAAAATCAAAAATACATATTGCAACATAAAATCTAAATTTGCATAATTTTTACTAAAAAATTCGAACTCGTAATGGCCGAGTTTTTAAGTCTCGAACAAGGCATTTTTTACTGTATTCTAATCTTAACGCAAAAAATAAAGGATTGACGAGATTTCAAAAAACGGTAAACGGGTTTGCAAGTAATCATTGTCAAATATAACATTACTTAGTGAATTTTTGTCGAAAAAAACCTTTAATTTATTTAAAATAATATAGATGAGCCACAAATATAAGGAAAAAAATCTTCAACATTACTAAATGTTCAAATCGAATCTTTTTTTGTTTTTCTTTTTGAGCCAATAAACCAAAGCTCTAAAAACAACGTTTTTCATAAAAACTTTAAAAAAAACATAAATAATTGAACTATTTAATTTTGGTCTTATTGGATAGGTAAAAATTTTATGATTTACTTTACCAATTTTATTTAAAAAAAGAGGTGACAATTTACCCTTATAAAAATATCTTCTTGTTTTTAATCACGTGATATTTTTAGATATTTTTGACGTATTAATGTTTAAAGTAGCATACCACTAATTGATTTTGATAAGAAGTTTTGATTTAATAAACAATTATTTAAAACAAAGTGGTAGAAATATTTGTAGATACATATAGATAAATACCTTAGAAGTGGTAACTTTTTCCACTTCAATGGCATAATCCAATAAGGGAGTAGCCGGAAAATGTGATTTGGCATATTCCTTTAAAATAACGACGCGTTTGTCGGGGTTATTTATCTGAAAAATAAAACAAATATCAAATATATGGACCGAAAAACAATGGTTGCTAAAATATGAGTAAATGACTTTAATATTGATATTTGAAGACACCTAAGTTTATTAAAAATTTTCACTTTTGTAATATATTGTAATATATATATTATGTTATTAATAAAAAAATTATAATATAAATTTTAAATTTTAAGCTATAATAATTTGACCATTGCTTCATAAAAAAACCCATAAATTATCAAAGAAATCTTTAATTACGAGACAATGGTCGAATTTGTTATAAAGTTTTAATATCTTAATAATTAAATGACTTTAAAAATTATATATAAAAGGGTGTTATTCGTTGCGACCAGCATTCTGTTAAATTATTTAAAATTTTATTTTTAAATTTAGCCAAGTTATTTTTTAAGATTAAGTAATCGAATTTTGGGCGATTTATAAAAATTTAAAGTACTGATTTGACTCTATGCCCAATGCCCATAATGAGTTTGCCTTCCTTCCGCGTAGCATTAACAAATTCCATAGGGATGAGTTGTTGATCGTAGTAGGCTGCACTAAATTGTTTAGCCGCCGCATCTAAAGCGCCACCAAAACGGTCTCCCTTTAACATAAAAATAACCAATTTTGACCAAAAACAAAAAACACAACAAATTATTTTATTTTAAAAAAACTATAAAAAAATTATAAATATATGTATAAACCGTAAATAAAATTAAAAAAGCATGTTATACTTTATATTTTGACAAATAAAAAATGGCGGCTAAAAACGTATTCTTATATATATTAGGTATGACTTTCGACGTTGCCCTAATTAAAATGGAGGTCAATAATTTTCAAATACTTCCAAGGCTTTATTTATATACTAAACCCAAAACATAAGCTCTATTTAATCAGTGCTGGGAAAACAATGAGCCAAAAAACTTTGGCTCATTTCCCCCAAAACATAAAAAAGAAAGGGGACTACAAATAAAGGGTCAAAATAAGAATTCAAAAAAACTTGCTAAGAAAAGGGGCAAAAAAAGCCAACTTTATGTTTTCTTTATAATAATTTCGAAAAATTTATTTTCTTTATAATAATGATGGGTGGGTTATTTTTTCTTAAAACTCATAGGATTTTTTTTGAAGAAAAGGGGCTTTTTTTAAACATGCCCCTTTTCTTTAAGCAAGAAAAGGGGCTTTTCTTTTGCCATGCTCACGAGTTTGTGGGCATTTGGAAAAAAAACTCAAAAACTTGTTAAAAAAAAGCCCATTTAGTTTTTTTCCCAGCCCTGATTGAAATGAGAAGTGATTGGCTCTAGCTTAAAGTTAAAAAATTGTGTATATGTATAATTTAAAACATAAAAATGAGATTTACGATGGTTAGGAGGCCAGAAGCCAAACAGGAAATCAAATCTTTCCCAGCCCGGGCACAAACGATTGTGTTATGAGCGCCAGAAACAGCCGGTCCGTGGTCCGCTGTTATGATCAAGCACATTTCAATAAATTTGGCGGCGTAGGGTGGCAATCTAAAATAATAGGAGAAAATGATAATTTTTCAGTAATTCAATTGGCCTCGCAAATAAATGTAGTAATTTTAAAGGTTGCGGGATAAAGTAGCATATTTTTCGGTCGTAAGTTAGGAAACCTTAAAAACAGCCCTTTGACCAAAAAAAACTTACAAAAAGTATAATTAAATTTGGGCAAAAAAAGAAAACTAGTGGTAAACAAATGACCAGAATTGAAATTAAAAAACCTGCGTTGAAACCATAGCAAACTTAGCACATCCCCAATCCCAAGACCTTGTTCGAAAATTTGGGTGATAGGCATACCCGCATACAAAAGTTCTTGACCCCTTTCATCGCAAATGGATGTCATAAACGAGGCTGGTTTACGAATAAGACCTAGTTCCTATTATTAAAAATAATATATAAGAATCAAATAAATGTATATTTTTTTAAGTTTGAACAAAGCAAAAGAAATTATATAATACCATATGCGTTTTTATTAATATATGGCATATCATTAATCTATGAGTAAATATACACATTAATA
Source organism: Acutogordius australiensis (assembly GCA_030555515.1). NCBI lineage: Eukaryota > Metazoa > Nematomorpha > Gordioida > Gordea > Gordiidae > Acutogordius > Acutogordius australiensis. The sequence continues at coordinate 32,339,697 of CM060244.1, read as the reverse complement.
AGGTCGGAGGTATATACAATTAAAATAAAAATTATTTAAGTATTTTTTTTATAAGGATTACCTTACAACAATAAAAATAACGTAAACGTTTTACAGGCTTTAGTAATTAATCTTATTGCAACTACTCTCAAACTTTTTTCTTTGCGTCCAAAGTTGGGAAAAAATTCATGAAATTGATATAACAGCTATATTTAAAAAAAAATCGTAAGCATATTTAGATTCCTTGTAAAAATTGCTGGTCTAAAAAGGTTAATTACTTAAAATTATTAGAGATCTACTCTGAGTACTTTAAAAAATAGATATTATGACAGAACCACTAATTTTATTAAAACTTAAAAATAAAAATTAGGTGCTCTAAAAAATAAAGGGCCTTATACTAATAATGAATGTTTTTTTTTCAAATATGTTTTTATTTATTTCTAATTTTAGATTTTATGATATAAAAGCTCTAAATACCCCAAAATTGGGGAAACCTAAGGTGTTGGGCAATATTCTGATTTCATATTTGTAATCAGCACCAAAAACCTGACCATGAATGATTGTCGTAAATGATGCTTTTAAATTTTGTTCGGTGTAAATATTATCATAAAAAATATTACCACTCTTCGAGCTTTTGATTTTTAATGCATTTAAGCTTTAAAATATATTAGTATCCGATAACTTACTGAGAAATAAAAAAACTTGTTATTTTATTGAACCATATCAAATTTAATTTTGATGCCTCTTTTGTGCTTTTTCTAAATTTTTATTGTTTATAGAAAATAGGTATTATAAATGTGAAATTTAATAATTATAATCTAATTGGTTGGTTTACTTCCTAAAAAATTTGTCGAGCTGTTTAATTTAGTAATAATCAAATACAACTTACGCATGCCCATTCATAGTCCATAGGGACAGGTGGGGGTGGAAGATCAATTGCAGGAACAATAATACCGACTTCAACTAACCTAAACAGGTAAAAAGTTAACATTTATATTAAAAGGACGAGGACAAAGGTAGGAATAACAAAAATATGAGATTTATTTAAACGCAATATAAATAAAGCTATAAGCAAAACTTTTTGTAAGTTTGGGCAATGAGTGAACCCAAATGGTCAAAATTCACGGGAACTAATGCACCGGCCTGTCTGAGGGCTTCGTTTTTGGCGGTTGCAGTTTCAAGTTCGGCTTCGGCCATGCTACCAGCGTGCCCAAATTGAACCTAGGTAAAAAGAATAATTCGGATGTCAAATTTAAATCAAAAGGACGATGAACAAAAGTGTGTCAGGTTAAAAGTTTAAAAACCTTTTAAATTCTAACTACTCTTTTATATTACTTCTGACAATTTAAAAAAAAAGAATAGATTTTAAAAAAACGGAACATTAATTTTAAAAAAGGACAAAAACAACAATAAATCAGGTAACTTTATTATCTTATTAAAAAAATTACTTATAAAAAACGTAATAACATTAATATATTTTTTGCATATAACACGGCATGTCATTGTGGTTTCAATATAAATAATTAAGTATATTTACATCGGAATCAAACATTTTGGCGCATGTGCCAATGCACCAAGCCACAAGTGGTTTAGTAATAGCTCCCTTTTGGATGGCCTGACATATTTGGTATTCTTCGGTTCCCCCAACTTCGCCCAGCAAAACAATCATTTTAATGCGTGGATCTCGCTCGTATCTCATTACGTGGTCCATAAAGGTTGTTCCTGGATATCTAAAAGGTGATGTAAGTGGGAAATTGGAAGGTGTTTAAAAAAACAGATTCTTTTTTTTGAATGAAGACTCACTTAAAAAGGACACCACAAAGTTTTTGGATGGAATACAAACGTTGAATTAAATGAAATTTTGAATCATATAATTCCGCAATCATTACAAAGATATTATAATAAAAAAGCTTAATAAACAAAAATTTGTCTGAAAGTGTATAATATGAAATTATTGATCTTTTTCTAAGTGAATTCAATTGACTATAAAAACATCGAAAATGCCGAGAAAAATTTTTTTTCACTAAAATGGTATTACCGGTCACCGCCGATAGCAACGCCCTCGTAAACGCCGTCAGAATTCCGGGCGAGTATATTGTTGAGTTCGTTTGACATCCCGCCCGAACGGCTCACATAAGCAACCGACCCGGCCCGGTAAAGTTTGGAGGCCAAAATGTTATCCAACATACCTCCAGTGTTACCTAATAAAGAATTAAAAATAGGGCATTAACACGAAAACATATGGTATGCAAAAGTAAGAGGTTTTGATTATAACACAAATTTTACAAAAATAAAAGCTAGTTTTTACACTAAAAATTATCTAATATTAAAAAGGTTTGGAAAGGCAGGTGTAAATGTTACAAGGTGAAAAACACCAGAGTGTTAAAAATATATCTAGTAAGTATGATTTTCTAACAAACAAAAATTTTCAATTCTTGTGTGTCTTAATTTTTTTAACATGGAACAAAATTAAATAATATAAAATTGGAAAAAAAATATTAGTAATGAATTTCCTTAAAAATACATAAAATAAAAATTTTTATTAAAAAACTAATATAAAGAAAAATAAAATGTGTTTAATAATTTTAGTCCTTGCTTTACGTTATAACCCAAAAAAATTTAAAATTTATAAATAAAAGTAAAAAGAGGCATTGTCAAAACGGATATAATTCTCAAAATGAGCACCCAAAACTTAATCCTAGATCTAAAAAGTATATTTATAAAATTATTATATAATAATAACAAAATCATAACCTTTATTTATCAAAATATATTATAATGACTTAAACTAACCAGTTTAAATCTTATTTACATATTTTACAACTTTATTTGATTCGATACCAATTAAGGGCATTTCAAAAAAATTGCTAAAACAAGGACATCTATAGGGCAAATGAGATTTTCTCGCAATCATGAATCAATCCAAAATAATAATAAAAGTTTTTTCAGATATAAGGGAAAATCCAAACAATTGAATGAATTGCTAATTAGACGCGGTTCGACACTACCTTGTTGCCTTGGTAAGACAAAAAAGCGTAAAAAAATATAACGTATGCATATAGATAAGTAGATAATATATGTATGTACAATAAAACCATAGTCCATAAAAGAAGATTAAAATTTATACCAATTTTGAAGCAAGCCGGTTTAATGGCCCCAACTGTAGCGGGCCCTATAATTGTGAGACGTCTCGGGTTTTTGTGTTCGTCCTTTAGCATAGAAGCATGGTGAATCAGACATTTAGTCAAGTTTTCGGGAATGCCTTCAGCTATTATGGCAACTGTTTTAATCTACAGTGGGAGCAAAAAGTTGCATTAAAATAAAATGTGGACTCTTGTGTTGAATATATCAATTTGAAATCAAATAATTTGGCCATGTAATAAGCCTATTAGGATATATAAAAAGGAAACAAATATTTTAAACAAACTAAAACAGAAAAAGAAAAAAAATAATAAAAAACAAACCTGAGGGTACTTATAACACTCGAGTGTGCTATCGTAAGCCGACCGCAGGGAAGCGAAGTTTATAAGAACGTCAGCGTCGCTATGCTTCTTCATTGCATCTTCCATCTTTACATATACTGTTATGATGAAATTTAAATTCTTACATTTTATCGAACTTTATAAAATGTTAACTTTTAAACTAAAATAAATTGAAGCACAGTTTGGTAATTACGAGCAATTAAAAAAAAACTAAAAATAATTAAAATAAATTTGATAAACTCTAAACTTACAAAAAGGTCAAATACTTACAACAACATTCCATATTAGTTTTATAACAAGCCTTCATGTAATTTTTAATATCTTACCAGGTATGAATATTTCCTTGTGACCCCAATAAAATTTAGCCTTATGGTCGCCGGTGAATGGGTATACCATGGCCGCAACTGACGGGCAGGACCGAGAACAAGTGTAATCGAAGTCGAGCATGCTTTGCACGGCCCGCAATTGCAATCCCCAAACTATTGCTTTGGTGTTTTTGCTGTAAAATAATATATTTTTGATGAAGCCGAAAATTCATATAATAGTCCTATTTAAATATATAATGTAACTTATCTCAAATTATTATAACCTCTTTTTTTATTTAATTACATTTCACAACATGCATGCATTCAAATTCAAAGCAATGATTTATATTTATTATTAAAAATAAAAAGTATTTTTTTGTAAAAATAACAAGCTAAAATTATTTTTGGATTAGCATAAACCTATATTATTAACAGGGCGTGTTTAGAAATCGTTCGTTTTATTTTTTTAAAAACTGTAAAAAATAAATTTTTAAAATTTGTGTGTATATTAAAAATTACTAACCATGGTTGCAATATTTTCCAACGCCCAGAGCAATTGCTCAAAGTATGTTTAAAAAGCTTATTATCAATATAAACATAGCTGATAATTATTTCAACAGGACTCTTTTAAAAATTCTAACCTTTGGAAAAAAATTTAAATTTCAACAATAATTTTTTTTCAAATTTAAAAATTTCCCCAAAAATTAAATGAATTCTTAACGGTCGCTTATTAATGACATATAAAAATGTTAATAAAATAAAAACCTCTATAAACAATCATCAAAATACATAAAACTTAAAAAATTGTGATTTCGAATTGAAACTAATTTACGTAAAAAGTAAATAATCATCGGCATCTTGTATATCGACTGGCTTTCGAAGCCCATCTCCAGCAGTGGAGGCCCCTTGATTAATGTCCGTTTTGTGAGTCAAATGTGCCATAACTCCTGCGTTCTGATTTCCCCCAAAATTTTTCTATAAAAATAATACATCGGTTAGTTGATTAGTGATTGATTTCCCTTGCAAATTTTTGATAAATATGATCAAAAATCTATAATAAACAACCAATCTATGTAACTTTTAGTATATTAATCAATTTATTTTGCATCCAATTAAAATCGGAAAAAAGTTTTTTATTAAATTCTTTACAACTTATATTCCTGACGTTCTAGTACATGTCCAAAAGCTCATAGAGCAAATTAAATGCTTGGTAATATGTTTGTAATTATCAATCATTCACTAGTTAAAAAATTGATTACCATGCCGCTAGACAGCAGGAAATTAGCCGTGGTCTCGGAGGGAAGAGGTTCGGGGGCGATATCGGTAACGCCGAGAGCCATACCCACTATGGCTGTCATGTGGGTCTCAGGACCGTATACGTAAATAGGCACGCCAGTGAGAGTTTTACCTTTTTTTCAAATAAAATTAAAAATTCAGGACTAACATGGATGGTGAATTAATACAATGATAAATAATATAAATTTAAATCCAAAATTTAACATGAAGGTGTAAACTCCAATAAAATAAAATTTAATAAACAATAAAATTATATTAGTTAAAAGACATTGAATATTTCTTACCTTTCAATAAGCCAAATATAAATAATTCGCCATCATGTTAATAAAATAAGGCAAATATCAGAAAAGGTCAACAAATATAATATATTTTTAAGATTACATTGGTTTTAAAAAATAAGTTTAATAAAAATTATGTGCAAGTATGGCAATAGGCGATATTTTTATGTATATTTTTTGTTAAATATTTAATCAGCCCATTGGCTAAATCACATAAAAGTAAATAATAGAAAAGGTTAAAAAAACCACCTAAAACATAAATATAAAGATAAAAAAATGGATTAGTGTAAGAGTTAAAGCATAAAGGTGAAATCTTTGCTTTGAGTTATATAAATTATGCCTATATTTTTTCAAATCAGCCCTATGACTCAAAAAATATTTCAATAATTTAGCAACCATCGTTACCTAAATTTTTCATGACCCTAAGGCCCTCCTGATAATTTGGGCCGGCTCGTCTAACGTATATTTTGGCACCAACTTCGCAGAGCTTGGCGTGCGCCTCGGTCAGAGCCCGGACAATTCCTTTGAAAGTTGCGGCGACGTTTGTGAAATTGGCAATGCCCCCACCAATAATAAGAACTTTTCCTGCTGATTTAATGAAACGTAAATTAAAATCGATTCAAAATTATTTTAATTGGCACGTTCAAAGTAAGCTTTTGATTTTTGTACAAAAAATTAAATTGTGTATCCAATAAAATCAGATGTGGCATAAAAACTAGTAAACGTGAGTCTTCATAAAAAAAATCTAAAACAAAATTAATACTTACGTGTTATTTTTAAAGGTATGGATGGATGCAGTACAAATTTATTATTGGCTAAGCAGGCTATTTTATTTAATATATTTCTGTTTCTAAGCTAAAAACCAATTTCAAAAGATAAAAAATGTTTTGGTGCAACTTACATGAATCAAAGCATTTATATGTTTTTTATATATGGCTGCGGCGAATTATTGATTTTTGATCGAAAAAGTCTAACATTGGCTATATAAACGTTAGCAATGATCGATTTGCCAATATTTTAAAAATCAAGCGTATTGTAGTGAACGGGCAAATTATTTTGATATCAATGGTAGTATAAAACGTCAGTAAAGAAAAATAATTATAAAGGAGGTATATGACACTACCTTCGCTCTTATAACGCGTCATGAGTGAGAGTATAGTTTTTGCGTATTCGTACGTTTGAGATTCACTCGGGGCCCCCGAATATTCGCCGTAATTGGCTAACTCACTCGCTCCACCCATATCACATATAGTATCGCTGTTTTATTAATAATAAAATCGTGATAGCTATTTGCCTATCTCGTAATACTATATATTTTTTCTCAAAATCGTTTTCGTTATTAGGCTACGTGCAAGTTAAGTTTTTATTTTTGTAAAATTATAAAAATTTTAAAAATTTCATTTTTTTCAAAATTTTTATTTCTGAGTAAGTATTTTATGTGCATGCACTAAATTTGCAACTTTTTTATATGCGTCCTAGAAATTTAACAAAAATAAAAATGCACGTGGCTTTAGTCAAAAAAATTGTATAATAAACTAATGATTATTGTTGAGATAATCATAGTTTCGCATTAAATTATATTAATACCAATTTTATGACCCGATCGCTAAGCAACTAATATTTTTATGGCTTTGTAAACAATAGTATTTTGTATAATACGAATTACTTTAATGTCAAAATATGCTCCTATGAGTAAAAAAAGTTTAAGCTATAACGCCTGTTAATAATGGCAAACAAAAGAACCTGTAAATAACGGAAGCGCCTCCGCCAGCGACCATAGTCCATATACGGCCTTTAGGGTTAAGTACAGTAAGTTTAAGAGAGGCTCCGCTTTTGGCATCTAACTCCCGGATGTAATCTTCCTGTAAAATAATGTTGTATCTTAACAATATATATTGGCAAAATGAATATTGACAAAAACATATGAAGTTAAGTATATATAACTGCATTGACTCTACAATATGGGCTTATCTCTAATATTTTTACTGTTTTTCCATTAAATCTTCAATCTTGGCCTTTTTTCTAAGTTAAGATCAACTGCTTCAATTCACCAAATCAGTTATTGAATTTTAAGTATATCAGGAGGCTCCATAGACATTTGGGCTATAAAAATCCCGCGTCCAAAATCGTAAATGATTCTTCCCAAGATGTGGTAAAAATTTTTTTAATTATTTTACTTATAGAATAGTTTTTTGTTAACATTATTTAGTTCTTCAATCTAATTTGTATTTTTGACATTATTCAAAATAGAAGGCTTTAAAAATTTTACAAGAACCTATACACTATATTAAAAATCATGAAAATGTCCAAGATCTAACTTAGTTTTTATGTTGGAAAAATATGTAGAACAGTGTAATAATGATAGAATGAATAATAATTGTAATATTGCTAATAATTACTTCAGGGTATGCCTCACGACCAAATGGGGGCGGAAAAGCCATGTCGGTGCCCCATTTCGCCTTACACAAGTATTCAGCGCATGTGTCTATCTTAGCTGCCATGTCTAACGCGTAAATCGAATTATCTTCAGCCTTCATTACTATATATAAAATATATGCATGTATATTACTTATAATAATCACATCTCCTTGTTAAAAAGATGATATGCAAACGCCAAAATTAATATAATATAAGGATATTGAATTATCCTAAAAAAGGTTAGCTAATAAAAGATCAAACCTAATGGGTTAATTTCGAGATAGGTGAAATAAAGGTCGGAGTAAAATTTGAACAAAGTCTCCAGGAATAACGATAACGTCCTAAAATTAAATGAAAATGCAATAATTATTATATGACTTTAGTTTTTAAAAACAATAAAAAATATTATAAAATATAAGAATATCAATGTTGGTACCATCATGGTCCTTTCCGGTAAGAACTTTTTGATTTTGCACAATAAAAAAATATTTAACTTAATTTCAACTACACCTAATTATAAATTATTTCCAGTTACTAAAGGGTTTCTTGGAGCATGATTGGCTGTGGCCAATTCGTTTAAATGATTTCGCATCAAGTTGTTCAATTACACATATTTCATGAGTAATTTAATCCATTAAAAAATCTATGCACCATGATATAGGAAAATACAATTTTTTATGTAGCAAACAGCTCAGACTAAATTTGAAAGGAGATAAGATCGAACATCAGGACAGATAATAATATCAACTAGGCGGTCTGCAACCCAAATTAATTTTGTAGACCATAATCAATTTGAATTTATACATAGCAATTTTTAAAGAAGGTTAAACATTAAACGTAAAGATGATACTCTTTCTTAGCTTTGGGCACATTGATCAATAACTTTTGGGCAATTTCTTCGGCCTTTGGGTGAGTCTCGATAGGTATGTTAAGCTTTAAGGCCTATATATAGATTCAAAATATATAATAATTATATAATATTGATATAATACACAATTATAAGAAGATATAGTAAAACACATAAATATTTCTCTTTGGCAAATATATAGGAAAAAAATCTTCACCATATAGTAGGTAACATCTATCAATTATAATAATAATAAATGCAAATGGCACACATAAAAAATGGAATATAATATATACAAGAAGTAATATTAAAGGTAAAGTTTATGAGAAAAATGTAACTTTAGCATCAACGTTGCCAATATCTATGCCTCCCTGATGATGAAAAATCATGTAGTCGCCCCCGCGGTGTGAATATATGCAAACGTACATTTCTTCATCCTTTTATATAACAAATTAAATTCCATATTAGTATATGTTTTAGTTGTGAAAAACATTGAAAGAAATTAAAAAAAACTTTTCGTACAAACATTTTTTTTTATAAAAAAGATAACTTATATTAATCATTGTGTGATGAGATTTTCTAAAATTACAAGTCTTAAAGTTATAAATTCGCTAAATATAAAAACCTAATGGAAATAGAAGCTTTAAAAGTGTATTTAGATAAATGCAACTTACACTCTCTAGGTTAAATGTCAATCAACACATATTTCAATGAATCGTTGCGAAATCAAAAATATATGACCAAAAATATATAAGTATTCTTAAAATCAAATTATTGATGGTTAAATAGAGCTAAATGTGTCTTTTTGAGCTGCTTAAATTTTAATTTTATTTACCTCATATTATTTTCTTAATAATGCTTTTATACGTTTGAAACTATGACCATGATAAGAAAATATTTAAAAAAAAATTCAAATACATAATAACAATTATAACTATTAATGCACTGTACAACAAATTTTTTTAGAGGATTAAAAAATTTTCTCGCAATTAGTCTCAGGTTTAGTTAATCTCTTAAAGCCTCAAAATATGTTATATTGGGACAAAAGGTCAAATTTTTTTAAAAAAATTTTAAACTTTTTAACAAATCTAGATTTGTAATAGCTAACTACTTATTGTTCCTATTTATACAGTTATCTCAGGTCAAAAAAGTATTTTATGAAAAAAATCACCGATTTTAGAAAAACGAAAAAAATAATCTCTAAAAAAATATAACGTACACTATTAATAAATTTTTTGTCAATACAAATATAATTTTAAACCTTTGTTTTAACCTTTATTTTTATAATATAAAAGTCGACAATACCCCAAGAAAATACATAGATTGCAACTTTAAAATAACTTTTATAAGGCTTGGGTGATAAAAGGATTATAGCCTACTTTTATGACCATGTCAATACCGTTAAGATATTAATAAAAATAATTATAGTGTATTCTTAAAAAATTATAAGTTTGTTAACTCCTTACAGTGCTTTTTCCATTTTTCGTCTCACAAATAATTGTACCCTTGACGCCAAATATAGGTTTTCGGATTTTTAACTATATTTTAAGGTAACAAAAAACGAAGTAATATCTGTTATTTTTAAGTTTTCTCATCTTCAGCTTAACACTCAGCCTGATTTTTATCGTTTTGTCCAGCTACGCGCTCTTAAGTTTGCTTAAAATGGCATTTTTTCATTTTTTTTCTGACATAGTCGCCTATGAATGCTCATCATCTTTTCCTTAATTGTATCAAAAAATAAGGTTCATTCGTTCTTACTAAAATTTTAAATCATATTCATTTCTTTAAAGAGTTATATGTTTAACCGGTTTAAATTTGCTTAAGAACGGCTGCCAAAAAGCCCCATTTTTTTAGCTGTTTGGTAAAGACACTAACTTTTTTAATGTAAAATTTAATCGGCCAAAATTTTTAAGGCAAAAAGACATTTTAACGTATCTAATCCAATTTATCATAATTCCTTGAAGCTATATTAAGCCGGCCAGAACTTTCGGGCGAAATGGTTTTGAATGTATTCTGTTAATATTAAAAATCTTGTAAATGGCCTTTCATGAAATGCTTAGCTCGTAGGTATTTATTATGCAGGAATTGTGGAAAATACAAATGTTTTCTAAAAATAATAGCCTCTTACAATAGAGGCTAATTACAAATTCAAAAAAACGATTTTAATGGCAAAGTTTAATTCAAAAAATAAAAAACAAACAAAAAAATTATGTGATTGGACAAGACCAAATAATTGTTTCAACTTGAAAGAATTTATATTCCATACATTGTGGACCAAGAATGCAACTAATCATAGAGTTTATAAACAGTAAAATTGGCTTATAAGCCCAAAATCAATAACTTTTCCACTACAAAGCATAAAGTCCAAAAAACCAAGTAATCTTTCAAAAAAATTATTTTTTTTTTGAAAAAATAAAGGGTTGGCAAAAACTAATGCAAAAGGTAATTGTAAATAAAATATTATTTGAACTACCTGATGGTGGGGCAAAAACTTTTCGATAATGAAATTCTTCACCTTTCCTTTGGCTTTACCGACCTAATAAAAAAAAAATGTATATACGACATGAGAGCGAATTGAAAAAAATTATTTAATTTTTATTAGTATTAATTTTGCCAATATCTAAGGAAACTAGCATATGATTAAAAAGGTGTTAAAACAAGGCCCACCTGTGACTGGGTAATAATTTTAGGGGCCAACAATAGTTATAAAGAGGTTAAGTCATTATATAGAAGTTAGTAAATAAATTATTAGATTGGCCATGTTAACAAACACAAATTATTTAGCTTGAATGTTTCTCATATCTTCTCCTAATTAAAAAGCGGCATCCCTCAAAAGTTAAAACCATTCTAACTCAAGCAAAGCAACAAGTCTTATGTCGTGTTTAATTTAACAAAAATATTTAAAATTCTCAAATATTGATACGGAAAGCTTAGTTTTTCTTTATTAATAAAACTTTAAAAAAAAATTAGAAATTCACATTATGAAACAAACTTTATCATAAGCTAACATTTACAATTTTAAAATTTTTCCTTTTCAAATTTTACAATCCCAATCTTTGTTATTAAAAAATTTGAAAAAAATCAAAATTTTAAAAATCGCTGAACGCCCCGCGCCCGCCTAAAGTGAGATTTGTTTGAGATAGATAATTCTTTCGGCTAAACTTCACTTTCAGCAACTAAAACTAAGTGCTTGAAAATTTAATCAAACATTAGACTCTGAGCTTAAACAGTGCAGTATTAATCACAGAAATACGCCGATTCTAACTTTTATTCCTTAATTAGTATCCTTGTGAAAGAACGAATTTAAATCATACGTTAAAATAGCACTACGCATAGATAATTTTAATGAGGGTTTCATTCAACTTCTGGATGTTTTTACCATGCACATATGGCATTGAACTTTAAATTATACTTCGTAACATTAAAATCCTTTGGGATAAATATTTATATTCATTATTAGATACGTATAAATCTAGAGATTAACCAAAAAATAAGCTTTAAGTGTTTGTTAGAAGATTTGCAAAATCGTTATATTGCAAAAAATATTTAATTGGTGCAATGACTATAATTCGATGAATCAATTCAATAACTTATGATATTATGAGAAATTTAAGAAAATGTTCCAGTAGTGTAAAAATATAAATTGGAGGACCTTATGAATAATTTAATTGCTCGAACAATTCGCTTAGGCAAGTGAAAAGAAAAGGGAACTAACATAGCCTTATTTCTATTTTTTTTAGATTTCTCCAATTTAGATTGGAATTTGGTACTCCGACCCCGTAAAAAAAAAGGCGAATGATTTTGTGTTAAGGGCGCGTTTAAACTTCATTCAGTTTTTCAATAAATTTTAAAAATTATTTAAACTTTTTGACATTGAACGCATTTTGACAAAAAGTTGCCAATCTTTATAATAAGTATATAAAAAAATTTTAAAAAATTTCTAAAAGAAAATAAAATTTTTAAATTTTTTATCTAAATTATTAAGGTTTACCAAAAAATAAATGATGCCTGAACGCGCCTAGTAGAAAAATTAACAATTAATATGATAAAATCCATTTGAGATTTTTTTAACCAAAATAATCAAATATGAAATTTTACTATGTAGAGATCCAACATTCTCATTTGGGTTATAAAAAATGCGTCTTAGGGCGCGTTCAGACTCATTTCAAAATTCTGAAAAATTTTAAAAATTTCGAATTTTTATAAATTTTTTTTTTTCAAAATTTTTTAAAAACTTTTCTGTCAGAAAAACTATATAAATACTAATAACAAAAATTGACGAATTTTTGTAAAAAAGCGTTCAATGTCAAAAGGTAAAAATTTTAAAATTTTTAGAAAAACGAACTGAGTCTAAACGCGCCCTTATATACAAGTTTTTAACAGGTTGTAAAAAATACTGTTTTAAGTTAAAATTAACGTTTTATATATGATAAATTTATTATCACACGATAAAGAGTATTACTTCTACACTGTGTATTTTATTGATAATTTTAAAAAAATATTTACTTTGTAAAAAATTTTGGGCCGGGCCAGTGAAAATAAAATTCCAGGCCCGGTCTAAATTAAAAAATTTGTCGGGGGGGGGGGGGGGGGGGGGGGGGGGGGCGGAAATATGCCCGATTTGAACTTTATATGAATTTTTTTTTATTTCTGAATACACTTAGAGCAAAAGCATCAAGTAAAATATTGTACAATGGTTAGTAAATTTCGATGTAAAAACCCAAATGTAATTTTGTCTACCAACCGCTTTTGCCTGACTTTCCGCTGTTTTATTAAATATAATGGAGCAATATTTGAAATGTTAAATTTTATTGTTTTGATATATTTCACAATATATTTTATTTAAAATTTTTAATAAATGTTTAAACAGAACAATTTCAAAAATTTTTTTAATGATTTTTAAGCAGGTAAGTCCATAAAATTAAATGCTTAAAAAATATTCAGTGCTTCTTCAAAAAATTAAATGAAATATTACACGTTTTTGTAAAAATATTAAAAACAATATTGTTATTATGAAAATCGGGTAAAAAGATGAAAGCCTTAAACTGCATTCCAACATGAAATTATTAAGGATTCCTTAGGGACTTTGCAGAAAAAAAAAGCTCAAAAATATGGTTACGTGTAGATATATATATTATTGATTTTTATATAACAACAATAAACTTATAAAAAACATCTAGGAACTGTAGTCATAAGATATTCTTGCAGCAATTATAATGTGGTTTTTTATGTTTTATGACAAAATTTGTATTACTGTTTAACTCATGTTAAAAAAAAGTGCTTAAAAATTAGAGTGAAGGTAAAATCATATTTTAAGTTGGCAAATGTCAATATGAAAGCTGTCTAATTTTCAAAAATATGGTAGAGTAATGACCAAATTAAACACCCAAAAACTGAAAAATGACCAACATTTTTTATAACAACAAATATTTAAAATTTGATCTCTTTCCAACTTTAAATTTGTAAATGACCTTGAGCACTTGCAAGCTTGCTTCATTTTAGTTAAGGAGTGTTGAACTTAATTTAGTTAAATGGGTGACTACCAACGTATCCTAAAGTCATCCAATTTATAAGGCCTAAATACCTAGGTCACTAGAAATTGATATATCATTTAATGTGAGCTACCCACTGGAGTTAAAAAAGCAAAGCTCTTACAGGTAAGCTGTCCCCTGAAAAAATAAATAGGAGGAAAACTCTAAATCACCAGTTATTTATACACCTGCTAAACAATTTAAAATAAATTATGTTGATACTTAAAAAAAAATTTACTTAATTAATCCTATTTATGTCAAAAATAATAACTATCACACCTGCATATATACTAAAAAAATGTTTAACTGAATAAAATAATATAATATCCATATATTTATGAGAATATTTGTTCAAGTATTAATGGACATTATTAAACAATAAAATTATTTTAAACAATACATGCTTAATTTTAAAATGCATCATTATTCATAATAATGACCAAACGAACTAAGTTTTCAGACACTCCTATCTATTGCTGTATATAATATTGAAAGAAAAAAAAAATAATTTGTACAAATTCAACTTGATAAAACACAGCCTAAAAATAACCCATGTTTTTTCTCTTACCTTACAACTTTTAAACTTACTTATTTCAAAAATCAAGTTTAGGTTTTTTATTTTATTTTTTTATAGATATCTTTATATGTAGATATAACTACTTTTATTTAATCTAAATGCAATAGACGATGAAAATAAATTTTATGACACAAAAAAATATGATATTTTTCAAAATTAACTTGAATTTCATTTGTGCGTAATTCTTCTATCCAACTACATACTTTATTGTAGGTTGCATCAACTAATATTAAACCAAGCTTACCCCTTCTTTTAATAAGTTGATCGGGCTTTGCAACAAGTCTCTATAGTAATAAATAATGATGTATTATAAGAATAAAAAATTACACGTTATATGCTAATAATTACCTCTGTTAGGAGCCATGGATGGTTATTTGGCAAATTTACTAAGTCAGTGCTAGGATTAATCGATAAAAAAAAATTCTGGTCAGGAACATTGTTATTAAAGACAAATTTATTTAGTAAATCTTTGCCTTTTGCTTCAAAAATTGGTTTAGCCGACATTTGAATATCCAAAGTGTGACGTGAAAATCAGGCGATGAATAAAATTTAAAAAAGAGGCGCAAATTGTCGAAAAGGCTCCTTTAAAGTTGAACGCATTTGATTAGGTACTCTGCATCTTATAACCATTTTGTACAATTTTTGTGATTACAATTACTGTGCTTTTACTTGGTTAGAGCATCAACCTTAAAATTATTTTAAAATTTTATGTTAATAAGGTGTAGTTAGGGATATAATTGCTATATTGTAAAAATTAACTTTCTGCGCCAATTTGCTTTTTTTAGTATAGACACTCCAATCATTTAATTGAGACTAAGGTGGCTAGTTTAATTAAAAAATTTTTGTTAGAGCGGCTTTCAGATTTATTTTATTTATTTTTAAATTTTAAAATTCTTACTAATTTTAATTTTTTTTTTAAATTTTAAAATACTAATTTTAAAATTTTTACTCTTTGACATTACATAATAAAAAGTTGCCAATCTTTGTATTCGCTTAGTTTTTCTGATGGGCGCATTAACTCATTTTTTTTTACCCGCGAATGGTATTGTGAGAATTAACGCGAATGCATACGGATCCCAATTTTACACCTCTACTTTAAGAGTTTTAGAGCTATAAACTTTATTTTTAAATATTTTGAAAAGAAATACGAGCTCGTTAATTATAAACTATTATAAGTTCTCATTAATGATTATTGCAAATTTTATTTGATATCAAGTAAAAAAAAAGTAAAAAATTGAAATTTTTTATTTTTCCATATTACAGTAAATAATTCATGTCAATAAATTTAATGTATCAATATTATTGATTAAATCGTGTATTTACGTCTAGTGAAACATTTAGAGAGTTTAATGGAAATAAAAATTTTGATATAAAAAATTATTTTTGGCTATTATTTATCTTAAAAACTAGATAATTTAAAGAAAAAAAAATAATTCATACATTATTATACAATACAAACATTTTGTATACTTAATAATTAAAATCATTTAAAAAAATAATTAGAATATAAGGTTGCAATAATTTAAGTTTAAATTTAAATAGAGGCAATAACATGGTTTTCAACATTGAAATTGAGAGGATGGGGTCCATGTATACCCCAATTCAATTTCTACCTTCGGGCACGTGCAAAGTGAATTTTTATTTTCGTAAAATTTTCAAAATTTTGAAAAATTTTATTTTGTAATAAAACGCAAATTTTCAAAAAGTCGCCAAATTTATTAACAAAAAAAACTTTTCTAAAAAAAAAATTTTAAAAAAAAAAAAAAACAAATTTTTTTGTTAATTTTTAGACTTTTTAGACCAAATTTTAAAAAAAACTCCTTTTGGCCCTTTTAAACAAATTTTTTTATTAACTTATACCAAATTTTTATTACTAGTATTGTTTATTATATATTTAAGAAAAAAGGCACAAAAATTTAGACCATGATGTATAATATTTTTGAAGATATTCAAAATTCAAGATGTGCGGGGTCCGTATGGCCCCACAGTGCTAATCGCGGGTTAAATTAATTTAAAATTTTAAAAATTTTGTTTTTTTTCAAAAATTTTTTTCTTTTATTTTGTTTCAAAAATTTTTTAATGACTTTCTTTTAGAAAAATTATTTAAATGCTAACAAAGATTGGCAACTTTTTGTCAAAATGAGTTTAATGTCAAATAGTAAAAATTTTAATTTTACAAAAAAAAGAAATGAGTCTGAACGCGCCCTAACAAAGATTGACAACTTTTTACTAAAATAAGTTCAATTTAAAAAGATAAGAATTTTAAATTTTTTTTAACTAGTTAAAATGAGAACTTGTCCTTTTTGGGGGGTTTATTTTCAGTTTCGGGCCGGGTCGGGCTTAAAATTAAAAACCGAATGTCAACCCTGGCCTATAAAAATTACGTTTGGTGGGCCTGGCCGGAATATTATAATATAACGTGTCTAATGGTTATTTAGATTTGGGTCAAGTTTAAATCAATTGTTATAAAGAGATTAAATTTAAATTTGTTTGTGACCAAAAATAATCGTATAAATAGCAAAAAAAATTTCATTGATTGAACTGCCATAACGCATAGCTATGAATCATGTGTTTTATTCTGTTTTATTTTTAAATGGCTGCGGCTAGTAAAAAATTGAAGAAAAAAAATTGAGCGCATTTGATTAACATTAAGATGTCTAGCATAAAAGTTTTAGAAATTAATTTTTTTAAATTGTTAGGCCTATTCTTAAATGACCAAAAAACATTAATTCTTATTTTCGGGTATTAGCCGTTAAAAATATTCAAAAAAGTATATTTTTTTTAATTTTTAGGATTTGCCGCAGTCAATGAAAACAAGGTATTCCATAAAACAATGTATGCTGATTTTGTCACTGTAAGAACATGTGTTCTGAAGAAGAGGATGATTTAGGTTGCATATTTAGAGCTTGTATAAGATATTTACTTTTTTCGTAAAGAAGATAAATAATATGTTTTTTAAAATTTTTTTCTTTATATATTTTCAATTCTCCTTCAATATTAATGATTATTTAAACTATAATCGACTTTTTAAATAGCTCTTATTATTTCTTCAAATATTTTAGTCACATTGAAGTTCTGAGTTAATGTTGAAAATGATTGGTTTAGCCTTTGATTAATTATAACTATAATAAATTTGCTATTTTTTTGCAATATTTTACATACATCATTGATATGTTAATCTACTTGTTTTTTTCATTTATAAATGTGTAACAAAATTTGCTTTTTTTAAGCATAATTTCAAAAGTCTGTCACTAGTAAAGCTAGTTATGATTTATCTAAATTAAAGACTCAATGAAAAGTAAAATTGGTAAAGTTAACATTTTTATTTTTTATTAGGGCGCAAAAACAAAGTTTATTTTAATTAAGAAAAATATTTTTGTTGAAAAGTTTACACAAAATTAGTTGATAATAAGCAAGAGACATTTTTCCTTAAATAATTAAAAAATAAATAATTTTATTGACAATATAATTTTACTTTAAATGTACCCTTAAAAAGTTGTACATATATTTATTTTAATATACTGTTTGCAATTGACAATTTTTTAACCTTACGCATTTCATTTTAAACCAAATCCAGTTTAGTTTTTATACGGTCGATTAAGGCATTAGCATTTTTATATCAATCGATTTTTATGTACTTGGAAGGACATATTTTTTATTTCAACAAACTGCAAAAATAAATTGAGATAAATATTTGTTCAGCAGTTTTATATTTTCTCATCCCCAACATTTTTTTTAACCATAATGTGAAAATATCGTATAAAACTCCATTGATATTAAGAATTTTTTTTAGAGGTTTATTCTTAATTTTTAATGTTAAGTTACCGACCGCCTTATATTAAATTTTTCATCGGTATTTCATCAGACAAAAATGAGTAATACCCGCAAAATACGATTCTAATACATTTTTAGCTGTAAAAAAACGAGGCGGTTCTTTCTTTCATATTTTTTTAATCATTTTAATTGACCTGGTTTTCTTTCTTCTTTGTATAAACCATGATATATTAAATCGTTTTTTTGGATTATTATTAATTTTCTAAGGGATTATTAAAAAAAATTATTTTAATCATTTTCGAACTCGACAAAAAGATGAAGTTTGGCAATCATAAAATTTATTCTTATTCTTAAATTGACTTATTCATCGTATATTCGATTTTTGGCGCCTTATGAAGAAGGAATTCAATTTAAGTATTTTTTAGCTATAACTCTTGCACGACCTTGTTTTTCCGTTAATATTAATATCAATTTTTGCACACTTAAACGCACCTACATTTAGACTTTTTGGAAATATCAAAGTCTATAAGAGAATTAACGTACTAAAAAAAGATTTTGGGTGCTCCTTTTTAGAACTCTTTGTATGATCGCGCATCTATTACATAATATATTTTTAAAATAATTATAACTTTTTATAAATGTCCGTTTATTGACGGGTATAAGCTCAATCAAAATTTATGATATAGCAAAGCAAAGTTCTGTGAGTCGTGACATTTGGCTTTTAACAGGTAAAAAAAATATTTTACGAAAATATGGACAAGGGATCAAAGATTGATGCCATGTTTTTGGCTCCCTCACTTATACCTGGTCAAGTAAGTTACAGTAGTACGTTTTTTGTAATTTATTCTAAGTGCACTAGGTCGGTCGACCTTAAGCTGCCTGTAAACTTTGCTGTGTTCTACACTCAAATTAGGCAGCGTTATGCCTTGTTGTAGTTGGCCGGTTGACCTTCAGCGAAAGCCTTTCAATTTTGTGAGAGCTTAGGCCTAGGTCACCGGACGCATAACTATACGGGCCATGCTGTAGAGTTAAAAGAGGCAAAGCCCAGACGGAGAAGCCGTCCCCTAACGTTTAAGGGTCTGGACGAAATTTTCACTGTTCTAGAAGCGCTAGGGACGAGATAGTTGAGTTTGGTTTTTTAGCAGTTACTTCTAACTCTGCATGCACCGGTCATTTTTGAAGAAATACGGATATCAGTGCGGACAATTAATTACAATCTGATTGGTTTAATAAATGATTTTTTAGGGTCTTGAAATCTTGTCAACATTACGGGTTTCTAGAATAGACTTATTTTTATTCTATTAAATTTAATGAATTTAGATCCTAAATTCGCGTTTTAAAATATGTGGTTATGGTGCCCAAAATTTTGTCATTTTCTAAATTACCAAAATAAGAGTAACAAATTTTTAATTTAAGAATTATCGATCCTAATATTTAAATACATAATTTATAATGTTTTTGCTGTTTGTCTTCCAGGTAAACCATATTCGTATGACCCAAATTTTCACGGGCCTATTGAAAAAAGGTATTATACATTCTTGATGTTTTTAATTTGCACATTAACATTTTCCTGCTAATGCCTTTAGCTCCCTTTCACGCAAAGAAAATTTATTATCCCTACAAGACCAATAATTATAACCTTGGGAGGTGTTATTACAAAAATTTAATTTAATCGTTTTTCTATGCATATATAGGAGATTTACCGACGTGATATGTCTTGGAATCTTTCTCTTTTTCCTTCTTTGCTGGGTCGTCCTTGGACTTTTTGGTACTTAATTTTTTATTTATGAACTCAAACCTCCACATTGTATCAGCATTTTTTTTTGTAACTTTCACGTTTATCTAAAAAATAAAGCAATACTAAAGTTATTATTCGAAAAGGATTTGATAAGCTGGTTTGGAAATTTAAATAATTCCACTCAGGACCTGACCGATTGAACATTAATCGTACCTTATTTATTTGATAGGTTTTTTAAATGGCCACCCCGAACGACTCCTACACCCCACAGATTACAAGGGCCGCGAATGCGGTACTGGAAATTTTGCGTAATTTTTAATTTTTATTTCTCTCTAAATTTTAGTGCTGGGAAAACAATGAGCCAAAAAACTTTGGCTCATTTTTCCCCTTAAATAAAGGGCCAAAATAAGAATTCAAAAAAACCCTACTAATAAGAGGGGCAAAAAAATCCTAAAAAGTGGCCCTTGAAAAGAGCCCCAAAAAGCCCATTTTTTGTTTTCTTTACAATAATTTCAACAGTGTTGTTCAATTTTGCCCCAACACACGCATCTTGAGCCCCAAAGATTTTAGCACGCGTGCTGCCCCGGGGCAAACAAATTTTAAAAATAGCGGGTTTTATGCACTTTTAAAACCTAAAATCTGGTTTTAAGTAACTTTTAGACATTTTTTTAAAAAAAATTTTTGGGGCTTAAAATTTTTCAATTTCGCCCCAGAGCTAAATTGCCCCGGTGCTGCCCCGGGGCAAACAAGTTTTAGAAATAGCAGGTATTTTGCACTTTTGAAACCTAAAATCAGGTTTTAAGTAACTTGTAGACATTTTAAAAAAAAAAATTTTTGGGGCTCAAAATTTTTCAATTTTGCCCCAAAGCTAAATTGCCCTGGTGCTGCCCCGGGGCAAACAAATTTTAAAAATAGCAGGTTTTTGCACTTTTGAAACCTAAAATCGCGTTTTAAGTAACTTTTAGACAATTTGAAGAAAAAAATTTTTGTGGCTCAAAATTTTTCAATTTTGCCCCAAAGCTAAATTGCCCCGGTGCTGCCCCGGGGCAAACAAATTTTAAAAGTTGCACTTTGCACTTTTAGAGTTTAAATTTGGGTTTTAAGTATGTTTTTAGACAATTTTAAGAAAAAAAATTAGGGGATTAAAATTTTCTATTGCCCGAGGTTATTTTGCCCCTAAGGTTGATTTGCCCCGGTGCTGCCCCGGGCCAAACAAATGTGAAAAAACAAGTTTTTTGCACTTTCAAAACATAAAATCTGGTATTAAGTAACTTTTTAACAAAAAGAAAAAAAAATTCTGGGCTTTTAATTTATAAGCACAGCCCCAACTCCGCTGCCCCAAGGTATATATGCTTAAATAACCAAAATTAATCGTAACATAATTATAAATTATAGATGGCGGATTTTTAACTTTATTATTTAATCAATAATATAAAAATATCATGCATAAAATAGTTTTGGTATATAAGCAGTGAGCATTTTAATAATAAATCAAGCTATTTATTAAACAAAATATAGATTTTCGGCGTAACACCCAGCCAATCCGTAAAAAACACGAAGGGCAAAAAACACACTATAATAAATGCCCCGGTGCATTAAGCCCCAAAATTTATAAAATTATATTGCACCGGTGCTTTAAGCCCCAAAAATATAAAAAGTAATAATGCCCTGGGGCTTTTAGCACCGAAGGAGCAAAGTGCCTTGGTGCTTTTGGTTAAAGGGCAAAAGTAATAGAAATGCCCCGGTGCTTATAGCATCGAAGGGGCAAAAAGTAATAAATGCCCTGTGCTTTTAGCACCGAATGGGCAAAAAATAATAATTGCCCTGTGCTTTTAGCACCGGTGCTATGAGAAAAAAGCACTCGGGGCTTTTTTTACATCTCTGAATTTCAATAAATTTTGATTTTTTCTGTATAATCATGATGGGTGGGTTGTTTTTTCTTAAAGCTCTTAGGAGATTTTTTTGAAGAAAAGGGGCTTTTTTTTAAATATGCCTATTTTCTTTTAAGCAAAAAAAGAGGCTTTTCTTTTGCCATGCCTACGAGTTTATGGGCATTTGGGGAAAAAAAACTCGAAAACTTGTTAAAAAAAAAGCCCAATTATTTTTTTCCCCAGCCCTACAAAATTTAATTTATTTATTTTTCCAGAAATTTTTATTCATATGCCTAGATTTAACCTATTGTCGTTTGTCTAATCGTTTTTAAAAAAAAATAGTAATTTAAAGGGTTTGGTCATATTATACCTTATTTACAAACACCCACTCAAACAACACATTTTTATTTGTAGTTTTTAAATTGTTTGCTTTATGATTCATTGAACATTGAACAAATATTTACGTCGGCATCACAAATAAGGATTTAGTTAGCCTATACGAAAATATTTTATGACTTCTTTTTGCATAAAATTTAGTTGATCAAAAACCGATATTTCTAAACATGTTTTATTGAGATTTAATTGAATTTGTTTATATTTGGTACATACTAATTGACAATTTATATTTAATCAATTTAAATTTATTAATAAATACTTTGATAAAACATAAAAATTCCATTTTTTAACTAAATTTTTTTATTGATTTTCACAAGTTTAACCGCGCCCTTTTATAAATATTTTAATGTGATTTTTATTTGCAATATGGTTAGAGATCTCAAGTATTTATATTACTTCGACGTGATTCAATGCACCAAAATTGGTCTCACTGTAATCAAAGGCTGCCCTACACCTCAGGTTCCTTTAAATATATCATTTATATTTTCTGACTTTAAGCTAACCACTTTAACATATATTTATAAACAAAACAAATCAAAATTAAATTTTACGGCTGCGTTTAAAAATGCAAAAAAAAATTAAAAATTTTGTAATTTAAATTTGATGCGACACAAAAAAATGTTCAAAATCGTGTTAAGTAAATTAATTATTGGCTTTTAGCATGTTATTAGCCATTTATATTATTTGTGTCAACTGCAAAGTTTTACGATATATAAATAGGTTTTAATTTTCTGAAATCCCAAAAATTAAAAAAAAAATAACAAAATAAACATTTTTATGTGATTTTATTAAACGTAGCCACTGTAAGTATCTCAATTTTTAGCTTTAATTGCAAAAAAAATTATCTAAATTGTATATAAATTAACTCATTTTTTTTTAGTCTTGTATCAAAAATAAGATATTACTCTATCTTGGTAATTTTAGTTTCACACTATATTAGGTATGTGTGAGGGAATGTCCCAAAGTTACACAAATTCCAAATCTTTTTAGCAACACGAATAGAGATTCTCTTATCTGCAAACCGGACTTGGATCCGGCTTACAAAGCTAGGGTAATCATTTTTAAATTGAAATTTTATGTGGGTTGTAGGTCGGTTTTATATATGTTATATATTACAATTACTTTTAATAAGGTTCGTATAACATAATATATATTTTGTTAGAAATATGGTTTTTTTAATTATATCGGCACTTTGCTTCTATATATACACTAATTTAAGTTAACCTTACATATCATTTTTATTTTAAATCTCATTTATACCTGCCTTAGATTTTTGCTTGAAAGCATCCTTCCCTCCTTTTCCATTATGCTAAGCTATCAATAAAACTTTAATTGTATTAATTTTTAGCTATTATTTAATTGATATATATCGATGTTATAGACTTCTACCCTCACCTTAATAAAGAATGGAGATTGCGCACCTTACATAGTTGCAAGCACCCCCGGTAGATATCTGACTCTTTAATATTTTTGTTTTCACTGTTATTTTATACCAATTGCATTCAATGGTTTTTTTTTAAATTTAAGATTATATTTTTTTAGTAAATTTGCCCAATTGTGACACTTAATGAAAAATTTTTATAATAAAATTGAACACAATAATTTAACGATAGAGTGGTCTGCGTTGTTGAACAAACCCCTGTAATATTTATCCATTGCATTCGATAATTTATAAACAAATTTTTTTATAATAGGCCACAGTCAACATAAGATTTCAATGATTTGAAATTTATTGAACAGTTATATATGTTATTCATTATCGGGGTTGTTAAACCGACCCAGCGTCTAAAGTGCCCGCTACTGCCCGATCCGGCAATGCCTGCTCAGACGGGCAAAGAGCCGGGGCGTGGGCAGGCACGGCTCGGGTCGGGCATGCCGGGCCGTTTTAACATTATATTTGACACGCGCTTCATGTGTATAATTATTTGATAAGTTTCTTTTTGTTTTATTATTTGTTAGTGCTTGGTCGATGTCTCCCTGCTTTTGATAAAGCAGTTGCTAACATATTTAATCCACAAGCCAACATCTTTACCACATATTATCCTAATGATTTTATGAATGCAACTAGGTAATACCAAAGTTTAAGAATTTTTATATTTTGTAAAATGAATTATCGTCACTATTATTTAGGCTATTTTTAAGCTAATTTAACCACGGTTAATACTTTGAATTAAATATTTTTTGTTCATCATCTTTTGCATGATTGTCACTAAAAGCTGAATTTCTAACACATATAATAATCAATTCACATTTTGGCTATATATAATATGCGTTATTTAGGATACGATTTTATTTTGTAATTATAATGTTATTTTATATTTACGGTTTAGCTATTTTATATATAAATTTTTTTCAATATATTTTAATTTTTAAAACTCAATTTTTTTTAAATTTTTTCATAAGCTTACAAAGTTGGATCAGAAAACACGGTACGCGGATTTGAACATCTCTAAGATACGTGTGGCCTCATAAATTAGCTTATAAATCCCAAAATTTTCGAACTTTATATAAACAATATATTCATCCAGATTATCATATATGATATTTTCATTTAAAATGCTAGACACATGGCGCGATTTGCGAAAGTATATACATGGGGTCAGCAAGTCCTTTACGATTTCACTGAGTTTTGGTGGATGTATCTTATGTATAACAATGACATTTATTATTATTTAATTTTTTTCATATAGATGTTTATTTATTCTAATTTCATTTATGTATGTGTATAATCAACTCTCCGTTTTTTGGTCTCCCAATCATTTTTATGCATATCACGTAATAATATCAATATAGGAAATAATGTAATACGTGCGGCATCAGTTGTAGAGAAATAAAAATCTACTTGATGATAGTTTAAAAAGGCATTTTGAACCCCTTGGAATAGATGATCACTAAAATCAAAACTAGATTCAGAGGTACATGTTATGGTGTATAGTTACTCTCATAAATGCCGCCTTAATAAACCAAAAAAGAGGACGTTTGAAGCGAAAAAGTTTAGCCACTTAACGTGTGTTTGATGCTGTGTGTCAGTTTTAATATAGATCTGGTTTTTGTGGATTAGGCCTAACTTCTGCCTCTTCCTTAAAAGGACATTTATACATGGAAAAACACTGGTTGTTGTTGGGTTCAGATGACTGTTTTGTAAACATTTACTAATCTTAAAGTCAGCGCTTAGAACGATAAAAACAGTCATATTTACGAGAGATAACTTAATTTTATATCTTCACAAAATATACCTCTCTGATTTTTATTTTAGTGATATTGCTTTTGCTCCATCAAGATTAGGGCTTGTAACTCCGTTTAACTAGAGTTGATTTATTTCTCTATTTAAAAAATCCACAAAACCGCCCGGAAGTTTTGAATTTAAAATTTCCAAATTTTTTACCAGCTTTATAATATTAACATTTATTAGAATGATGTATTTTGGTTGTCTACACTATAAATTTTTTTTGAATGTTGAACTAATTTTTTCTATTTTTTGTTTGTGTGGCTACATATTAGTAATCTTATTTTTACTCCTTATCTGATAATGTCACCAAATTATTGCAAATCCTATACTGACCCAACATTTTTGTTTGTATAACTATACATTAATAATATCTTGTTAATATTTGTCATATTTAAGCCTGCAGATAATGTCGCCGAATTGTCTTAAGCAAATAATTTAATATTGAACTAGTTTTTTCCGATTTTTTTGTTCGGACGGATATCTATTAATAATCTTCTATATTTTAGGCATCTTGTGATAATGTTACAAAATTGTCGCAAATGCAAATAATGTAATATTTAACTAATTTTCGAATTTTTATTCGGGCGGCAATATATTATTAATTTTTTTTGTTAAATTTCTCCATTTTAAGCATGTCATGAGACATGATGTCACCACCGTAAATAATAATTTAATTAATGAAATAATTTTTTCCGGGGTTTTTGATACGTTTGACTATATACTAACAATAATTTATTTGTTATTTTTAGACTTGCTGAAAAATCTCTCCCATATCGCGAATTTGATTAATTCGACTTGGATTTTTTATTTGTGTGGCTATATAAATTTGTATTTAGTATTCTTTCAGGGCTGTTGAGGCAATACCACTAATTATTTTTGTCGAAGCATAACATTTAAAGTTATAAAAAATTGGTATATTTTTGTCTTTATTAAACTTACTTATAGCCTAAAGCAGTTATGAGATAGAAAAAATCGGCCTCGTTTGTCTAGGCATCCTGACTTTGATCTCTAATAGCCTTCCATATAAAAAATAAGTTATTAGTCAAATACTTGCTTTTTTTGTGGTAAATATATCTCAACAGGCTAAAAATTGACAAAATTATAATTTTTAGTTACACAAACAAAAAATAAATTTCTCAAGCATTTAGTTAATTACATTTGCCGCGATTTGGTGACAAACATGTTGTAAAAATTTTCATAATGTTATTAATATTAAAGTTACACAATCAATTAGATTTATAAAACTTGGCCAATTATTTAATCATGTGCATTTATGACAATTTTATAACATATTCTTTAACCATATTGACAAAAGTTACCTAAATAATGTCAAAACATGACTACACAAATATTAAATTTATTTTATATAAAAACAACATTATAATCACAAATAAAGACAATATTAAAAATTCTATAAAATTTTTCTATTTTAAAAATACCAATAATAATGTGTATTAAATAACTATCTTAAAAACATCTGATGGCGGAATCCCTATTTGATAATACATTTTGAAAACTTAAACCTTCCCGGGCTGATTTTTTGAAGTGAAAAGTTGAAAATCTTGGGAGTATGCTACTTGACCTAAGCTTCTTCAAAACTTTATTGAAATTTTGTCAAGCCCTTATCTAGAGATGAAATAAGTTTAACATAAATTACCTTTCCAAGTATATTTTCTTTAACAACTGGGGCCTCGTGTAATGCATTTACTAAAATCTACATTGATGTCCTTACGAGTTGCGCATACTTACAAAGTTATTAAGATTTATAACTAAAAGAGTTGAACGGATAAATTATGTCAACAACAAATGACAACCTGGTTTTCAAAATTCTTGTAACAATTTAAATTGTATTTATATAACCTATGTTTATCACGGTTTATGTATTAATTACAGTTTACCATTTTACGAAATCTTGTCAAACTTTCGTTATTTTGAAGTATGAAGTATCACTTTTTGCGATTTAATGACTCGGCCATACTACTCCTATAATTTATTATATAAAATGCAAAATGTCCAAAATTTTAATCATCTAGTATTAAGAAAAATTAAAAAAAAAGACTTCTAAAATTAAAAATATTAAGTTTTTAGAATTAATTAAGTTTGGCCATAATTTTGGACATGTTAGCACCTTAAATAGGGCTAAAATTATTAAAAAAATTATATTTTTTTTTTGAAATTTTAGAACATTTTTATGAGTTTGTAAGAAGGATGAACAAAAATCTATTATAAGCAAAAGCCCTCTGAATCATAGTTTAAATGGGCCATGATTCCGGCCCTACCGACATATTTGACAATTTAGGCCCGGCCCGAAATTTGAATTTTTTAATTCAGGCTTGGCCCGGCCCGAAATTTGAATTTTTTAATTCAGGCTTGGCCCGGCCCGAATTCTAAGCACCGAAATTTTTATATTACAAGATGAAAATTTTTTGTTTTAAAACTATCAATATACCGAGTGTAAAAATTATACCCTTCATCGTGTGATAATAAATTTATTATTTTTAGTTCTTGTTTAAATAAAAAAAATAGGGCAATTTTAGATTTAAAACTTAGTCCCGGCCCGTAATTTCTTTTTTCATATTCAGGCCTGGCCCACCCGGCCCTTCCCAATTTCGGCTCGTTTTCGGCCCTTAAGTCCCGACATCTCTACTCTAAATAGCGCAATAATGATGTCATCCGCAAATTTTATAATAAAAGACGTGATTGAAAAATTGTTTAAAGGGATTTAAAGAGAAATTATCCCAAGGTAAATTTTGCTGATATGTGATATATATTAATTTAAGCTATAATTGGTTTAGAATTTTACTCCATCGAAAAAGGTAGATAAACATAAATTAATAAAATAGATCTATTAGCATTCTAATAGATACAATATTTCATCTTTGCAACATATGTAAATTATTATGAATAGGAAACTGAATGAAATACTTATTTATTTAAACCCTATTTTTTCAGCACTTTGTATTTATTATATTATATTGAATCCATTTGCTGAAATACTTTATTAAACAGATCTCTAGTATTTTCTATGGTAGTCGCATTAATATGGATCGTTCTTATGAGATGGATAGCCGGGTTTATGGTCGCTCTTAACTTCTTTATCGTTGTTGGACTTTTGTCATTCGGTAATGCCGTTTTTTTATTCATAAATTTTTTTCCCTGGTAACTTGTATTTATCACCTCAATAATAAAAAATAAAATTTTTTAGTGTATCAAGCTCTTACATTAACATTTAGAAAATACAGAATATTTCGCATCTAAACTTAAATACGACACGATATATTATCGGTTTTAAATAAAAATCTTAGT
Organism: Acutogordius australiensis; assembly: GCA_030555515.1. Lineage (NCBI taxonomy): Eukaryota > Metazoa > Nematomorpha > Gordioida > Gordea > Gordiidae > Acutogordius > Acutogordius australiensis. The sequence goes on along the minus strand of CM060244.1, from coordinate 32,310,670 downwards.
TAAAGTTTAAATATAACAGTTTAGCTGTTGTGAATATGCAAAAAAATTTTCAATTTATTTTTGTTTTGAATCTTTTTTGTTTTTTAAATTTTCATGTTTATTTACTAAGTTTGATTAGAAAAAACGGTACTGATTTGAAAATCCCTATGTTCGATTATTGTAGTTAGCCATAACTCTCAAAAATTTGTTGACCTGTGTAATATGATTTGCCCTTTACCAATGATTTTATTATATTTTATTGATTGTATTTATAATATTTCTTAATTTTTTTAGGCATTTATTATTGCTTCATGAGTTGGAATCGTTTAAGGAACCCGAACTCTCCGTCCATCGATATACTCACCACCCATTTTCAACCGAGTGAACTGTTTGCCAACGTTATCAAGGACAAGGAAACAATCAAAAAAACATGGCTTATTTTTGGTTTAAGCTCACATACATAGTTAGAATTTCATTAAGGGCAAGAATTGTTATTTTGTAAATAAATTGAAATTTTGTTTCTTATGGTAATCATATGTGGCATAAAAAATGTTTAAAGTCTTATTATTTCACAAAATTTTTTTTTATAAATTGAAGGATTCTAATAATTTATTCATTTAAATTTATTGATTTATAATAGCACATTTATATTTAGAATAGGTATTTAAAATTGGACTTACAACGTGCCTTAATTTAATTTTTTGTTAAAAAAAAGGCTATTAGCTGGGGTCAAATGCCATGCCATGCACAAAGAAATTTTGGCAGCATAAATATGAAAATAAATTAATTTCTTTACCTAAATGAAACAAAAACGTTGCTTAAAGGGGCGGCTTTTTTATATTAAGTGTTTTCATATTATAGTAAACTCTAAAATACAAGTGGTTTAGTTATACAATTGTATATTTTTTAATAGGTATTATTCTATCATCCATTTTGGGAATACTCATTCTCATTACGCTGCTTTGCGTGAATCGTTTAAGGATTGCAGTTGCTCTTATACGCGAAGGCAGCAAGTTTTAATTAATAAAATATTCACAACACCTGGTTTTTGATTTTATATTATTGTATTTTTGGGGACAATAAAACTATATTCTATTTCGCCTTTTGTTTTTTTAATGCTTGTTGAATTACATTTTGCAAATGTTTAAAAATATAATTACACATTCATTTATAAACATTGGCATCACACACATGTTATACGAAACATATTATAACACAGGTCAACAAATAAATGTCACAAAAAAAAGTTCATGAAAATATAAAAGCATGCATTCCCATGATAGCTTTATCTCATTTATATTCTCTGTTTTTCTTAGTTTCTTCCGCCTTCGGCTCCTTAGATCCGTCCATAACGAAAATGGTCTTTTTTGACCGAATTGAAAGATCTTAATATACTCCAAAAAGAAAAAATTCAAAAATCTTTTTTTCATATAAATATCACTTGTAACTTATATTTATCATCACAAATAATGAGAATTAAATATTATTAATATATCAAGCTCTTTCATCAGCATTTAGATGATATAAAATATTTCGCGTCCAATTAAATACGACACGATATATTATCGATTCTTAATAAAAATATTACTTAAATTGTAGATTTAACAGTTAAGCTGTTGTGAATATCCAAAAAATAATTTTAATTTATTTATGTTTTTTAATCTTTTTTTTTTTTTGACATTTTTTTCTAAAATTATCAATGTTTACTGACTAACTAAGTTTGATTAGAAAAGGTAATGGGGGATATGAAAATCACTAAGATCGCAGGTTTGATCTCTGTGGTTAACTCTTAACCTCAAAAATTTGTTGACCTGTGTAATTTCATGTTTTATTTTACTCCACAGGGCCATAAGTCTCATGATGACAACCTTGTTTTGGCCCATTATTCCGTTCATTTTGCAACTTGCAATCATGTGTTTTTGGGCCATTCTCTCCGTTTACCTCGCTACCACGGGTTACCCGGCCTACCAAACTTTAAATATTCCTGCTAATTGGGCCCTATATAAAACTCGGTCCGAAAATAATCCTCTGAGCTCTGCCGTCCATGGGTATAACCTACATGAACTGTATGAACATGCCTATAACACGAGGGACGTGAGCTCTCGTAAAAATGACGTTATCTATACCGCTAACTTTACACAGTGTGACCCTGGGGTATAAAATTGATATATGACTAATGTTGAAAATGCCTAAAAAGATAGGTTGGATTAAGTTTCAAATTTGTCATTTTTTCCGCATAAATTCGTATGGTGACGCAAATTTATAAGGACGCAAAACTGAACAAAATTACGTTTTGGCAATCTTTAAACTATTGTTTTAATGAGAATAATATAAAATTTGAACTTATTGAATAATGAAATATTCATGGTGTACTTTATAATACATAAACAATTTTACCTCCTATTAAAAAATTTCATCTCAGAACGTATGTTATTTTTGACTTACAACGCGAAAATTCGGAAAAACGGAGAAAAATATGGAAATAGGATCGATAGCATTAATCTTTTTCTTCTTGCTCTGTAATCTGACTCATTTGACCATATTTGCCTATATAATTTTTAAATTTTTTGCTATTATATTATTAATTTATTAATTTAGTAAAGTTTTAATATTTTAAGTTATAGAGAAACCCAAAAGATTTTGACTCCTTGTGTAAGATCTAGTTTAGTCTTTTGAATCTATTAATAGGTGTTTGTATGAGTTTATGAGAGTGTATATAACTTACTAAAATAATATTTTCATTCTTGTAATGATAATTTAAAAATTTTTTTTAGTTATTCCGAACCCAATTGGAATCATTGAACGTAAACCCGAACTCAACCGCTGCGGTGTGTCAGTTTATGGCCTATGAAAATCACCCGTTAAATATCAAATTTTTGCAGTTTCATATAAAAAACATTTTTGTTATTTAGGGTACTTTACTAAAATATAAGACTTCTTTTTTTGAGACCTCTAACACAATTTGACAAATTTTTGAGATATATAAGAAAGCTAACTTAACATCAAATCTGCCATTTTAGAATTTTCCTATCTTAACTTTTTTTGTTAAACTCTGTAAGCTAGCTAAATATTGGAAATATATAAAAAAATGTAAAAATCAAATGAGATTCAAAAACGAAAAGTTTAAAATTATTTCTGTATATCAGCTAAACTCTATTAAAACTTAAAAGAATAATTTTTTTTAAACCATTAAAAGATCTTTATAATCTTATTTGGATTTTGATATACTAAAAAATTTAATATCTCATTATTTCAGATGAAGAATCGAAATTACAGTTGTTAATGTAAAAGAATTCTCTATGTCATAAAATCAGTCAACTCTGACAAATTGTTTTTTTGATTGTAGGTCTGTTAGTCCCTGTATTGATTTAAAAACGGAAATATATATTAGAGACAAAGTATTTTAGCAGCTTTATAAACCTCGACGAATATGTTTTTTGTAAACCTAAGTAAAGGCTTATTGTTATTTAATCTAAATATGTTTTTACGAATTAATGCCTAAACATTTGCCAGCCGAATACATGTAATTTGCTATTTGATAATTACAGGTGGTACCCCTATATGCAATTCTTTAACCTTTTCGGCCTTTTTTGGGCCATATTCTTCGTTACGGCTTTGAATCAAATAACTCTTGCTGGTGCCTTCTCAACCTACTACTGGGCTAAAAATAAAAGACGGGACATACCGCTTTTCGTTTTGTTTCATTCCCTCGGGATCGCTCTCATGTAAAGATCTTAAATATATTCACATTCAGAATTGTCATTTGACTAATTAGCCTACATTTTGTAACATGTATATAATTTTACAATAGAACGTTTTTTGATTTTAATGATTTATGATAAGTAAGCTAAAAATTTAACAACGAAAAGTGAGGAAATGAAAAGAGAGGATATATAGTAAATTTTTGTCTGCACGGTTCTTTGGTCAAACGTTTTGTAGACTTGTTTTATTTATACAAACAAATCAGTTATCACGTTGGCTCATTGGCTTTCGGTTCGCTCCTACTTGCCATAACCAAAATGATACGTGTCGTGCTTGAATATTTAAACGAAAAGGCCAAAAATACGCATAACCCTATTATACTTTGGTTGATGAGGTGCATCCGATGCTGTTTTTACTGCTTTGAACGTTTTCTCAAGTTTCTCAACAAGAATGCCTTCATTATGGTTTCTAAACATATCTTTCAAAAAAAACTGTTTATTATTTTTAAGAATAGTTGTCTACATTTCCCTAAAACAAGAAAAGATTAAATTTGCTATTTTAGTCTAAATTATAAGCAGTTGCACCATGGCGTAACTGCAAATTTTTATAAAAAAGCTTTGTTAAAAATAATGTAAATCTGAGCATATTTAATAGATTGTAAGTCTTGCTTCTATTTTTTCACCTTGCATCCTCTTGTTCATTTATTTAAAATTGATTATGGCAACTTTAATCGAATTAAAAAACGCTAGTAAATTATTTTGGGGGTTTTTAAAAATTAAATAAAAAATAAAAAGTTGTAAGATTTTTTCATTCAAATAATATTAATAAAATAAGCCATATAACACAGGTCGACAAAATTTAATGAGTGAAAAAAGAAAATTATGACAATCTTACGAAATAATTCCAATGATGGTCTCATCTCATGTACATTTTCAATTTTTCGAAGTTTTTTTTAGATTTTGGCTAGTTTTTTTAATATATATCGAATTGCCAAATTTGACCAATGCGACCTCGAGAATACCCTGAAGAGGAAAAATTTAAATTTCTTTTTTATTTTATGATCAATTGTAAGAGTGAAATCTTTAGTTCAAGCTTTTACATCAACATGTAGATTATACAGAACGTTTGGCACCCCAACTTAATTAGCGCATATGACTTTTGAATAAAAATAATATTTAAAGTTCGAAATTAGCAGTTTAGCTGTTTGAACATAAAAAAATTTTTTAATATTTGATTTTTTTTTGTTTCAATATTTATAGCTGGCTTACAAATGATTTAAAAAACGGTAATTTAAAAAATCTTTAAGATGGCAGGGTGTCTAAAGTTTGCTCATAACTCTCAATGTGTAATTTTTGACATGAATTGTAAATATATTAGCTTCTTGAAACAAAGTTTAAAGCAATTTTGTTAAAAGTTTTGATAATTTGGCCGATGAAACTTATAGGTAATTTTTAATATCGGTTGATGAATTAAAAAAGGGAAGCATTTTCACCAGGTTTGTTGTAAGATTTTTTTTTATGTCATTTGTCTGAGAATGATAACAAATTTTTTCCCCTTTAAAAGATGTAGGACTAGTATTAAAGTGTAGTGGCACCGTTAAAATCAACTCTATTTTAATTTTTTATTTGTTAATAAGCAATGCTTGTTAATATTTGCATAAAACCGCAAATTTAAAATTTATTTTATATTAAAATACATTTTAACCTTTATTTTCTCACTGTTATTTAAAATTGACTTAATTTGAAAACATACAACACTTTTAATCTGATGACGTTTTTAAATTTTTCCCAGGGGCAAGGATTTAAGTGTATTGCATTTTATAAAAACCCTATTTTTTTCTTTTAACACCGGCCTATGGTTTAATACCCATCATATTACTGCCTACTCGATAATGGGAAATAGTTAAAAAAAAACGCGTATTAAATATTAAGTAGCTTCCCCCTCTAATGAGTAGCCAATTTTGTAATATTTACCCAGGGGCTATCGATATATTCACTAATTTTAGATATAAAACATTGCAAATTTTTACAAAATTTATAATTACTATTGGAAATTAAGTTTATAGTGTAGCAAGCTTGTATTTTTAACCTAAAGTAGACATATCTTTAAAAAACTTTTAACATTTTACATCAAAATCAAATTGAGTGACCATGAATTATTGTTTTAGATTTATTGTTTAAATTAAACGCAAAAAATATGATAATGAATATTCACAAATCGCGGCCTTCCGTGCAAAAAAAAATTTTTTGTCTAATGAATTTTATTAGATGGCAATTCATGGAAAGAATTTTTGTCAATCTGCGGCAGATGGATTTTCCCTAGTCATTAGAAATGTAGTCAGGTATTCTTAGATTATATTAATGATAGTTTGAACAACATATATAATTTAAATTTAATTTACAAGCGCTTTATTTACCCTGAACGGACATTCTTCCATCCATAATATTTAAACTTTATTTTTGACCCCAGCTAATTACGATGAGCATGTATATAGCACATTTTTTTTATTTTAAAATACTCTCTGACTGAAGAGCTTACCTTATAATTAATATTTAGAGGCTTTTTAATATATTACTTTTAATTGGAATTATTTTAATTATTGATTTGTTTTTAGAAAAAAAAAGGTAAAAGGAACAATGATAAATGCTTAAAACAGTAAAATTAAAATTGTTTTCTTAATATCCATTAACAGAAAAAGCTTTGTTTCGTTTATTAAATGAATATAACATATTTAAAGCTGTCAACTAATTCTAATAAATAAACAATGTTGGAAATTACAATATTTGATTTCAGATATAAAATAATGGAGTGTTTAGCTCTTGTACTTTTTTATTATAAGTTTTTTAAATTAAAATATTTACATAATCCACCTCTTTAGAAGTGTATTTTTTCATCCATATAGCATTTAGTTAAACAATTTTTTATTTTAGAGTCGTTATAGTAAATAAAACAACCGATTTTCTACTCTTTATGGGCCAACTCGTCGTTATGGCTGCTACAGGTTATCTATTGGTTTTGTTATTTCGACGGCTAAAATCTCTAACATTCATTATAAGGGAAAATTAACTAATTAAAATAAAAATATAGGAAAGTAAAGTTGTATAAATCAAATTTCGATATAAAACGATTCATTATTTGCTTGAAATTAAAAACTTAACCTTTTGGGCTAATATAAAATCTTTCTAAACATTACTTGAATTATAAGTTTATATATAGTCCATTACAATCTTTGGTAATTGCTCAAAATATCAAACACATGAGTTATTGTTGTTGTCATCGTCATTAGCAATCGCTAGCGGGACTTTTTCAAGTTGTCCTAGTTTTGCGTCCTTGTGTACCATCAATTGCATGAACTGGCAAAATTCGTATCTATTGCTTTGAGGGTTTAATAGGGGCTTTTTTAATTTTGCTTATCGAAACTATTTTTTTTTTGAGTTTAACAAAAACTGATTTTTCCAGGATTTAACATTGCGTAAGGTGTGATTAACAAAACCCTAATCTTAGGCCCTAGTTGATGCTGCATGAACATTTATCAGTTTTTTTGTGTGTGTTTTTGTTTCAGGTAAATTTACTGTTATTATTTTTTTTTATTGATTTTTTATGTCTTCTTTTGAAACTCATGAAAAAGCAATATTACGGAATTGGGGATTTTATATCTAGGTACATATTTTTTATGAAACTTTTTAAAAATGTTTGACCACATATAGTGACAAAATTTATGCGTTTGTTGCGACGCTCATTTTAGTTTTTTAAAATTTTCAAATTTCTTAATTTTTTTTCATTTTATTTCTGTATTTTGCTAAATAAACAAAAAGATATAAATCGGAAAAAATTGCATATTTATTCAAACTAAAGAACATTTTTTTTATCTTCAAAATTTTACTTAAAACCTATTTTAACCTTAAATACTTTCTAAGTTTTAAATTGGGGCTCGTCCCCCGCCATGCGCTTAATGTGACTTTTTTTACCTACACAACCGCGGGGTGGTACACTGATACATACGTTGGACAAACTAGACGTAGGCAGAGCTTAAGGACACAAAAGTTACATTAAATTTGGCAAAATTTAAATCTCAGAGAAGGCTAATTACGTTTACAACAACGTTGACGACATCCATGTTTTTGTAAAAATATATTAATTAATACAGACTCAAAAATGTTAAGCTTTTATTTTAAACAGCTCTATTTCTTTATCTCATTTTACTAAATTTCCCCGAAGATGACAGCTTCGACTTTAGATTTTATTTTATTGCTACATCGAAAATTTTAAATAAATTATAATGATAGCAATAAATTTATGCAAAAATATCACATTGTTGTATTTTTATTTGCTTATATCTCAGGGTATTTCTTTTACTTTATCTACCATAACAAAACGCCCTTCACTGATTCGATACCTAAATTTCGCGTTTGGGAATTCTCCTTAGCTGTAAATCTTTTTTTATTGCTTATTCATTTTCGATTTCGCCTATGTATTTTTCACTTAATCTTAAAGCTGTATCACTTTTACTATTAACATTGAATATAATAATTTTTTTTTGTTTTTTTTTCTATAGATGAATGTAATAACTATAGCAAACTGTTTATAAATTTAGAAAAATGATAACAACAAAATTTGTTTTTTGAAAGAAAATCTGCAAATATATTTGTGTTAACCCGCAGGTATGGTGGGTATCCTTACGAACCCCGGCACATTTTGTATTTTGAATATCTAAGATCCAATTTTAAATTTTTATGAAACATACAAAAAACGAATTTAAGAAATTAGCTCTAGAACTAATAATAAAATTTGTAATTAGAAATTTTGGGCCCGTGTGGATCTCATATGGTCAATTTTGATAGTCGGAAACACGATATATCTTGTGTGGGGCTAAATTTTGAAAAAACCTTAACTTTTAGATGATCACTAAATTTATTCAATATATTTTTGAGTTTGTATTTAACATTAATGAAAACTAATTTTAACAATATAAAAATCTCTAATTATATAAGTTGAAGGATATCCAGAAATATTTTTTTATATATTAATTGTTTGAATTTTAAATGTTCTAACAGACCAAAAAACACAATTTGTGCAATTTTTTGGTGTTTTTAGTATTCTGAGAAGATATATTTAACGATATATAGGAGAAAAAAAGGATCTAATTTGCCTATTTTCTAATTCGTGACAAATAAAATGTGATGCCTTAAAGATAACTTTAGTTAAATTTAAAAAAAGGTATTACCGTTAGAAATAAATATGAGGCTACACTTAAAGCACGTGAAACTATAAGGGTTTATTGGGGTTTATGGACCTTAACACACGTCTACTGTTACAATTTTTTTATTCTACCTGTGGCAGGGTAATTTCCGTATGTTCCATAACAGAGTTTTCGGAATTTAAAAATTTTACGTGCTTATTAAGATGAGCTTTTTTAAAAATAATTTTTATTTCATAGCTACAAGTTCTAATGGCGTATTTCGTGTCTCGCATCTTTTTTGGAGTCTACGAAATGGCTGTTGAAACGTTATTTCTTTGCTTCCGTAATATTTCCTTATAACAAAAATATTTATATTTCAGTTTGCATTTGACATAATGTAGTTATTTTTTTTTTTTTTGAAATTTTTTGTGCCTTTTTTTATAATTAAATGTAAATACCAAACTTTTCCTTTTTTATAATTGTTATCTTTTTAAAGTGGACATAATTTGCAACCATATATACATTATGTATCATATTTTCAATTGTAGTTGAAGATTGTGAGCGAAACGATGGTACTCCGAGCCGACCTTACTTCATGTCTAAAGAACTTCGAAACATTCTCCATAAAAAAAATATTGAACTTCCAATAGTTTAAAACTCATTTTTTTCTTTGTTATATTTGTTCCCATTTTATTTTGCATTTTTTACCATTGAATTGCTGTTATGAAAATAGGGAGCAGCGAGTTTGGTGCTATTTAAAAAGGTAATATAGCTTTAAAATATTTTTAAAGAAACACCTTTTTTCTTCAATAACAACCTCGACATTTTAAAACCTTTACCTCTCATACCAAAAATCTTATTTAAAATATTAATGATGCCAAATTTAATGATTTTTCATCTGCTCAATGTTTTCATTAATTTTATATTTAATCTAGTTTCTACCTTAACATTTTCTCTTATCAATTATTGATTATTTGTTTTTATTTATTCTATGCAATTATTTATTGTACTCTTTTATCCAAGCTTTTATAGCTAAAATACCTGCAAACGTCCTTTTTTACTAAATTTATGTTCGTAGGGAAATAGCAAATTATAGTAAATTTAAAATTAAAGCATTATAAATCGTACTTTAAATGTATGGGATAACATTTTGATAGCATTTAATTTAGGTTTGCAATTAATCACTCCACTATTACTCCACCAAGAAAATTAAATAAACGTACCAGACTTCTGTCTCATAAGGCCACTGGTTTTTAATCGGGCCGAGCCGAGATATTTATAAAAAATTTGGTTCGGCCCGAGCAAATAATTTCGTAACTTTGAATAGACAATGATTTTATAGGTTAAAAACGTTACGGTTCATCACTTTGTTTAAAATATTTTTAACGATTCATCTACGTTCAATAATCATTCTAGTTTTGTTCAAATCTATATAATATTTTTCCGTTTTCTGCTTGGGCTTTGATATTCATAAAAACTTGTTAATTGTTGTCAACCTTTAAAACATATTTTATCGATCAAATTTTTTTTTAGAATTAATAGGTGATTGATGAAAGCACACTGGCGATTTTTATAATAAAAGCTACGAAATAAGTAGATTAATTTAAAGTCAGTTTTAGGCGACGTACAAAATCGGTTTTTATTTCGTTATTTCCAAAATTCTGAAAATATTTTTTTTTTCAGAATTTTTTAACGTTTTTTTATTTCAGAAAAAGTATTTTATGTGCCTAAATTAAGTTTGGCAGCTTTTTAAAAATGTTTTCATTCATAAAATAAAATTTTATCACATTTTAAAAATTTTACGATAATAAAAACTCATTTTGCACGTGGCCTTAAATAAATTTTTTGCAATATTAACCTTTATTTAAATTATATGCAATATTTAAATAAATTTAGATTAAATTTTATGCACATGGTCTCGAATTTATAACCTCTGTTTTATATATTTTCAAATGAAGGTGATGATTACATTGTTACCAAGGCATCAATATTTGTTTTTTATTTTTCATTGTTTTTATTTGATCTTTTCATCGAGTTAAACATAAATAAATTAAAAAATTTGTTTGTATTATTTTTGTTTTGCAGGGTCCTTTCGTTAGGGCGAATCCAAGTGTGTTTGTCGTCAGGGCAAACGAAATATTTATAAGCCAGAATAGGAGGGTCAAATTTAAAAAATATTGGGTTTGCAACATTACAGTGTAGCTATTCATATATGTTTGAAAGACATAGTTGTAGGAGAAACCGGATAATTGTGGAAAAAAATAATTTATCAATATAGAATTAAAAGTTCTAGCTTAATAAAATATATTAAACTTTATCGCATGATATGTAACATGCTAAAGTTGCAAAGCAAGGTTCATACCTCCTTTATAGATTAAAAAAGTCCGTCTAATTAAGGAATTGTACCTAATTCTTCTGTCGAACAATATAATATTATAAAAAATCAAGAGTTGGCAAAGAATTTTGATTATAACATTGTTTATATCATTTCTGTAAATTCTATGCACTTCACATTTATTTTGATATTTATTTCTAGATTTTGAACAATTTTATTGATAGCTGGACGGTGATTTGTTATTCTTGTTCAAAAAACATGCCATGATTTGTTTGTAGTGTGGCGTTTTAGAGTTATTAACATTTTTTATCAAAACATTTAAAAATAAAAGTTGAAATTTTAGAAGCATTGTATGTAAATTAAACTTACCTTTTCCCGAGTTGCCTCTTCTTTGGATGTGTTTTTTTTTTTCTAAATTTTAAAGACAATGAATCTATTGCATTTAATATAGAGGATGATGGTCGGCTAATGTTAGCTTTGATTACACAGGTCAACAAATATCAATGTCAGAAACGTAAATTTTATTTATTTATTTACGCAAAAAACGATGAAAACATAAAAAAATGCATCCCCTTGATGGCCTAGCCTAATCTTACATAAATTTTTTGTTTTTTTAAGTTTCTTCCTTGGCCCCTTAAATCCGTCTATAACAAAAAATGGCCTTTTTGACCAAATTGACAGATCTAAATATACCCTAAAAAGAATAAATTTATAAATCTTTTTTGCATTTAAAAATTCCTTGCAACTTATATTTTTAATCGCAAATAATGAAAAATAAATTTTATTAATATATCAAACTCTTACATCGGCATTTAGATAATACAAAATATTTTGCGTCCAAACTTAAATACGACACGATATATTATCGGTTTTAAATGAAAATATTATTTGAAGTTTGAATTTAACAGTTCAACTATTGTGAATATGCAAAAATAAAATTTTAATTTATTTGTTTTTGAATTTTTTTGGTGGTTTTTGACCTTTTTTTAAATATTTTCAATGTTTATAACTGACAAACTAAGTTCGGTAAACGGTTTTGATATTCCTTGCCAGGTTTGATCTCTGTTGTTAACTCATAACTCTTAAATTGTTGACCTGTGTATGTGTTATTTAACATGCCATTGGCCTTTGTATAATAAGTTTCCTATTCCACTTTTATTAAAAAAATTTAAGGGTTTTTACATAATGATTTTACTGTTTGCTGCGAATGTCTAAAATTGCAAACTACAAATATTAGCTATTCTATAAGAAATGTATATAATATCGCACTTAACAATTGCACAATATATTTCAATTTTTATTGCGTTTCGTCCGATAGTCAGTGTTTTTTATGTTTAATTTTTTTATACACTCATTAACAATGTAATGAGTAAAAAACAGTAACATAAAAAATTTGTGGCTTTCCATATATTAAATCGTACTAATAAAAATAATTCGTGGATGTTGTGTTAGGTTTTTTTTCTTCAAATTTTTACGTATCTGTCCAACGAAGCAATAACAATAATCATAAAAAAGCTATAAAAAAAAAGAGGCAAGGGTGGAAAATAGATGTTTATGGCCATTTTGCCTGATGGACGGACGGACGACTGTTACGGCAAAAAATCGCATATTTTTAAAGATGTTATTTACAGCTTTGGTTTTTATAGCTTGTTGAATATTTATTGCAAAACCTACATACTATAAATGACGATACCGTAGAATATCACAATATTTAAACAAAAATAACATTTTGAATATAATGAATTGCTGTATTTTTTTGACTACGTAGCTATTGGTATAAAACATCTAACTAACTTTTTATGGATTTTCCCGTGTTTACCGTCTTGGCCAAATTTTATGAGACACCTTCATAAATTTTATAAAAGCTCAACAAAGGCTTCAAAAATCAATATTAATTTGCCTTAGACGATGGCGGAAAATTTTACAAAGAACCTATATTAACTAATTTCCGCAGAATTTTATGCGAATGTAAGTCAGCTCTTAAGCCCTATCTGTCGTATGTAAATTCTAAAAAAAAAAGTTACAAGAGTTAGAATCACATGGTTATTGTCAAAACATAAAGATTAACCCTAACTTCCAATGTCCATTCTTCTAGGGTAATAATTATATTATAAAAATAAAATGTCAGCTTAGTTAGAGAATTGCTTTTCGCAATGCATTCGATTTACAAATTGTTATATGGAATTACCCAAGAGGCATTCACATATCTGGAGAATATCAAAAAATGTTCGAAAATATAATAATAGCCAGTAATTATTATCATGTGACACCCCCTATATGGTGGTAATAATTGCTCCTCTAAGGCCAAAAAAAAGAAAGAATAGCAGTGTAAATTATGTTTGTTGGACCTTTAAATAACGTCGGCCCAGGCAAACTTTTAATTAACCACTTATCTTCACTGCGAGTGTTGGAAAAGGAAGGGTAATTGTGACAACGTACAATCTCATAACTTAAATAAAAGGCTAACTACTGTTTGAACGAGTGAACTTATAGTCAAAAATACATAAACAGGAGCTTAATTAAGTAATTTTAAAGCGCGCTGCCTCTAACATAGCCTAATGCCCCACCCCCGCCCCATGTAGCTATGGTTTACGATACTTGCAAATTTCATTTTTTTTTTGTAAAATATTACCTTCTTATTGTCCTTAACACATTTTGAAGACGCGGATTGCGGAGTAAAAAGGTTTCTTTCGAACCTCCTTGATTTTTCACATTTAGTTTGCAGCAAAAATTTAGATGTTAAAAATCACTATGGCCTTGCACTTTAGGGGCCACTTTTCCGTCAGGGCTTTGCCTCTTTTTACTTGCTTAAATGAGATTAAACGTGCATCGGCACCACCTTGTTCGTTGGCGGTCACAGTAACCTATCAAACTCTGTGCTGCTTTTTAGTTTATAACACAACTGCTTTCAAGCACTCAAGGTCGTCCTACTTTAGGTTAATACTCATTCAATCAAATAACGTAATAAAAATCTTTCGATACGTTTGTAGTTCAATATAATAAATTGTAATATGTCGAATCAGATATAATGCTTTTGTAATTTTAATTACCTAAATAGATGTAGGCATCCAGGGTGCTGAAGAATGCACGATTACTCTAAAGTTTTTAAATACTAAACGTTAAAATATTTACCCTGTATTATGGCTGACGATTGGTCTGATCACTTGTAAAATATATTAAAATCTTGCAAAAGGTTTAGGACAGTTTTCAAAATAAAAATAAATATTAGTATCTTTCTCAACTATAAATTTTATTGCTAAAATATATAATTTTTTAAAATCTGCCCCATCTCATCAGGGCCATCAATTTATAATTCTTTGAGGGTAATCAAAGAGAATATGAAAAAAATGCTTAATTAAAGCGATGATAGTTTTTACAATTTATAATATTCCTTAAAAATTATTATCGAGGTTTGCAAACATTGAAATTATAAAAATTTTACAATTTAGCATTAAATCTAAATATTTTTTATACCATGTTTAAATAGTCTAATAGAGGTTCTTTGAGATTGCTTTGGAGACAAGAAAATCCAGCTCTTTGTTTGATATTCCCCTGGCATAAAAATGATAATATTAAAGAATGTTTATCCTAAGGTTAAGGTATAGAAAGCATTTAGGTAGAACCGCACCCCATCTTAGATTTGGCACATATGGCTTTTGGATAATTTGTTCCCGACGAATAGATTTTTCAGCTAAAGATGGACAAAACACAATCATTATTTTATTTATATCAGTTTATTTACATTTTAACATACCTGATGTAGTAACTTTAACCAATTAATGGTATTAAAAGTATTTATATAAATATTATGCAAAATCTTTTGAAATAATTAGTTTCAAATTGTTGCCAGGCCCAGGCCGATCTTACATGTTATGTTTTTGGAACAAAATTGGTGCCAATGTAAAGTACCTTTATAGGTTTTCGAAAGCCTTCAAAGTTTTTTATTTTTTGTATTAAAAAATGTTTATTTTGTAATAAAACGCAATTTTAAAAGTTGCCAATTTTTATTATTAGCACTAAATAACTTTTTGGAAATTAAAGGTTTGAACAAAAAATGAATTTTTCAGACTTTTTAAAATTTTAAAACAATCAACTTTGAGGGCGTCCAATAAAATATTATAAAAATAGGCGAAGCCTATATTACTGTCTTTGGTTAATATTTATTCTTATTAAAATATTTTCATCAAAAAAATTCAAAGTCGAGTACCCAATTCGCAACGGCATTGTTTACAGTAAAGATTCAGCAGATTTCTGTTACTTTTTTTGTGAAATTTTTGATCCCTTAAGATTTTCCTACTCTATTTCATTCACTATATCGGGCTGACCAACAGTATAAAAATGCTCCTTCATTTTGATATTAAGCCACACATAATAAGCCATGGTTAATTAATATTCAGGAGAAACCTTTCTCCAGCAACAAGGGCAAACTAAGAAAGATGCAAAAATTGTTAAATTGATGGTTATAGCAATGTGACCTATGTAAACACTTTGTAAACCGTCATTAATAATTTGGTGTTGTTATTTTCAATTGCGCAAAATTAAATTAATTAGCTTTATTAAAAATTCAAATTTATAAAAAAAATATAGAAAAAATCGAAATATTTTAAAGAGCTTAGGCGCCTACTAGTAACTGACCCTCTGCTAGCACAATAAACTACCTTTAACACATATATTTCTAACATTCTTTGTAAAAAGATATAATGAAAGCCTTTTTAATTAATTAAAAAGGCACAAAAAAAGCTTCCCCATGCAGAATATTAAATGGATAAAAAAAAATGTTAATTTTGCTTTCAACCAAACAGTGGTTCTTCGACCAGAATTTAAATTAAATTAAATGGCGGACATTACATGCCAACAGTTTTTATACGCTAAATTAAAAAAACTTTGTAAAATGCTTCTTTATCTCCCTCCATTTATAACGTTAAAACTGAGAGCCTTAAAACAAACTTTCCTATATTTCTCTTTAGGTAAAAAGAGTCATTAAATTTTTTTAGATGCACCCATCGAACAATGAGTGTTTTAAGGTGGCGTTAATATTTGGAATTCGAATTAAAAAAATGTGAAAGTAATAGAATCCGAACAAAATTTTTTCTATAAATCGCTAATTTCGTTGGCAATACATTTAATATGAAATTACTTATAACTTTTTTTCAAAACAATATATGTTGTGGTATTAAGTAGGTATGTAAAAAAAAGGTCATCATTAGACACCTACGTTACTGCTCAAAAGTCTTTGCCCACCTTGTAGTTTTTAAAAATTAGCAAATTTTTTATTTAAGACATTCGATTAATAGAGTTTAATTACACAGGTCAACAATTTTTTGATTTTGAGTTAACTACGGAGATCAAACCTGCCATCTTAGGGAATATCAAATCCGTTTACCGTTTTTCCTAATCAAACTTAGTTAGTCAGTTATAAACATTGAAAATTTTGGAAAAAAAAGGTCAAAAAACTAAAAAAGATTCTAAAACAAAAATAAATTTAAATTTATTTTTGCATATTCACAATACTTAAACTGTAAAATTTAAACTTCAGATAATATTTTCATTAAAAACCGATAATATATCGTGTCGTATTTAAGTTTGGACGCGAAATATTTTGTAATTACCTAAATTCCGATGTAAGAGCTTGATATATTAATAAAATTTATTTTTTATTATTTGTGATTAAAAGTATAAGTTACAAGGAATTTTAATATGCAAAAAAGATTTTTAAATTTTTTCTTTTTAGGGTATATTTAGATCTGTGAGTCAAAAAAGGTCATTTTTCGTTATAGGCGGATCTAAGGAGTCAAAGATGGAAAAAACTAAGAAAAACGAAATATATATATCAGATTAGGCCATCATGGAAATGCATTCTTTTATGTTTTCATAAAATTCCCGCTTCTGACATTGATATTTGTTGACCTGTGTTATTTTGGTATCCTCACATACTATAAATTTAAAAAGGTTACAAAATTATAACATAATTATAATGTTCGGCCAATCAATATCTCTTGACTCGAGATTCGTTGCAAAAAAACGAAAACCACTTTAATCAAATAATTTTGGACATTATAGCATACTTCTCGTCTTTTAAGCAATTCATTTGCCATTTCTTTGCCTAGGAAGTAGAAGAGATTATTTGAGTTCGACTAATTTCAGCGTAGTTATTATAGCAAATAATGTTTTAGAGATGATGATTAAAAATTACACGATAATACGGTGAATACCAGATAAAAATTTAATACAATTAAAACAACCCTTTGAGAAAAATTTTGTGCGCATTATTTGAAATAAGGTTGGGAATGTCTATGGCGGCACTATGACACGACTTACTAAAATTGGACTAACTTATTTTGTTAAGTTGAAAATAATGTATTCATAAAAATAAATAAACCGTCTTAGGCACATTTTAATAATGTATTAATTTGCGACAAACTACCCAGGAGTTAATTGATTGAACATAGTTTGAATTAAATTTGAAATAATTTTATGTAAAAAACTTCAAAAAGGCATGCAAAAGTTAAAATAAATATTTTAACAAATTTAAAACAAAATAGAATTTTATTAAGAGAGTAGTAAAAATCTTACAGGTTTTCCAATTATAAATTTACAACATATGGAGTATTACAAATAAAACAGTATTTTCGAAGGTTAAATGGAAAAATATTCAAAAATTTTGTAGTTTGTGTATTATTTTGACTCAATAAAAATCATATATTCACATGCTAATATTGATTTGGGCATCTAGATATTCCGATGGTGAAAGAAGACCTTAAAAATTAATTTTAGTTTTGTATTGTAATTATTTTACTGTCTTTCATGTGTTGGATTCACATGATCAAATCGATTGAAATATCTCTTCAAAAGTTGGCCATGATACAGAACCCATAGTTGTCATCGGCCATTTTTAAAAGGTGTGGTAATATTTTTTTAAAAATTATTTATTAGTTTTTTAGGTTGTTAGGGATCAAATTCGGGGGGCACAAAAGCTCGCCAGCCTTCGTGCCGGTCCGCCTAAAAAATGGCTTGGCCGTGATTAAATATAAAACTGGCCGAGTGAGTTAAATCTTATACATGGCCGAGCAAATTTCTATCTCATTTGCCTTATTGTTTTTAGTCGCTGTTGTTATAAAAATACTAAAATTGACAGAGTTATTATCACGATAAAAGATATTACGACATATTGCATTTAATGTGTATAACTTTAAATGCATTTTTGAGCCTTATTCGTAAAATTGAGTAGGGCCGTTCGAGATGGGTCAATAAAAAACACCTGTTTTGGGTCGGGTCGGGTCGGAACACCATTCTCAGGGTCAGGTAGGCGCGCCTAAAATAGGCCGAGTGGGCAGGGCTGGAATATAACCGCCCCCACTTCATAGCGTTTAGTTTTGCCGTGGCCAAGTAGTAGTATTTTAATTAAATCTCCGGCATAAGATTTATTTGTTGACAAAAATTCCTACTAATCTGTGCAAAACAATATTGTATTGACCATTGACAATTATCATTATTTTTAATGGGTTATATAATCTGTTTAAATTAAAGTTTTAATTGCTGTAATTCCGGCACCATGCCCACCCGACATATTTTCACGTTACGACCCAAAACTTTGTTTGATATTTTTGGTCGAGCCCAACGGCCCGATACTAAATTAAAACATGAGAAATTTTATATTGCAACTATATAAATATCAATCAGACCGGGTGTCAAATTAAAACTCTTTATTATTAGTCCTTTATTGAATAGTAGCTTAATAAAAACAATAAAGTAATAATAAGTGAACTGGCCAATTATTTTAACTAATTTAGGCAGCGGCTTTTAGGTCTTGATCTCTAGCTGCAATACAGTTTTCTTTCTTTAAAGACATGAAATGAAACGCCTTTGTGCGATATTCTATAATGTTGTGAATGTAAGCTTTCATGTAATCTTTAATTTTTGTTTAAATTGTCTTAAAACACAGGTCAACAAATTTTTGAGAGTTATAATCTAACTACGGAGATTAAACCTACCATCTTAGGGATTATTAAATTCGTTTACCATTTTTTTTAAACTTAGTTAGTCAGCTATAAACATTGAAAATTTTGGAAATAATGTCAAAAAAAAACAAAAAAGATTCAAAAACATTAATATCGAATTTTTTTTCTTGCATATTCACAAAATGATCAAATATAGCAAAAGAGCAAACACAACTCCCCCCCCCCCCAATACGCACCTTGACCAAAGGAGTATAATAAAATCTTATTATTAAATTTTACTCAATGCCTCAATTTAACCTAATGTCATGCTTAAATAATCTGATGAAAAAATTATAAAATTTGAAATGCATATATATAGAGAAAAACAATCTATCAAAGATTTTCAAACAGCCTTTTTCACTTTTTATTCTAGTATTCTTTAATTTAAAACAATCATATTTTATATTTAATTCCAATATGACTGGGGCGGGCGTGTGCCTAAAACGGCCATATTTTTGCCATTGTTTTTTTTTTAAATTTAATTTATAACTTTGATAGCACAATGTTTAAAATTGTTGCAAATTACATTAAAATTTAAGCACATCTCAAACAAATTAAAAATATGACAGATGATTAATATCCTAGTTTAACTGTTCAAAATACAATAAAAACATTGCTTAAAAAATTATGTTAATAATTTAACAACATTTTCATAAAAAATAATATCTTTATCACATATGTAGGGAGAAGAATTTTTTGCAAAAAAAATTTGGATAAAATTCAAGCCAGAAGATTCCGTTATTTTGGTTTGCATGAGGCCGATTTATTATATTACAGAGGCAGTCCAGGGAAGATTTTCAACCACGGATAAGATAAGGGAAAAATTTTTTTAAATTTTAATTTTTTCATTTTTATTACCAGATGGCTTTTTTAAATAATCCTTGATTAATCATCAAATTGGGAAAAACATTTACATTTTGCTGTATTTTCTTTAAACGTGTTAATTACATAGTTGTTAATTTTGGGTAAAAACATGATTTTTTTTTAAATAGTTTGTGTGCATATAAGACGTTATATTGGTAAAGGAGGTGGGTGCTATCAGATTGGTGTTCAAAACTTAAATTAGAAGGGGGAGGGCGACATATTTAAAATAATTAAACCGGTAGACCTTAAATGCCTGGCAAAAAGTGATGAACGCGGAGAAGATAAATTGTGCATGTTTAAATACATATCATTTACCCGCCTTAGAGAATATTTTGGACTTGTAGCAGCAGGTTACATGCATTTTGGCCGGCGAGAAAATTTCAAGTTGTAGCAAATTCTTAGTGCATTTTTGCAGGGTGATGTTTTTTTGGTCTTCAGGAAATCATAACAATTTATGATCAACCTTATGGTAGACAATAAATTACATTATAATAATGCCTTATGTTTTAATTAAATCCCGGTTTCGGAATCTCGTCAAACTTCCGTTACATTTTAAATCAAAGTTTTTAATATGGTAAAAAAATTCGCATTTGAGTCTTCAAAACTTAGCCATTGTAACTCCGAATTTTAATTTTTTTGTTATAAGATAATTGTTTATATTTTATATTGCAATAATAAAGTAAAAAC
Organism: Acutogordius australiensis; assembly: GCA_030555515.1. Lineage (NCBI taxonomy): Eukaryota > Metazoa > Nematomorpha > Gordioida > Gordea > Gordiidae > Acutogordius > Acutogordius australiensis. The sequence goes on along the minus strand of CM060244.1, from coordinate 32,289,927 downwards.
CCTCTAAAATCAAAAAACAAAAAAATAAAACAATTTATCATATTTAAGTCTGACAAGCAAAAAAATTTTCAAATTTGATTTTAAACATGGTAACACAGCTAAACGGGCCAAAAGTAAAAAATTATATATTATTATTAATGCAATATATCTATAAGTCTGGCCAACATTAAATAATTAAGCTTGACGTTTTTGAAAAAACGTGCTAACCGTTTAAAGAGGGCACATGGCTCTATTGCGTAATCGTAGGGGTAATCATTATTCTGACAGAGATTTGTAATTTGTCGATATGTAGTCGGCCTTTACATTTCATATATTAAACAACCCAACTAATTTCCGTATCCATCTAGATGAAGGTATTTTATTTCTCATCTTATCTTCCGTTTACAGCTCTGGCGCAATTCATTCAAATTAAAATTGGTTCCTGTCCCAACACTTTAAACCACACAAAATAGCTTAAACAAAATCCGGTCTTGTAAAGATAAAGGTCAAAAAGCGGTCAAAAAATATTTTAATCCTTAGTCTGTTCAAAATTAAATATTAAATAGGAAAAAGAGCCGAACACCTTTAACCATGCACAATGTATGTAACATCAGGTCAACAATTTTTTAAGCGTAAATAGTTTTAACTTTAGAGATCAAACTTGCCATCTTAGGGAATATCAAATCCGTTTACCGTTTTTCCTTATCAAATTTAGTTAATCAGTTATAAACGTAAAATTTTAGAAAAAAGATCAAAAAACCAAAAAAGATTTAAAAACAAAAATAAATTGAAATTTTATTTTTGCATATTCACAGTAAGTAAACTGTTGAATTCAAACCAAATAATATTTTCATTAAAAATCGATAATATTTTGTGTCGTATTTAAGTTTGGAAGCAAAATATTTTGTATTATCTAAATGCTGATGTAAGAGCAAAATTTATTTTTTATTATTTGTGAATAAAAATATAAATTACAAGATATTTTATGCAAAAAAGATTTTTAAATTTTTTCTTTTGAGGGTATATTTAGATCTGTGAATTCGATAAAAAAAGATCATTTTTTGTTATAGACGGATCTAAGAAGCCAAAGACGGATGAAACTATGAAAAACGAAAAATATATGTGAGATTAGATTGGGGATGCATTCTTTTATGTTTTCAAAAAATTCACGCTTCTGACATTGATATTTGTTGACATGTGTAATGTAAGTAAATCAGGTCCGATAGCGAATATGCGTAAATATTTTTAATTATAGATTAAAATTTGGCAGGACTGCAGAAAGCAAATTGGAGTAATATAGTTTTACCTATACACAAATTTAGAAAGCCTAGTCAAAAGCGGGGAATCATCCTTAAGGTTTAATCCGTCATAGGTATGATGGGGTCCTTGTGAATCCTAGCATAATTTTCAACAATGCAAAATTATCCTTTAAGGTTTGTGACTTTGTTTTTGGTATATTAAACACATATAATATTAAAACAAGCTACGGGGCAACAAATTTTATTTTAGGTTATAAGTTTTCTTAGGGTTCGTGTGAACACAACAAACATGATATATCCTTTATAAGATAAATTGGAAAAATCACTTTTTTTTGTATTTTTGGTGCTTTCATAAATAATTAAATTTATTAGATTAACAAATTTGTTTATTAGAAAATCCATTAATTCTTTTACCACTAGAATTCACAAAATTTAATTTTGTAGAGTGAATAATAGCCAAGAATTTTTATATAAAATTTTTTTCTTCTGTTCTACTACCATATTAATAGATGTCCCTTCCAAACCTTTTGATCCATTAGGAAACGGCTTGCCCGTTAGGATTTCATTGCTCCGAAAAATTAGATTTAACATACGCCGATACTTACTTTCTGGCCTGAGCACTTAGAAAAGTGAACGGCTATGATTTTGGGTCACCCACTAACCTATCAGGCTCATCGCTGCTTAACTTGAGTGTAGAACAAAACCAAGCATATACGCTTAAGGTTGCCCGACCTTACTACTTCACATTAAGTATATTGAAAAGACTTTTATGTGAAAAACCCATATGCAAAATTGCCATTTTTTAGATTTATTTTTTGTGTCATATTAAATTAACAGTATGTATTTTTAAAGAATTCAAGAATCATAAAAGAGCACCTTCTAGTACAGTAATAAACAAAGTTTCCTTCACTTGTGAAGTTTGGGGTTTGCACAGACCATATTGTTTCCTGTTAGCGTTTATATTAAATATCTGAACACAGGTTGTATATTTTATAAAAAGGCTAAAAAACTTTTTATGCTGCGACAATTTAAATGGCTTAGATTTTATAAAAGATTTGAACGAACCTTAACATAAATTTAATAAAACCAAAATTTGCTATGTTTAATATTAAGAAAGGGATCTAATAAAAACTTAATTAGTGTTGAGGTTATATAGGATGAACAGTTTTTAAAATATTTAAGGATGTATCTGTAAAAAAAAATTTTATAACCAAGGGCGTAAAAGCTTGGGGGGGGGGAGTTCAAAAAAAAATTTTTGCCGCCTTCGGCGGCATAGTGCGGGCACGACCTTCGGTCGTGCAATAGTGTTTTAGTTTGAAATCTACTGATTCTTATGATTGTTACTTAATTTTGCTTTTTAAAATTTGAGTAATCATTAAGGACTTTTATAAATAATGTTTATATAAACAAACATATATATTATATGGTATTAAGAAAATTATATTATTGATATATTATATATAATAAATTTTTATATTAATGATACAATTATGTAATGAATTTATATAATTATGGTTATATTCAAGTACACAACAAATATTAATGGAATATGCTTTTATATTAATGCTACAATTTGGTATTTTAGTTTGGTGGGGGGGGGGGGGGGGGGGATATGCACTAAAAATTTCCAATTTGGGTGGGGATATGGCATGCTTGGAGGGGGTTTCATCCCCAAACCCCCCCCCCCTCTCCTACGCCAATGTTTATAACGTCGCCATAATTTTGGTTTCATTGTTTTTCTTGTAAACAAGAATGTAACTTTACCATTTGAAAATATTTTTAAATTGTTTTTTTAAATTTTATTTATTTTAACAATTGTAAAAAAAGCATTTTTAATATACCATTAATTACGATTGACAACTTTATGCAAAAATTCTATGACAAGAGAAAAATTTTAAAATTTTTTAAAATTAATTAACTCTAAACGCGCCCTCACTAAATGTTTTTTTTTAAATATATTCGTACTATCGTTCAAAACCAATATACGCCAATTAATTTTGGTGGCTCATGTTGTACAAAATTTTGCTTTCCTTCACAACATTTTAAATGTTTTTTCTAGTGCTTCTGTATGTGTTAGAGAATAAAGTTAGGACCCAAAAACCCACCCGCTCGTTGCCGGTAATCAGGATAAATATTTAAGGGCCCGCAATATTTTTTACATTATTTGCTTTACAACATTTGCTTTATAGTTTTTAGTTAGCCGATTTTGTATAGACTAAAATGCAAATTAATTATTAAACGATTTAACACACTGTATTTGATTGACTTTAAGATAAATTCGGGCCGGCCGTTTTTGTATAAGGCCGGATTGAGGATCAAGTCTTCATTAAATAACAAACAAAAACAAAAATTTGACATAAGTTTCATTTTGCTAATTTTTTCAACACCCTTGCCAAGTAATAATTATTTTAGCATTATGAAGGATCTCCGTACCTTATTGATTCTGTGTGTGCATAATATCTTTAGATTAAAATTACCAAAATATTTTATATCATAATTGACTTAAAGGGATAGAGGTCATATTTACACAGTAACCAAATTTTGAGAGTTATGAGCTAATTACAGATTAAACCTGCCATCTTGAATTTCGAATCCGTTTACCATTATTTCTAATCAAAACTTAGTCAGCTAGCTAAACATTTAAAATTTTAGAAAACAAAAAAAATAAAAAAAAAATTCAAAAGTAAAATATATTGAAATTTTTTTTGCATATTCACAAAAGCTAAACTGTTAAATTCAAGCTTCAAAAAAAAGTGTTTTTACTAAAAACCAATAATATATCGTGTCGTATGTATGGACGCGTAATATTCTTTTATGATAAAAAGATTCTTGAATTTATTCATTTGAGGATTTTTTAGTTTCTTGGGGAACACTTATCGTTTTGATCAAAAAAGACCATTTTTTGATATGAAAGAATCTAAAAAGCCGAAGGCGGAAGAAACATGGAAAACGGAAAAATGTATGAGATAACATTATGGGGATGTATGTTTTTATGTTTCATAAACTTCTCTCTGACATTGATATTTGTTGACCTGCGTTATAAAAATAAGTTATTATTTATGTATACTGAATTTAACACAAAATAGAAAAATGGAAATTTTTAATTTTTCAATGTTAAATAAATCTTGTCAATAAATTAAATGTTTCAATATAATTGACTTTTAGTAGTAGAACAATATTTCTCACCTTTATACTAGATTTTCAATAGAAAAAAAAATAATTTAAACTTTGTCATATATAGACATTTTTTATAATTATGATTATAGCAATAAAAACATCTAACTCAGGTTGCATTTTTTTCAATTTCAATTTTTGAGGCAATATCATGTTTTTTAACATTGAAATGGAACATGTTGGGCCCATAGGTAAATTGCATTGCATGTACATAGTGGACAAGCGTAACAATTTCAAATATCCTATCTCAGTAAGTTATTAAGTTTAAACTATGTTTATTTAAAATTTAAAAATCGTCCATTTTAATTACTATATTAAAGGTTCTGTTGGATTTGTATATTTAACAAATAGCAAAAAATTTAAAACAATATTGCCAATCATGGGTTATATACTAATTTTAAAAATCCACATAGGAAGTCATGGAAATGTTTTTGGATGTAGTTAAATTTTAGGCTATTGCATAAAAAATGTTTTATATGATATTTAAAAACGTCTATAACAATATTTGTATTACGGTTAAAATAGAACAATATTCAGATGTGTACTTAGAAATTTTTATTGAAAAGGGGGGGGGGGGGTCGTAATTTTTTTTTGTTTCTTTCAAAACAATATAGCTTGAGCCATTAAAAATGTATTTCATTTAAACATATAAATCAGGGCTTCTTAAACTTTTGTAATTCCAGACCCCATTTATGATTGCGTGTTTCTTAACTACCCCAACAAATATAAAAAAAAAATAATATAATATTTTTTGATGATATATTTATTAGGTAACAATATATATATATGCATATGAAAATATATAAATTTAGAATTCGTTTTGAAACATATAAAAATCTAAAATTGAAATTTGCACAAAATGTTATAGAAATGTTTTTATTATTGTTTCAAAAACACATATGGATTCTGACCGTCTTAATTCTTTCAAATAATTATTAAATTAAAGTTTACGTTAAAAATTTAATGAGATGGATGTGCCTGTTTTTTATTGCATAACAAATTAAATCGTGGTGTAATGTTTGAAACTGCTGGACGTAAGGCCTCTTCAACATTTTTTATGAACGATATTGGGATTTAATGTTAAAGCTGAGAAAGTAACTTCATATTAAATTTCTATAACATCTCCTGATTCATTGTAAATTTATACAAGATATTATAATGATCGGAATAGAAATGCTGGTATAAACAGTCTTTCCGAACCAGAAGATTATATGATATATTTAGCTACGATGATTGTTATTTTTTCTTTATAACAATAATTTTACAAGTTAAAAAACTCTTTTTGTTAAATTGAGATTTTTATCACTCGCAACCTTATAGTTTTGGTCAAACGACCATTCTTGATATAGAGCCGAAGCTGAAGATATGAATCAATCACTATGAAAAATCCACATAATAAAACTATAATATAGGTTTATAAAATTTTGAGCAATCCAACTTGTTATTATAATTTAATTTTAATTTTGAAAGAATAAAAAGATAAGTAGTTATTTAAGTATAATATTTAACTTGTAATTTAGTACAAGGACAAATGTGGTAAAACTCTAATTCCTACCTCGTAAATATATGTTTGATATATTTTCCTATACATTTAACTTTATACCCTAGAGTAAATCAAAAAAGATACATTATTAAACTCAATATTTATTTTTTATAGGACAATTGGTGTCACTAAAAACAATCATATAATGGCAACTTAAACTTCATTCTTTGTTTAATATGAAAGGTTAGGCCTTAGATTTACAACTATATAATATATTACACTGGACAACAAAATTTGGACGATCCTAAGCATCATTTATGGCAACTATGGTTTTTTGTCAAGTTTTTGACGCTTATCACGAATATGAAATGGCCATTTTACAATTGCATTGCATGTACATAGTTTTGATAAGCGTAGCAATTTCAAATGTCATAGTTCAGTAAGTTATTCAATTTTAAAGTATGTTTAGTTTAAAATTTAAAAACGACCTTTATTTACTATATTAAAGGTTCTAATGGATTTGTATATTTAGCAAATCGCAAAAATTTAAAAAATTATTCCAACCAAGGGTTTAAACTTAATTTTAAAAACATATTTAATCCATTTTTTTTTTTGTAGTTGAATTGGCATTGCATAAAAATTTTTATGGTTTTTAAAAACGTCTATCGCAAATTTGTGTTAGGGTTAAAATAGAACAATATTCAGATGGTAAATAACTATAGGTTTATGAACCTTTTGTAGATATGTTTTTTTATAAGGAATCTGAATATGCCAATAGATTTTTAAAATAATAGTCAAAAAAAAAATTGGGAATTTTTTTCTAAACTTTGGCCACGGTTTAAAAAAAATGCAGGCATTGGGAAAAAAACTAAACCCGGGATCGTATCGCAAACAAAAATTCTCTACAAAACCCTCAAAAATTGTTGATGTTGTTTTTTTTTGTTGTCCAGTGTTGAATGCTTATATAATAAAATTGTAGAAAAAAAACTATCAGTTTTTACCAGGTAGTTATTTGTCTCATATTTCATGTGTCTTATAACAACTTAATTTTTACGTATCTAATTTTTAAATATAATTATAAAGGACATTAAGAATGATTGGTATTAAACAAAAAAAAATTTAATCTTAGCAATAAAATAAAGTTTGAAGCAATCTTGTAACAATAAAAATTAGAAATGATATTAGTTTTGCTAACAAAATTTTTAAGGAATAATTGGGAATTTGAAGATATATTTTTAAAATATATATCAGAAAAAAGAGTTTAAAATCTGTAACTAACAAATTTTAAGGAATATATATAATTTTTCTTCCATAGTCGTGTAAGTCAATTATTTGCATTGGCGGACCTGTGGGAGGGGAGTGGGGGAGGGTGGGGGGGGGGGAGGTTACCTGTTGCGCACCCTCTTTTAGAAATGATTCTAGTGATACGTTAGCATATGCAATAAAATACAATATAGTACAATATTCCTTTCACAATTGTTTCCCCAATTTCCACGTCTACACTATACTCACCCCCCCCCCCCCCCTCCAAAAATCGCGCCTCTTCTGGCTTCAAAGTAAATATATCGGGAAAGGATACGTTGGCATCATTATTAGCAGTATATATAAACTCCGACTACCTTGTCTTTAAGTTTACCAGTAATGAAATTTTGCATTTTAAATTTAGTTAGAACAACATTTAGTGTTTTTCTATTTTAGAGAATGAAACGTGCCAGGTTATCTTTTGTACTCTATGAACATCGATCGCGATTAACCAATAAACCCCCCAACTAACAACTTTTATGTGTCAACATGTTAAAATATTTAGATATTCGAATTTACTTATTATTAAACTAATTATTAGATATATTTAATCCATTTTGTAATTTTATCAAAAACTACGAATACGCTAACGCCAACTCAATTGACTCTTTTGATTTTCATACACAAACTATTGAGCTGAGCTATACAATAATATAGGGCCTAAAAGTTTTCTTGAAAAGAGCTCTAAACTTAACTATAAAATAGTTAAAAAAGTCTAATAAAAAATTTGTAATCTAAAAATTTCCAAAGCTATATAAATGTTTTTGCAGACATTATGAAGGACATAAAAAATTGATATATAAAATTTTAAAATAAAATTTAAACATATAAAATCAAAAAAAAACATTCAATAAAAGAATTAAAAATTTGATATTGATTTTGATTATATATATATAACGTATTTTTAACCAAATTCAACATCTATTTAAGGAAAATGAGACAGTGTACTCATCTCTTGCATTACTCCATAGCTTTTTTATTTAATTTTCTAAACCAAAAAATTTTAAAAATTATTAATTAAATAACACAGGTTAACAATTTTTTGAGAGTTATGAGTTAACTAAGAGATCAAACTTGCCATCTTAGGGAATATCAAATCCATTTAGCGATTCTAATCAAACTTAGTTAGTTAGCTATAAACATTAAAAATTTTGGATAGGTCATAAAAACCGAAAAGATTCAAAAGCAAAATTAAATTGATTTTCGCATATTTACAATAGTTAAACTGTAAAATTCAAACTTTAAATAATGTTTATAACCGATAATATATCGTGTCGTGTTTAAGTTTGGACGCGAAATATTATCTAAATGCCGATGTAAAACCTTGATATATTAAAAAAAATTATTTCTCATTTGATTATAAATATAAGTTACAAGGGATTTTTATACACAAAAAAGATTTTTAAATTTTTTCTTTTTAGGATATATTCAGATGTGTCAATTTCGTCAAAAAAGGCCATTTTCGTTATATACGGATCTAAGGAGCCAAAGACGGAAGAAACTAAGAAAAACGAAAAATATATATGAGATTAGGCTATCATAAGGATGCATTTTTTTATGTTTTTATAAAATTCACGTTTCTGACATTGATAGTTTTTAACATGTGTATATCATAAATTTGCAGGTTATTAAATATTCAAAAGATATTTCAATTTAAAATGGTGCTGCTAATCCTAATCCCTGACTTAAAGAGCAGGTTAATGGCCAATCTAAAGAAACCTTTTTACTAAGTTTGCTTACATTAATATTTTAATAGCTTTTTAAATAATATAATTGATTTTTTTTACCCCTAAAACGCATCTAAAAATATTTCTATACCTTTAGGATATTATTAATTCAACTTTTAAATTGTCGCAACTTAAAACATTAATGGTATTTTTCATAAAAAAATGATTTAAAATAGATTTTATACGAAGCAAAAAAAAATCAGCCGGAAAACAATTTGATAAGTTTTTTCTCAGTTTTAATCAAGTTATAAATAAGTCAAAAACCAATTTTTAAAAATTTAATTACGGATCGGTCTATATTATACCCAACGGAACTCTAAAATTATATATGAAATTATATAATTGACAAATATATCGGAAAAAATTGTAGTGGAGCTATGAGGTGATTTCAAATTACACAGGTCAACAAATTTTTGAGAGTTATGAGATAACTACGGAGATTAAACCTGCCATCTTTGGGATTTTCAAATGCGTTTACCGTTTTTTATAATCAAACTTAGTTATTCAGCTATAAACATTAAAAATTTTAGAAAAAAGGGCCAAAAAAAACAAAAGAGTTAAAAACAAAAATAAATTCGATAAATTTGCATATTTACAACAGCTAAACTGTTAATTGCAAACTCTAGATAAAACTTTTATTAAAGGATTATATCGTGTCGTATCTAAGTTTGGACGCGAAATATTTTGTATTATCTAAATGCTGAAGAGCTTTTTATACTAAAAAATTATATTTTTTCTTTGATATAAGTTACAAGTGATTTTTATATGAAATAAAGATTTTAAATTTTTTTTTTAGGATAATCTCGATATGTCAATTTGGTCAAAAAAGGCCATTTTTTCGATATGGGCGGATGTAATGAGCCAAGGCCGGAAGAAACTAAGAAAAACGAATTAATTTATATGAGATAAGGCCATTATGGGGTTATATTCTTTTGCGTTTTCATAAAATTCACGGTTGTGCCATTGATATTTGTTGACCTGTGTTATAAATAAAAATATATTCCTAAATAACCCGCGATGGCGGTGGATCTGAGTACCACAACGTTTTTAAGTGCATCAGACGCGTGTCCCTAGTTATGTTATAAAAGGGTGGAGGAGATTTTTGAAGAGGGACGTCGTTTTATTAAATAATAAAATTTATTTAATGTGATACTAACCCCAAAATTTTATATTCTTTTTTAAATTTTAAATAAATAAAAGAAATAGAAAGGCAGCTTTAAAATTGCAGGAACAATATTCGCTATAATATTCAAACTTAATCTTTAAAATTTATATTACCGCAAATATACATTATGACTGTTAGAGATTGAGCATTAGGCCTCTAGATACGTTGAAAAAATCTGCTAAACAATCAAACAAGATTTTAAAATTTTATTAAATGTTTTTATATACATTTAAAAAAAATTAGAATTATTGTTTTTCAAACATAATTTTCAAAGAGTATTTGGGTACCAGGGTACTAGAGTTGTTTGGGACTAGGTTATCCGACACGCCTTGCTTAACAAGCCTGCGAGGCGGTCCGTTTGACTTCGCCGACCTATCCAATTCGAAACCAAAAATTGCAAATACGGCCCATATTTTTAAATCGCAAATTATAATTCTTGTTTGTCGAATTATTAAATACACAATATAAACCCTATTTGATAAATTTGTGTATATTAATTCTTATTAACAATTTATGCTATGAGGAAACATATTTTCCAATTCAGGTCGAGCTAAGGCGAGCCATTTTTTGACTTACATGTCAAGAATTCAAACCTGGCCGTGATATTAGGGCCCGGCCCAAAGGCACGGCTCGGCTCGCCCTGGTTTTTTAAGGCCCGATCCGGCCCAAATTTACAAAAATAGCTGCAAGCTATTTTTTCACTTAAAATTATCAATAAAATACCTTTAAAAAATAAGTTTGCCCGCCCGGCCCATTCCCTAATTCAAGCCCGGCCCGTTTTTCGGTTTAGGGCCCCGAACCTATGATTTTTTTAAATTCACGCCTTTTATTTCATGTAATACAAATCCTAAGTTTCTTTATGTATAATTACGTTAAAATATTGTTATAAAACTTTATGCAGTTATATAAAGTCGACAAAAATCAATGAGTGATAAAAGAAAATTATTAACATGGGAAATAATCTCCATAATAGTCTTATCTCATATAAATTTTCCTCCGGAGTTTTATTCGGCTTCTAAACTTATTTAAATGTTAAATTTGATTAAATTGACTATTGCAACCTTAAATAAAGGAGAAAAAATTTAAAAAAATTTTTTACATAAAATTTGTTAATATATCTAAATATGAAATATAGAATTTTTAAGTTTATAAATATTTTACATAACATTTAGGTTTACAAAATATTTTGCAGCCCAACCTAAACAGGACACAATATATAAGGGTTTTGAAATAAAAGTATTACATTAGCTTTAGGTGTTGTAAATATATAAGGGCGCGTTTTATTTTGGTTTTTTAAAAAACTTTAAAAAATTGTAAAATTTTTAAAAATTTTAAAACTTACTTTTTGATTTAAAAGTCACCAATCTTTATTATTAGCATTAAAATAGTTTCTCTGAAAATATCGAAAAAAAATAAAAATTTAAAATTTTTTTGAATAAATGAAATTAGTCGGCGCCTTAACAAAAGTTTTTGAAATATTTTTATTTTTAAATCTTTTTTTGCTAATTATATTTAAAACTTTATCTTACTAAGTTTGATTAAATACGGAATCTAAGGTCTGGTATATATTTAGAAATGCATCGACTTAAGAGCACGTGCAAAGTTAGTTTTTATTTTCGTAAAATTTCAAAAATTTTAAAAAATATTTTTTTTTTCAGATAAAAACATTTTATGCGCATAAACTAAATTTGGCATCTTTTGAAAATTTGCGTTTTATCACAAAATAGAATTTGTCAAAGTTTTAATAATTTCACAATAAAACTTACTTTGCACGTGCCCTAATGTCTAAATTTGGTTGAATAATATCAGAAAACCATAAAAAAAATTATGGAAATAAAATTTCATTGCTATATCGCTTGCAGAATTTTAAAGGCATAAAAAAATAAATGTAAAAAAAATAAATAATAATTTTAACAATAAATTAATCTAAAATAACAAAATCATTAACCCGCGATTGGTACTGTGGGGTTTATAAGGACCCCAACAATTATTATATTTTGAATATATTTAAATATAATATATGTTATGGGCCAAAATTTTGTGACTTTTTTTAAATATAGAATAAACAAAACTAGTAATTAAAATTTGGTCTACGTCGAATAACACAATTTGTTAAAAATTTAGAAATTGGGGTCCCTATGGACCCCACAAGGTAATCAATGTTGAAAACCATCATATTGCCTCAATGTAAATTCAAATTTAAATATTTGCAACCTTGTTTTTTTGTTATTTTTTTCTAAATATTTTTACATATTAAGTATATAAATGTTTGTATTTTAAACACAGGTCAACAACAATGGCACAACCGTCAATTTTATGAAAACATAAAAGAATATATCCCCATGATGGCCTTAATATATTTCTTAGTTTATTCCGGCTTCGGCTCCTGACATCCGTCTATATCGAAAAATGGCCTTTTTGACCGAATTGGCAGATCGAGACGAGAATACTCTAAAAAGAAAAAATTTAAGAATCTAATTTCATATAAAAATCTTTTGTAACTTATATTTATCATCTCAAATAATAAGAAATAAAATTTTTAAGTACATTAAGCTCTTACATCAGCATTTAGATGATAAGAAATATCTCGCGTCCAAACTTTAATACGACACAATAAACGATCGGTTTTTAATAAAAGTTTTATTTGAAGTTTGAATTTAACAATTTAGCTGTTGTAAATCTGCAAATTAATTTTAAATTATTTTTGTTTATGAATCTTTTTTGTTTTTTTGACATTTAATAAAATTTTTAATGGCTATAGCTAACTAAATAAGTTTGGTTTAAAAAAACGGTAAGATTTGAATATTTCTAAGATGGCAGGTTTAATTTCCGTAGTTAGCTCATAACTCTCAAAAATTTGTTAACCTGTGTGATTATAGAAATATTTTTTCTTTGTGTCTAGTTTTTAGGGTGAATAATAGCCATCAATAATTTTTTATTTTATAATATTTTTTTCCATGAAAATTTCATAAAATGTTTTACCCAACCTAAACACGATTCAATCAATAATTATGATATATTTAAATTTATTGGTATGATTTATTTAATGTTATATGGAAAAATAAAAAATTTCAATTTTTTATTTTTATTCGCAATATTAATAATAAATATTAGTCTATAATAATTAAAGAGCACGTATTTATCTTCAAAAAAATAAAAAAATAAAGATCATATCTCTAAAACCCTTGAATTTATAGAGGTTTAAATTTAGAGTCCGTATAGACCCCACTGCACAATTCGCGTAAAATTCTCACCCTACCATTCGCGGATTAAATAAATTATGCTAAAAAAATAATAATATGTGTCTATTTTCAACTTAATAAATGTAATATTTTTTTTGTAAATCACATATTTCCGAAAATTAATATATTATGCATAAAGTTCCATGTTAAATTTTTATGTAATAATATATTAGACATATTAACATAAATTTAAAATTTGGATGCTATATAAGAAAACTGGATATAAAAAATCTTAACATATTCCTCATAAGGGGGTACCTGGGACCCCAAATTTCCTTTAAAAATTGATTTGCTTATTAATGAATTTTGTTCACTTGATCATAGTGCTGGAGTATCCAGATCCCCCCCACCCGATCGCGGGATAAAAGATATCTTCAATTATAAAATCTACTGAGATACCGAGATCCTCAAATTAATCGCAGTTTAAGTGCATAAATTTTTTTTATCTTTTGATCAATCCATCCCTAGCTGCCCACAGGCTCAATCTAACTACCAACTTTCAACGAATGGGGTGATAAACAACAATAAACAACATAAAAAATTTCTTACCTTTATCTTAAAAATTTTCAATTTTTTAACATGTTTTAATTAATATACCAGCCAGCATTTTTAATGTCACAATTTAATGTATTAGAAAAAAATCCTCCGCAAATAATTGATATGCGTATGTATAAATTGAGATAAAAAACCTAAAATAATTTTCATAGGCGACCTGTGTATCCCAAATTTACTATAAAAATAGTTAAAATGTAGTGATTTAAATAAATATTTTGATTTAAAAATATTGAACTTAAATATGGTCAAAAAATTAAAAAACTTTGTTTGCCTGTATAAGTTAATATTAATTTAAAAATGTGGGGTACCCGATTTACACAAGCATTGCATTTCACTTAATAATTCTTATTTATGTTCTTTTTAATAATTAATGCTTGCAAATAGCAAATTTTTGTTGCTAAAATTTTTAATATATAAAAATTCTATTTTCATATTTTGATCGTTTGATACTTAAACACACATGCGTTAATTGAGAGTTTTTATGCCTCTTTTAATATTTTTAAATTATAAGATAAATTATAAAATATTAATTTATTTTTTATTTTTTTTCTATCTGATTATAATATATAACAAACCCGTAAGATATTAGGAGGCTTAAAATTGGGGTACGCTCGTATTTTAGAATGCACTTGATATAACTTTATTTCACCTGTCCAACCGAGTGGATGATCGACCGGTCTGCTTAGAAATAACGGCTTTATTTTAATTTTCAGCAGACCGGTCCCGGTTAATTCAAGAAGGTCGGCACCGGATCAAGTAGGCTTTGGTCCGACTTTAATCTCTGTTATATGGATAATTAGCCAATCTATGTCTGTTTTAAATTCTTTGAGGCCCGCACTTTATTTACCATTTTCCTAACAAGTTTAATGAATATATTTGTGTAGCTTGCTTAGCCCAATGAATTCAATTTCAACTAGATTATATATTTAAGAAATTAAAAATTATTTCTCTTTTATGAGCTAATTTTAATCACAAAAATCTTTATCACATTTAGCCTTTTTTATATCCAAAGGCTCATTGAACCAAAAATCCTTAAGAGACTTAAATAGTTGTAGAGCACAATTATACATTAAGCCACTAATCTAACTTCTCCATATATCGCGGGTTAACAATAAACTAATTTGCAATTTACTACAAAATTAATAAGGCTGCTGATAGGCAACCTGATTAAATACCAATTTTTCTTTAATCTCTAAAAAGGCGAACCTTGCTACCAAAATTATAATTCTTTTTGGTTGTGTGGCATTTATCTCAATAACACAACTTCAACCACAAAAACATACTATTGTACCAGGCTAACAAAATAATATTATAATCTTATTGCTGTTCTATAGATTTTTATTATTATGGCTAACGAACGCGGTGGATAAAATTTGAAAAAAAAAATTTTTTTTTGGAAAGTACATTGTGTTTTGTTTTAAATTATTTTACCACTTTATTATATTTTTCTTTCTTTTCATAAATATTTTCTTTCTATTATTTTTTCTCTTCAAATTTTTATTTCTACTGCATATTTGTAAGCGCAAGAATTAAAAATATGTAGTAGAAACTTCTTTACTTTTTTTTGCAAAAAAAAATTTTAGACAAATTCTGACAGGAATATTGATACCATTTAAATATTCCATATTAAAGTCTTTGACCATGGAAGAAAATTCATGTGACGTGGTAGATAATAATCCCTCCATAAAAAATAATAACCAGGTAAAATTAATTTCTAGCCACCATATTAAATAGATTTAATTTAGATCGCCACACAAAATCTGGCAAATTAAATTGCACCCCAACTTATTTAGCAGTTGCACCCCAACATTTTTGTTTGTTTTTAATTAGATATTTTAAGTGACAGGCAATACTATATCGTAATTAAAAGTACTTATGGCTACAATTTAAGTTATTTCCATCTGTCTTGATATTAAGCTTACCTAAGATTTAATAAAATTTTTTTTGAAAAAACTGTCAAAAACAATACATTCCTTTTATGAACTTAAAGTCAAGACAAACTTTAATCTTTCGGACCTCTATGTTGGGCTTAAGCTGCGCTCATTGTCTTACCCATATGAAAAAAATTTAGCCATGTTACCTTATTTATTATTACCCATGGTGAGAGACTGTGTAATTGTTGAAATGGCAACAAGAGGGAGAAAAAAAATTTATCGATCATGTTTGTACGTGGGAGATGACTGGTTTGCTGGCTACTAGCTAAATAGCTCGAAATAGCAAGAATTTTGAGCCGGACCTTTGTTTCGTAATTTTTTACTGGTTGCGTTAAAAGTTTGCTTAAAAGCAAGCCTCTCTTGCTAGTATATATATATATTTTGCCTGTTAATTTTTTTTTGTGAAACCATATGCCATGACATTTTGCTCCCTGATTCAATCTGTGCGATCTAAATTATATAAGATTATGCATTCTGGCAATATCTTACAAATTTTAAAGCAGATTGAGCCAGCTAACTTATTTTAAATTTTAACGCTTCGACTCGATAAAGCAGGCGATATTTTGAATATATATATCGTTTGGCTATATCAATTTTATGCGGAACTAATTTAGTTTTGTTTTTTTTTGATTATGTGAAAAATACCAAATGGACTTTCATTCATAGACTTGACATGTATAAACCTTTTATTATAT
The DNA here is from genome assembly GCA_030555515.1 of Acutogordius australiensis. Classification (NCBI taxonomy): domain Eukaryota; kingdom Metazoa; phylum Nematomorpha; class Gordioida; order Gordea; family Gordiidae; genus Acutogordius; species Acutogordius australiensis. The sequence continues at coordinate 32,273,412 of CM060244.1, read as the reverse complement.
ATACATACATAAAAACATTTATATATGTATTCCCCAAACATTTTTTTGCGTCTCCCGTACCTTGTAGCCACCAGAGCCACAAAAGAAAAAAATTATATTTTTTTTTGATATAACATTTTATACTGTAATAAAAAAATTTTTATTTTGGTTTCTACTGGTTCCTTTGCCTTGTTGAACTCTCTTCATCTTTCCCAAATTTTCCCTCCTCCTCCTCCTACTTATTTAAAATTTAAGAAGATACCACAAAAAGAACATCACATTTTTTTTTCCAGCGTCTTTCGGGAAAAACTCTCTACTCAATAATAATTTTTTTTTATACATATGAACGATGTATAACAATTTATTATTATATTATTATACAGTTTATAATAATAGTTCTGTGCGCAAATATAAATTTTTATGGGTTTTGAATTAGGTAGGAGGTGATACTGGGTAACCCCACATCACAAAATAAAGCGAGAAGTATCCATATAAAAGAAGACAACTCCGTACATAGTTGTATTTATTATACATGAGAGATATAATATATTCAAAGCCAAAAAATGCCTTGCTATTTATCAAAGGTCCCCTGCCCCCTTTTTCGGCTAGGCAGAGGAAAGTTGAGAGCAAAAAATATGGTTGTCGCTTTCGTAGCACCACCACGTTTACCAAAAATAAAAATAAAAGTCTACCCATTGGCTTATGGTGGGAAAAATGATTTTTTGTTTGGAAGTTCACCAACATGTCAAATAGTTTGCGGTTCCCGTTTCCACATCATATAAAAGAAACTAGTTTTGAATGTGTTCGGACTATATAAAGTTACATTTATGTTCACATCCAATAATGTTTTGAGCTTTAGGTTAAATAAACACTATTCAGCAATTTATTTGAATTAGTATTAAGCAAGATTTAGTAAATAATTGACAATTTCAATTTAAAATTTTCAAATCATTTAAAAAAAATAGGTGATTGTATTTTTTTTTACTTTTAATCATCTTTGGGGGCGTAAATTGCATGTACTGTTGTTGTTGTTGTTAGCCCCGGTTCTTTGGACGTGAGAAGTTGGATGTAAAATTGAGCTTGAGTGCTGCAAGGGCTGGATAGAGCCAAAGATAATTGCGTTTACTAATAGTATTTAGAGCTACTTGAAAAAATATCGATATTAAATTTATTAATTTATCTGGGGGTGTGTAGAACTACCCCCATTATGACTCTAGGCCTCAAAAAGCGCACTTTTCTTTCATACTTGCTCCTTTTTATTCTTCCTCGTGTAGGCTGCATAACAGTTAGCGATGAAACACTTTTTAAATACATAATTTTAAATAAAATACCCGCCACAGATAAGGAAATAGATGTACCCGAACGGTATGGTGGGGTCCGTACGGACCCCAATTTCAAACATAACTACATGAATAAGAAACGGCCTTCTTTTCTGCAATGAAGAAGACGGGGGCCGTTTTTTTTATAATTTAATGTAATTTATCATTATTGCATATGTGGCACTCAAGAGAAATAATTCTGAAAAATGGGACTTTTTTATTATACTACAATAACCGGCGGTTACATACGTGAGATATGTACATACCACTGTATATCTTGATGTTTGATATCTAATTGAATAGTTATATGATTAAAAATTTTTTTTCTAGGCAACAGCATTATCCTATAAATTTTCTTATGAGATAAATAAAGTGGAATTCTTTCAATTATTTTCCAAATATATTGTCAATTTGCGTGGTAATAAAATTTTACCTAATTATTTTGCATAGTAAAACAAGATAAGGTTAATTTAACAATTAGAAAGAATTGTCTTTACATAGTTTGTTTAATTACACAGGTCAACAAATATCAATGTCAAAAGCGTAAATTTTCTGAAAACATAAAAGAATGCATCCCCATGATGGCCTAATCTCATATTTAGTTTCTTCCGTCTTTGAATCCTTAGATCCGTCTTTAACGAAAAATGGCCTTTTTTGACCAAATTGACATATCTAAATACAAAAAGAAATTGAAAATCTATATTTGCATATAAACAATCCTTAAACTGTAAAATTTAAACTTCAAATAATGAAAAATAATTTTATTAAAAAATCAAGATAATACATCGTGCATTTAAATTTACGCAAACATTTTGTATTATCTAAATACCATGAAGCTTGATATATTAACAAAATTTATTTCGCGTCCAAACTTAAATGTGATTAATAATATAAGTTACAGTGTTATATGCAAAAAATATATTTAAAGTTTCACTTTAACAGGATATATTTAGATGTAAATATGGCAAAAATAGGTCATTAATTAGTTATAGTTTATGAATCTAAGGGGGTTTTCGGAAGCAACAAAGCTAAAATTTTCAATGTTTATAACTGGGGATTCATTAAGTTTTATGTTTACAACACGGTAAACTGACTTAAATATTAGTTGACCTGTGTAGTAAAACAAGATAAGGTTAATTTAACACTTAGAAAGAACTGTCTTTACATATGTTTAATTAAACATTTTAAGGGTATGACAATTATTTTAAATGATGGATTTTAAACTATTTACCCTAATTAAAAATAATTACCCTCTGAATAAACTTTTTACATCAATAAGAATTATGCTAGCAAATAAAAAGATAATTTACTCTTTACCTTTGATACTTATCTTGTTATAAATATTTAAAAATGAGATGTTCACATACCCCACTCTTATAATGGTGTAACTTTCATCGCATGTAACGGCGGATTAAATAAATATATCAAATATGCCCATATTAATGAAAAATTTTAGTTATAATATTTAATAATGATGCATAAAAAAATATTAGTAAATAAAGGAAAGATCAAAGTCGGGACTCGAAGGCCCACCCAGCCTGGTGCCGGCCCAGAAAGCTCTTTCCCCGGTGCTGACCCGCCCAAAAAATTGCCCGAGTCTAAATTTTATAATTAATAATATTAAAATAAAATTTTTTGGCTGGATAAAAAATTTTCGAGATGTATTTTTAAATTCAGGCAGCGCTTTAAATTGCCAAATTCCGGGTCGGGCTGTATCACAGGTTCGAGGAAAAGAGGGGGAGCCTAAATTGTAAATTTTGTGGCTGGAACATCACGGCTCGGTTTACTTTAAAATAAAGCTATTATTTGCCCCATATAAAAAACTTTATATTTTTTAGAGGGGGAAAAAAGAATACATTAAATTACATTTTTTTTGCATATTTAATTTAAGTATCAAGAAATAAACATAATAATAAGGTTTTATTTTAATTAATAGAAGCTATATCATGGTATTTAATTTTGAAATTGACCATGTAAGGCTTAGTAAGGACCCCCCAAAAAGAACTTGTAATTTCTAAACAATTTGTTATAAGGCATAATTAGGTAATCAGTTTTATAAATTATATATTTAAAAATTTAAATATGCTGGGGTCCGATAAATTCCACCATATCTGTCGCGGGTTAAACTGTAATATTTCATAAACAAGTCTTACAATAGTGTTAAGATATTGTCTTGATTGATCAACATGATTTTCAAGCCAATTACTTGTATTTTTTTGCATTCAAATGGCTCAAAAATGATTGAATTTGGGGCTTCCCCCACCTTTTTCATAGGAGTGCCATCGTGTTTAGGGTTTTAAAAATTGAGAACTTAATATCTTAAATAACACAGATCAATAAATTTTTGAGAGTTATGAGCTAACTAAGGAGATCAAACCTGTCATCTCAGAAATTTTTAAATCCGTTTACTTTTTTTCTAATCAAACTTAGTAAGATATTAAAAATTTTAGAAAAAATATTTAAAAAACAATAAGATTAAAAAACAAATTAAAATTATTTTTTTTTGCATATTTACAATAAGCCGTTAATTCCAAACTTCAAATAATATTTATTAAAATTCTATAATTCATCGTGCCGTATTTAAGTTTGGACGCGAAATATAATTATCTAAATGCTGATGTATTATATTGATATATTACAAAAATTTGTTTTTATTATTTGATGATAAATATAAGTTAAAAGTGTTTTTATATAATTATTATATTTTTTCTTTCTAATGTGTTCTCGAGGTCGCAGAATCTGTCAAGGAGCAATTTTGATATGGACGAATCTAAGGAGCCGAAGACTAAAGAAACTACGAAAAACGGAAAATATATATGATATAAGGCCATTATGGGGATGTCTGCTTTTATGTTTTCGTGATCTTATATTGATATTTGTTGACCTGTGTAATAAAAGTCCCACGAACGGAATAAATTTTTTTCTGGTCTCTAGGCATATTTAGGCCCTATTGCCTAAGCAGGGCGCGTAACAACTTTGGCATAATATATGAATTATTTTCCGAGTAAAATTAACGTCAATTCATGAAATTAAACATCTGACCTTTTGTATTTTAGACAAGGTCCCAAACACTAAAATATAATAAATCTTTTTTAAAATAATTTTTCTATTTTTATAACTTTTTATTAATTCTCAAGCTTCAATCAGACCTAAAAATATTGAATTATGAAATCTACAATTTGGAAAAATTATTTGTACTTTACTGCTACCAAGGAAAATCATCTTAAGTGAATATTATGTCCCGGAAGAGCTTATTAAGCTGCTGACCTTGCACAATATAATCTTTCAAAATACCTGTAATCAAACAAGCTTGTTTTTTAATGTAAAAAATGAAAATAATAAAATTTATAACCCAACAAGTGCAGCTCGAATTAAAATCAAATTAAAAAAACAACCGAATTTTTGGGCCTTTTACCAAAATAATTGAATATCGAGTGAATGATCTGATTTAAGTGCATATATTAAATATAATTTACACAAGTGTACAATAATTTTAGAAAAAGGTGATTATTTAATTTAGTTTTCTGTTAGTACTTATTTCAATCTTTTACATTTTTCTTTATTTCTCAGCTTGTCATAATCACTTATAACACTTTTTTCGAGCTGGAGTGACAAATATAAAATATCAAAAAAATAGTAACAATAAGCTAATGAGAATGTTAAGTATTCAAGTAAAACAATATTTTTTGTTTATTAGATTTTAATGAAATTTAAATATATAATTCACTAAAATCACAATTAATCTTAGTTCGTTAGATCGAGGTTAAGCATAAATAGGACAATACCTTAATTAGGCCTTATTTACCACTATATTTTACTCTTTTCCCAGACAAATGTTCCCGTTTTACACATCGAAACATGCATAAAAATGCCAAGTATAGCGATCCTTACTCGTAAAAATATTTTTATTTCATTTTTTAAGTTTCAAGGTCGCAAGAAATGTCATTTTTTGCATTATTTGTTCGATGAAAAACGGAAAAAGGCCTAATAGTAGTCTTACCTTTTTTAAATCCAATCAAACAACCTACAATTTTTTGACTTTTCATGTAGTTGTTACAAGAAATTATTTTATATTTTTTTATTCAAATATAACGGGAACCCATGATATGTCGGGCTAATGACTGTTTTTATCGTAGAAACAAATATAGACATTGGCATTTAAGGCAAACGGCAAACATTAAGTTAATTTTAAAAAACTGCCTTCAGCTGCACTGAAATATGTGACCTTCGGCATTAGGGCACAAAAAAGTTTTTCAGGAATTATCAAAATATGATGGGGTTAGAACATCTTAATTTCAAAGGGTACGTGCGTCTTGTTAGCTTTCTCTTACATACAAAAGACGGAGCTTTAATTGACCAATTATCTCCTTAAACATTGACTTCGGATGGGTATTTATGCTTAAGCCTTATACGGTTCGTTACTTAAATAACTTAAATAATATTCCAACTAAATGTTAAATGGGTTCTCCAATTACTGTTTTTATGTTAGAGTTAACCACTTTTACATACAAATTTAATGAGGTTGTTGAATGCCCCATATAAATAAGACATATAAAAGTTAATGAAAACATCAAAATTAGGATAATTTTCGAAGCTAAAATTCAATAAAATTTAGATGTGCTTAAATAAATAAAATGATAATTTACAAATTAAAAATTAACCCTAATTACACTTTCAAGGCCATACTTGACCATGTTTCATAATTAAAACATTTTTATTTTGCTAATTTTTGTTAATACATATTTGATAAATTAAATTATTCAAAACAAATTTGAAATTTAGTGGTCCAAAATGATCTAAACTCATATAATAAATTTTATGTTGTATTGAATTGAAAAGTGACTATACATATTTGTCTATTTTAATTTAAATTATCGAAAATTTATAAAAAAGTGTAAAATTTTAAAAGTAAAAAATTAAAAGTTTTAGAACATAAATGTTGTTTTACACCTCTCATTTTATGTATTTTGTAATTTTTTCCATCTTTCGTAAATAAATTCATAAAATTATTTTTCATAATAACACAGTTTGCCAAACTTCGAAAAAAAACCAATTTACTAAGTCAGAATAATATTCACTTAAATAATCTATAAAATTATTATTCTGAGCTTGAGAAACAACTAATAATATGTCTAAATGACATTACGACCCCCAAAAAAATATTAGGTTTAATTCACAGGTCAACAAATAATGTCAGAGAAAATAAGTTTATGAAAATTTAAAAGCATACATCCTCATAATGGCCTTATCCCATATATATTTTCCGTTTTCCGTAGTTTCTTCCGCCTTCGGCCCTAGATCCGTCCATATCAAAAAAATGGATATTTTGACAGATTTTGCGACCTCAAGACTACTCTAAAAAAATATAAAAATCATTCTTCATATAAAAATCCTTTGTAACTTATTATCATCCATCTCAAATAATGAGAAATAAATTTTTTTTATTATATTAAGCTCTTACATTAGCATTTAGATAATACAAAATATTTCGCGTCAATTTTTAAAATCAAACAATAATATTTTTATTAAGAACCGATAATATTTTGTGTCTTAAGTTGCAAAAAAAATATTTCAATTTTTTTTATTGAAACTTTTTTGTATTTTTGACATTTTTTTTTAAATTTTTAATGTTTATAGCTGACTTACTAAGTTTGATTAAATAAAACGGTAAACGGATTTGAAAATCTCAAAGATAGCAATGATCTCTGTATCTCATAACTCTCAAAAATTTTTTGACCTGTGTAAAGAACTTTGAATGTAAAGTCCATTTGTTTTCTATTTTTTGAACTAAAATAAATCAAATAAAAAAACATAAATTAAATATTAGGATATATTTTGGGAAAAAAATTTTATAAAAAAAAAATTACACTTTTTTAATAATATTAAGATGTAGTGTAAAAAATTTTAAATTTTTTTGTTAGGCATATCCTAAAACGACCAACAAACCTAAATTCTCATTTTATGATATTAGCCGCTAAAATTTTTTTTATTTTAGAAATATTTTTTTTACAATTTTGAAAAAAGTATTAGCCGCAGCCATAGTAATAATAATCTAAGTGGTTACCTTTTTAGTATAATATTTATAGACTTGTGTAAATCAAATCAAGTATGACAAGCATATACAAATAAAAAATAAAGGGGATGCCTGGTGTCTTTCACCTCACCTTCCAACCATTTTTTCTATTATTTGTCGCAAAAGTTAAGACTTTTTCACCCATCGTTCCGGGAGGGCAACATTTTGATGCCCAAAAATATCGAAACTTCCAATACACAGAATATATTTAAAAATATCATAGGTTGCAACCTGATACATTTAATTTTTTTGCACCAAAAAATTAATGAAAAGGATTATCAGTTATTTTATTGTGTTAGTTATTAAGTTTCGGCGCCATTAAAAAGCACGGATTTTGGTTAATGTCAAAAGATAGGAGAAAAAAAATTTTATAATAGGCCACAGCCATAAAAACTGTGTGATATTTAGAAAAATGTTTTGGATGAAAGAGAGTCGCGAGTTAAATTAAAGGTAAAATGGTATAATTCTCTTAATGGACAACGCATTATTGAGGGCAGCACAGAGTTAGGATTTGTTCCAAATGTGTTTTGCATTTATTTTTATAATGTATACCGCATATTATGCAAATTACTATATTTTAATTTGTATATTATGGCTTTGTATTTTTTGTAAGCTGGTTTAAAACTCGCCGTAATCCTGTCAGGGTTGAAAAAATTTATGTAAAAAAGGTTTGTATTTGTATTATATCAAGTTGTGGATTATTTTTACTTTCATCCAAAATTTATTATATAAGTTAATTTTAAAAATTCTTTAACCTTATACATTCATTTAAATCGCTTTTGAAAAACATTTATAAATTTCTAAAATTATCCTGGCCGCGAATCTGCTTTTTACTATGTAAAAATGTTATCTCTTTAAATTTTGGTGAATGGGTAATTTGACCAAAAAACTGAGTGATATCATTTTTAGTAAAATTATTATTCGAGAATTAACTTTTCAACATTTTAGAGCTAGTTTTGTAAATAATTCTTGCTACCTTTTTTAATCTTTTTCCATGGATTATAACCTGTCTTAATGCGGCATTTTTTTTGGATTTTAACATTTGATATAGGTAAACCAAATAAATTTATAGCATCAACTCTATTCTTCAACATGTATTAAAATTAAATATACCATAGTTATTTAAAATATTAAATTTTTTAATTTTTTTTTAAAAGTATGATTATTTATAGCTTTATACACAAAAAGCATAAGCTCACCCTAACCTTATATTGCGCTTCTTTCTAAAAAAAATATTCTGTGGGGTTACAAATTTTAATAAAATTACAAGCCCTAAAGTGAAAAGCCTCTATATTGGGAGAGACTGAACGACCTCCTTGTATTTTTTAGATTAGGGATTCTAGGTTCCCAATTTTATCCAAATATATGCAACGCAAATGGGATTTTTTTTTAGAGGTTTAAGGTAACAAATATATAGCCAGTTGTAAAAATCGATCTTATAAACATTTTAAATTTCAATAATGATTATAAAATTTGCCTCAATACTAATGTATGTTAACAGGTTTAATATTAAAAAATAATTAAAGCGCTATAATTTTTAGAGGAGTTATTGAAATGATTACGCAAATCAACAAATTTAGAGAGTTAAGCTAACTACGGAGATCAAACCTGCTCTAAAGGATTTTCAAAATCCGTTTACCGTTTTTTCTGATCAAACTTAGTTAGTCAGCTATAAACATTAAAAATATTAGAAAAAATGCTAATAAAAGATTTAAAAACAAAAATTAATTGAAATTTTGTTTTTGCATATTCACAACAGTTAAATTCAAACTTCAAATAATATTTCTATAAAAAATCGAAAATATATCGTGTCTTATTTAAGTTTAGACGCGAAATATTTTGTATTATCGAAATGCTGATGTAAGAGCTTGATATACCGAAAAAAATTTAATTTCTCATTAAATATGGATTTTTTATAAGAAAAAAAGTTTCTTGAATTTCTTTTTTAGGGTATATTTAGATCTGTAAATTGGTCAAAAAAGGCTTTTTTGATATGGACGGATCTAAGGAGCCAAAGGTGGAAGAAAATAAGAAAAACGGAATATATATATAAGATAAGGCCAACATGGGGATATATTCTTTTATGTTTTCATAAAATTATTATTCCGCACAATGTTTGATGTAAAAACCATTTTATTAAATTATTTAAAAATGAATGAACTTTAAACGCGCCCATATAAAATAAAATGGCAACAATGTTTTTATTTTTTCTAACCCTTTTTTTATTATTGCTTTGCCCTATTTAAAACGATAATTGTGCATGGGCACACGTTTTGTAATTTCCCATCAAAGACAAGAGCCCGTATCTTGGATATTTAATTTTTATTTACTCATTGTTTTAAAATTGCTCCAATGAATTATGGTTACATGTAATCATTTTTTTAGAGAAAACTTTCAATGTATGACACGCTTTAAGACAATTGATAAAAGTTAGGCTATGAGAAATTTTGACTTAAGATAGCCATGGCTTTTTTGAGCTTTAAAAGTAAAAGATTATGTCTTTTTAATGAGGCAAGCAATTAGATAATTATAGTGTCATGTTTTAAATTATTTCATCTGGTTTTGCTCCTTAATACTCCATACTGTACAAATGCGATATATGCAAACAAATTAGTGTCACATCCATGTTTTAGTAAATCTTGTAATTTATTATGATTCAAAATTTGTGTAAGATTATTCATGATTAATATTGGGTGTTTGTCACTTTAATGTTTAATATGCTTAAATGCGTAAAAAACATCTGCCGAAAAACTTATTCAAAATGTAAGTGCAAATATCAAACAGACCAAATGATTTTTTTACAAAATTATTACTTTTTTAATTTAAAGGTTCCTTTACTTGGCCCCCTTAGTCACACCTGTTCTGGGCAATATGCATTCATTTAACTTTATTCTAAAACGTTTGGGAGTCAAATGAGGATTTATTCCATAGGTCTTAAGATGTGGTTGACAAACTGTTACCGTAATTTTTTAAATGCAAAAGGCCTATTTGACTGCATAACCTAGAATTTGAAAATTATGGGTGCACCCACAAAATCCATTAGCAAAATGGATCATTTACTCTGATGAAGCTATAAAAATATTCATATTTTTATATGAAAATTTAATGAGCTTTATAGGATACACACTTATAAGAATAATATATACTCGGTATTTATCCGTTTTAAAATAGAAAGCTTTAAACACATTAAAATCAACACGTTTTTTAACCTATACCTGCGCAAAGGGGTGTTAGTAACCAGGCGAAAATTAAGTGGCGAGTTGGCCGGCCCGTTTTTTAGGTGGGTTAAAAGTTGAATTGGGATATGTAAGGACTACGGTCAATATCAATGTCGAAAACCAAAATATTCCTACAATATGACTTTATACGTTCCTTTTTAATAGTTTTATTTATTTATTAAAGGTTTGTATTCTATATTAATATTTATTCCATATAACACACCTTTAAGGAGATTAATAGTAAAATAATTTTTTAATTTAGATTATTTTTTTAATATTACTTAAAATGTTTACTAGATCTAATAACTCGGTTTTTCGTTAATATTGATAGAAAATTAAAAAATCCCATTTTTCACATATACTTCTTTGTGTTAAAAAAATCATAATTTTCATTTTTAATAACTTACATTACAAGTCTAAATTGCACGTCTTCTTTATTTTATTTAGTAAGAGGCTGGGAACATTTGCACGTTTGATCCCACAGATAGTCAATAAACTGAGATTGAGATCATCAAATACAAAAATTTACAAATGGATTGCAGTATAATAAAATAAGAAAGTATATTGTCCGCACTTTTTCTTAAATAACGGTGCTTACAAGAAATAAAATAAAGTTTATAGCTTCAAAACTCTTGAAGTTAAAGGGGTATAAAAGACATTAGTATTGACCATTTAATAAAAACAAGTTATAAATTACAAATTTATTGTTTGATTTTTGTTAAAAGTCGCATAAAGGCAAAAAGCGCTGTTTCAGGGTCATTAAATCGATTAATATTGATTTTTTTACTAATTATGTTTAAAGGCAATTTATGATTTAATTGTTTGAATGATTAAATTAAAAGCATAAAATTTGAAGTTGAAAATTTTTCAGCCAGTTATTTGTTTTTTGAACTGTCCTGTTTTTGATTTAATTCAGAGTTGAATTCAAATTTTGGCATTCAAGCAAATTAATTTTTGACAAAATTGTTAAATGAAAAATATTATTAAATAAAAAGTTAAAAGGTATTATTTTAAATTCATTCTTATAATTTTTTTGAACATTATATCCAATATTAATATTTAGGAATTAAGACAAAAATTAAAATTAAATTTAATAGATTTATAAAATTGAGTTGTGATTCAATTTAAAAATTATTTAATATATATGATTTTAATGATATTTCTAAATCTATTTACATCGTTTCTTAAATGTAGGATTTTTAACTTATTAAAGATAATAATTAGTTCTCATTTTTTTATTTCTTTATATTATTTTCAAATAAAAATAAGGTCCAATGTTCTTTTTCTATTTCAATTATTTTTATAATCAAAAATTATTTTTTAACCTTTTGGTGTAATACATGACCAGAACTAAAAAAAGGAGTTGAATTTAAGAATTAATATAAAGTTATAATCTATTTTGACGAATATTTGTGGCAATACTTAAATGCCAGCTAATAAGTTTTATATTTTTTTCATCCAGAAACCTATATAAATTAATTACTATGAACTAAATTGAAAAAAAAAAGTTTAGACCAATCTCGAATTCAATCTTCAATTTTCTCAAACCCCTTGTGGCAATTAAAACAATTAAGCAACAAGTGACAAAGCTTGATTTAAGATGGTTGAATCTATTCTCTGTGACCCATTTCAATTAGCTTTTTTGTCAACAGAAACACCTAAAAACATAAGAATTTCTTGTTTTTTTTGTGTGGCTATTTTAAAAAAATGTATTTTTCAATTAATTTTCTTTCTGTCGTTAATTACAAATTCTTAGGGTTTGTGGCGCCATTTCACTCGTTTTCTAACTTTATAATTGAAAAAAGGCACGATATTTTTCTAACCTTTAAAAATATATGTCAGTTCAATGTTATTTCGAATGGTCAAAAATTTTAATGTTAGCTGGCTCATTTAACTTTGAGCCAGCTTTCGGGATAAAAAATTTGGTGTCAGCTGTGATTAGAAACTTTTATTCCCCATTTAAAAAAAAACCTCTATTGTGGAAGGTAATGTCTCTGAACCATAATTTTAAGTTTATTTTTAGCCAGGTTTGTCACTTAAATAAATCTACATCAAAGATCTAATTTTTTGCTTTTAATATTAAAATATTTATGGATTTTAATGCATTTTAAATTTAATAATTTAAAAAATTTATCGGGCACACTGCCCTAGGAATTTGTATTTATTTTTTAAAATTTTAATCCATTTTTTAAAATCCCAATTTGGCCTTATAAAAGGACTGCGTTAGAACAGGTTATTGGAAATAATAATTTAAGTAAATAATGTGTTTTTATGCTTCTTGCCAAAATTTAAAATAGAAAATTGAATGTTTTTGTATAACGACAAACAAAATAATAAGTGATTTATGGTCCTAACACATTAAAAACAACTTATTTTTTTTAAGTGATTGATTAATATTTAAAATTAGGTAGAAAATTAAAAATTTGGCCACAGAACTGAAAAAAGCCTTATAAATTGTTTTCTCTGTTTTCTGTGTGTGTGGAAATAATAATAATAAGGGAAATTTTATTTTTTTTTGGTTGGGTTTAATTTTCCCCAAAAAAAATATTTAACAAAAATTTTTTAATTTTATTTTTTTTTTTAAATAAAAAAATAAATTAAAATGTCTTTTTTTTATATAAAAAAAAAATAAAATTTTTATTCTTTTAAATTTTAAATTTTAATAATATAAAATATAATATCCCTCTTTTTTAAATATGGGCGGGGGGGGGGGGCCTAAAAAAAAAACTTAAATTTGGGGGGGGCCCAAAAAAAAAAAAAATTGAGCGGGGCGCCGGGGAAAAACAAAACCACCTAGAAAAATTTTTTCTCCCCCCCCCCCCAAAAAAAAAAGGGGCCCCACCTTCTTCCACAAAAACCCCCAAAAAAAATAATAACCCCCAATTTAATAATTTTTTTTTTTCAATAATTTATTAGAAATTTTTCTTAACCAACCCGCCGCGAGGCAGCTAAAAAGGCGCCCAATAATTATTTTTAAAAAAAAACAGCTGACTAGGCGCTTAAGTACCAGAACCTTTAATGACCCACTGAGTTAAATAACACAGGTCAACAAATATTAATGTCAGAAACGTGAATTTTATGAAAACATAAAAGAATGCATCCCCATGATGGCCTAATCATATATATTTTTCGTTTTTTATAGTTTCTTCCGTCTTTGGCTCCTTAGATCCGTCTATAACGAAAAATGCCATTTTTGACCAAATTGACAGATCTAAATATGCCCTTAAGAGAAAAAATTTAAATCTTTTTTGCATATAAATATCTCTTGTAACTTATATTTTTAATCACAAATATTGAAAAATAAATTTTATTGATATATAAAACTCTGACATCGGCATTTAGATAATACAAAATATTTCGCGTCCAAACTTAAATACGACACAATATATTATCGGTTTTAAATGAAAATTTTATTTGAATTTTGAATTAGGTTAATTATTGTAAATACGCATAAATAAATTTTTAATTTTTAGTGTTTTTAAATCTTTTTTGGTTTTTTGACCTTTTTTTCTAAAATTTTCAATGTTAAAAACTGACTAATTAAGTTTGATTAGGAAAAACGGTTAACGATGATATTCCCTAAGATGGCAGGTTTGATCTCTGTTGTCACATAACTCTCAAAAAATCGTTGACCTTTGTAATACCAATGACATTGCAACATTTATGAAGGGCTTTAGAAATTAATTTAATAGCTTTAAAAAAAATAGAAAACTAGCAATTTTTTGCAACTAATAATATTTTACCTCCATAAAACAAATTTAATTCTATTTTATTAATAAAATTGGCTAGTTTTTTTTAGTCTTAGTATAATTTGGAGTCCGAGAATCGAATAAAAATACTTTTTCTTCAGTTTCTGTATGCGAACCTAACCAGAAAAATAGTTGAGAACCTAAAATTCAACCCTATAGTGGGGTGCAATAAATATTTTCTTTCATGGGTGTAAAAGGAAGCACTTCTATTTTAACTTTCTTTAATTGTTTCCTATATAATCGTTATATTTTCACAACCACAAAATCACATTAAAACGACAAAGGCTTCCGCCCACCAATTATAATATATATATATATTAAGTCTTGATGACATAATCCAGACCTCACAGCCATAGCTTATATGGTTTTTAAAACTAAATTATTGATCTTATCACCAAGTGGTAAACGAAACCCAAAGGTCATGTGGGGACGATGAAAGGTCAGGCACTTGTAGCCTTGATTTAATAGGACAGTAGAAAAAAAACGTATAGGTTTTTGTAATTGGACAATAATTTTTTGATTGATGCGAAAATGAATGAATGATATATATGTTTTCATGCCTCCCTTCCAATTGTCTCTGGCTCGACAATTGTTTGACACGAAAAACGGCATTGGCACTTCCCCTTACAATCTTTATAAGGCCAGGTTATTTTTTTTGGAAATTGCCACATTAATCATGCCAGATATATATTACACCGTCAAACGCAAAAAGTCCACTAAATAAAGAAAAAAAATTTCTATTTGTGGCTTGACGTTTATTTACAAATAGAAGCCGTTTGCATTATCTTTTTATCTCTTCTCCTAATTGGTGCTCTCAGAGGATTACGAATGGGCCAACAACAAGAAGACGAAGAAATGAAAGATTTAATCGTTTAGGAGGAGGAGAATAAAATTGTCTCAAAAAGGAATGGAACCATTTTCAGTCATTTAAAAAAATAATTATGCATGGCACACGCATACCAGATGGAATGAATTATCACGAAAAGCTTGTTAACACTAAACTAAACCGCAAATATGAATGTTAAACGCTTAAACCACAGCTCTGTTTCCATAAAGCTAATTTAGCCTGCAGTTACCTGCGAAATAAACTTACCATTACAGAATTAATTTAAAAATTGTTTAAACAATCCTAAAATTGTTAATAATTTAATTAAACAAACTCTATAGAGAAAAAACTACCTTAATTTATTACTGTTTTAAAATGAATATTTAAAATATAGCACCACATTAATTATTTGCCATTATTTTCACTTAATAAAATAATTTAAAAAATTCTAACATTCAATGCATAAACGTTTATTTAGAATGCTTAGAAAGAAAACTTTTAAAAACCAAATTATATATATAATTAAAACAATATATCAAAAATTAAGATGTGCTGGGATATGTACATACTCCACATATGTAGGGTCACATATTTTAACATAAATTCCAATAATAATGTTCTTTAAAGTATAAAATCTTTTAGAAGCCAACCGATTATTAATACCTACTAACCTATTCTTTATTGCATGTTTGTATAAAAAAATGTAGATTAAATTTTTATACGTGAAAAAGTTACAAAGTCGGTTAATCAAACTGTGTATAAAATTCATATACATTTGTTATTCTAGGGTCGCTGATTATCGTTTCAAAGCCTTTCCTTCTTCTGGAGAAAATTTTTTAATTCAAAGCAAATATTTTAACAAAAATTTTTTGCAAAGGGCTCTATTATTGTCACCGTTCCATTTGTGTGCTAGACCATTCATTTCTATTTAGCTTATATTGTTTTGTATTTTTGTTTGACGGTAGCCTGCTATAGGCTGCGGCTAATACTGATTTCAAAATTGTAAAAAAAAATATTTTCAAAATTAAAGAATTTAACGGCTAAGGGCGCGTTCAGACTCATTTTATTTTTTTTTTAAATTTTAACAATTTGGAATTTGAAATTTTATTTTTTTATTCAAAATTTTTTAAAAACTTTTCCTTCAAAAAAACTATTCTAATATTAAAGATTGGCGACTTTTTTTTTAAAACGTTCAATGTCAAAGGGTTAAAATTTTAAAATTTTTCAACAAAAAAATGAAATAAGTCTGAACGCGCCCTAATATAAAAAAAAATGTAATGTTTTTTTGGTCGTTTTAGGATATGCCTGACAAAAAATCTTAGAAAAAAATTTTTTTTTACATTAGCCACCTTAATGTTAATCATATGCGCTCAATTTTAAATTCTAAATGGTAAAACAGCTCTTAATGTCTAAATTATTAAGTATAATATTATTCCTATTTGTTTTAACTATGCCATTTTTGTGGTTGGCAAAGAATTCTAAACGTCAGTGTAATTGAAATTGGGGTTACCTCGATATACGCACTACCAGAGAAATGAAAAGACAAGAGCAGATTTTTGCCAAATACCAAAAAGGTTTGTGCAAAAGGTCTGTATTGAGACATGTTATCGAAAGATTTGTCGATAAAAATTTGATCAAGATATCCCTTTAGGTGTTTTGTAGCCATATATTTGACAATATCGCGGTGTAACTAATTGGTTTTTAAGATGGATAGATGTGTACTTTTTTTTTATAAATATCGATTTATTATCACTGCAATTGATAAATGGGCCTATGTCTCAAACTTTGACATGGTGGTGTTGTCATCTACACAAGAACAACCAATATTATTTATTACATCAGGATTATTTTGTTCCTATTTTTACAATTCATGATTGAATCACAAATTTTTACCTTCATACAAAGTTCGAAGCTTGAACTTCCAAAGGGTATAATGCTAAATAGGAAAGAAAGATACCAAGCAAGCCAATAGCTTGACCTGGGGAAACCCCTATGCTCCTACCACTAATACATTAATAAGTATATAACAATTTTGAAAAATTTTACTTTCTAACTACGTCAATACCCTAACAAACCCTACATTTTTTTAAAGAAAATATTATCTAATTTTATAATAGTTGAAATATATTAATTAAAGATTTTTTATATAATATCTAGGTATAAAATTACTACAAAAAATATACTCATAAAAATTTATTTGTGTCAATATTATATGTTTCAAAGTTAATTGATATAAGTCATATTATATTATACCAAAAAAGGTGTGATTTTTTAGTTTAGGTTTAAATTTGTCAAATGACAAGTCAACGCACACTCCAAACTAAATTGCAAATGTATTTTTTTTATTTGCCTTATTGAGGCCATGTCTAATTTTATATTCATTTTTCGAAAAATGAATATAATACACATGAATAATGGCCATATAAAGGCAATTTAGATTATTACCTCGGCGCCATTAATTGAACGCTTTAATAACGCGTTTTTTTAGATTAAAAATCTATAAAATTTTACGAAAAAAAAAACAAACCATTTATAAGACACGGCCTATGACAGAAAACTCTTTCGAGATCCTTTTCCCAGGTTAATTTTGGCCGGCTTATTTCTACGATAAGCATTTTTTTATGATGTTAGCGATTTCGCTGTCCTTTTATTATGTGGCCGTCAACTTAAGCGTTATATAATGATTATGATATAAAACTTCGGGTATGAGTTTTCTTGGTACTCCTGCAATCCATCTTAGCATTCTCGTATCTGTTGTTTGTAGAGCTCTCTAATCACTCTGGTCACAAACCCATCTTAAGCTATTGGTAGCTACCAAAATCCTTCATGTTAGAACATGCTTCACATTCAGCTAACTATAAGTTTACAATTTATAACATTATAATAATTAAAAACTTATTAATTCATGAACTCGTTAATAAATAATGTTACATAGAATTGAAAATAAAAATATTTCGGTAACAGGTTACCTTCTTCAGTTGAGCAATACATATGTAACTATTATTTTATATTTTTTAAACTGAAGAAGGTGAAACCACCTGTTACGAAATATTTTTATTTTTTATTTATTATTTATTTTCAATTCTATGTAACATTATTTATTAACGAGTTTATGAATTAATAAATTTTAAATATTATAATAATTAATTTCTTTATCCGCTGTTATGAACATTATGAAAAGGAAAACCTACCGTCATATATTTATGAAATTTCATAGATTAACGAGTATATTCAGATAAAAGAAAATTTTGGGCCACTAAATTTGATCAAAACATTTAGTATAAATGAGCCAACCCTACTTGACATATTAAATTAAAATGAAGATTAACAATTTTTAGGATATTTCTATCAAACCCCCGGTATTAGGGTGATTAAAAAAATTAAGGCAACAGTTTGTCAACACAATTCTATAATTTTGCATTAAAAAAAATGCGCTAAAACTCAAAATGCCTTTAAACTAACTTATAATCATATGTTTTGAAATGTATTTTGGAGGTTACTTGAAATTTTTTTAAATTTTGACGTTTTTTTAAATACATCTAATTATACACACATGTTAATTTTTTTGACAAAGTAACACTATTCAACTAATAGTGGCCAGCTTATATGGTTTTTTGACAAAAATACCACCAAAAAAATAATAATGTTCGAGAGTAACACATAAGAAAAATGAGATAACAATGTTTTTTTTTTCACAATTTTTTTTCAAGGTCAAACAATACCGACCGATGCGGACGACCATACATTTTCTTATTCCAGAAAATTATACATGGTATGGCGTATAATAGCTTTTGTCTTTGTACAATATAAACAAATATAAGAGCTGCCTTGTAAACATTTGTATTTAAAACCAAATAATAAGTAAGTAAATAGAAAAATGAAAGACACCATCCGAGTATATAAAAATTTTATAAACCCGTGGTTACATGGGTGAAAAAAAAGTTACACTATTATATGGATGGGGTAAAATACATCCCAGTTTTAAACCATTAAACCGAAAAAAATATTAGAGCCAAATATCTGAATTTTTTTAAGCATATATCTTCCCCCTAAACATTGATGTAAAAAGTATTTTTAGAAAACATCTAAAATCGTAAAAAATAATTGTTTAAAATAAATTAAAACTACATTTTTTATCAACTATTAAATATTACAATGCAAAATTGCCTAGATTATAGTTATTTTTGAAAATTAAGCATTAGGAGCCTTTAATTTTTTAGTTTTTCGCAGAGTTTAATTATTCATACATGAACGTTTTCATTTGAAACTAAATGTTTCCTTAAAAAGCGTTGTTTCAGTCAACAACATATTTTATCACAGTAGCAATATTTATTAAAAATATATAAAATGTAGGAAAAGAACTTTTAATAATTCAAACGTTGAGATTAACCAGCGGTTGTATAGGTGAAAAGGAAAGGAGTCACATTAAACGCATTGAGGACGGGCTTTTAACCTAATTTATTTCAGGAAGTATAAGTTGAACATAAACTTATCTAATTTTTTTTGTTTATTCAGCAAATTACAGAAATAAATTAAAACAAATTGAGATTTTCTTTATTTCTTAAATTTTAAATTTCTGAACAACATGAAAAGCTACAACAAGCGCATTAATTATGTCTCAAAGTTACTTCTAGGAATAAAATCCCTCAATTAAAAGAGTGCTGGGCCCAGGTCCCCTATCAACACAATCGAGAAATATTTAGCTAAAAAATTAAAAATATAAATATGCTGAAATACATATGACCCTCCTACATCCTGCGTTTAATTATAATATGTTTGAATATATTTGTTTCGATTCTTAACCATATTTGTACTGCCTTAAACTAAACATAGTTTTGTTCCTAAACCGGTTGGGGTGCACTTTATATTTACTAAATTGTATTTGCGTCTTCGTTTAATTTGTATTAACTTTACATATATGAAATTAATTAGTTTCAAATTAATGTAATTATATTTTGTTGTTAATATTAAATCTTGACATAAATTTATGGTTATTTGTCAAATAATATTTTTTAAGGCTGACTTTTAAATTAATTACAACGTGTGACCTTGCTGTTGTATAATACATAAAATAAAATTGCATCCTTAGGCAGAAAGAACACAAAATTAAACAAGACCAAAACCACAAGATTATTTGAAAAACTGTGACTTATTAAAAGTAATATTAATGCGTTAACTTATGACCGTCGTGTTCGAGCGGCAAAACTACACAAAGGAAATTAATAGAAGAAAGAAAAAAAAAGGTTAAAAAATGTTTCGATAAGAAATGAAAACAAATTTTGTAACTTTGTCACCAAACATTTCTTAATTTATGACAGCTCTTGGGTCTAAATGTAGCGCGGACTTTTAGGCTAAATAATGAAGCCATAAAAAATGACCCCACAAGACTTGAGTGAAAGGCATATAGCTTAAATGAATTGTCCGACTACCATCAAAGAGATTTTCCCAGCAAATTTCCTGTTAATTTATAACTAAACCCCTAAATTAAATAAAAATGACAACTTTTACATCAGTGTCCACTTAAAGATTCTTTTAAAGATATATTTGTTTTTTAATCACGCTTCATGTTTGATTTTAATCAATTTACAGGTTTTACCTTGTTTTAAGGTTGTCTTAATATATTAAAGGCATGTGTTTAGAGCTTTCAGAATTTTACAACAGGAAAAAAAAATTTTTTCATATTAAATATATATTATTTAGTGTATAAAATTGTATTATCTTTTACCATTTTGCAATAGTTATGTTTTGTTGGATAATTAGCGAACATTGTGCTAACCTTATTAATTAATGTTTCCAATAAAATCTATATTTGTGATAAAATTATTAACTATTTTTTGTTGAGAAAAAAATTATTAAAAAGAGTTATCCACAAGAATATACTTTTTTCTATACATCATGACTTATCAAATATGGATTTAAGCAAACTGTTAAAAAAATTATTAAAAAGAGCCCGTTTAAAGTTTATCGAAGAAAGTTGAATACAAGTTTAATCAATAATCAAAATTTTGATCATTTCCAGAAGTGAATTTTTGGCAGGCACAAAATTAAAAAATAACCAATAAATGTTTGTGTAATATATGTAAAAATTTAGTGCTGATTATAAATATTCCGCCACCTTGGTTAATTTAAAATTGTAAAATCATACATAAACCATATTTTAAAATAAAATGTTGGCCATTCGCCGAAAAATCGGCCTCCATTAAAGATAGGTTTTTGTGTTACCTATACGCAATTTAAGTCTAACAATTAATTAATTTAAACCAGTATAAGTTATTTTATTTTTTCTAAAATGAATTTATTTTTAACCATAATTTTTTAGTAATATGGATAACAATTAGGCCATTTTAATATAAACACAGTTAAAAATAAAACTCTCTATTCATATTTTTTTTATTTTTCTGTATTATCCCAGTCGTTTTTGTTTCACTTTAAGTGGTGTTATTTCATATGGCGGCCTTATTATATTTAAACATAAGACATATATTTCAAGTTAAATTAATCTAAGTTCCTTATATTTAATATTTTTTTGACATCAATTAAGTTTTACTATGTATTAAAATAAATTTCCCTATTTATTTTAACTCCCAAATTAAGATACCTATATCTCGATCTTTTCACCTAGCGTCATGCTTCGCTTTTAAAACTATAAAATTGTGATTGTTAGAGTTGGTCAAAATTGCATCTTTATTTTTGTGGTCGCCAGTGAAGCGAACACTTTAATTAGTGTCTGTCTTGCCTTATAAAGACGAAAATGAAAGAGCTGTCAAAGGGCAACTCTTTGTTATTGTACGGGATCAAAGCAGATCTAAAAGTCTAAGGGCTATCACGGGGTTGACACACTTGGAGCCTTTTTATTTTGTAAGAAGATGTTTGCACTTAAGATCTCTCTGTTTACGTGCATATGTGCAACATTTTTTTTATATAAAACAATTTATAATTTTTAATTAATTAAAAAGTATTTTTATTTAACGCCTTAGCTGTCGCGGTGCTCTATGATTAATGGTAAATCATAGATTTAATTTTTCTTGAAAGCATTTATAGGCTGCTCAAGTCCGTCGTAAATTTACAATTTTAGGCACGGTTTGTTCTGCCTTTAAAATATATAAATAATGAAATATCAGAACATTTAGGCCTCACAATTACTTATTTAGGTGAAGAGAAAATTTTTTCTTTGAAAGCTGGAAATTAGCCTTTTTACCACCAACATGTTTCAAATACATTCACTATGTATTAAAAATCAAATAAAGGTCTTGCCAAGCCGAGTGGTTTAGCATGTTTTGTTGGAATTGAATGGAAAGTCCAATCAAGATAAATACCCGATTTGTCCATATAGGCAACCCCAGCAATAAGGCCCCGTTAGACTGTGGCTATAAATTTTATATATAAAGTAAAAAATGGATTAGGGTTTTAAAATTTATTTGATAATTAGAAAATTTGTAAAATGTTTTAGTTATCCGTAAACGACTATATTTTATATACAAATTAAAAATACGTCTTTAAATTTTTTTGTAATATAAAAATAAATTTAATGAATTAATTAAATAGAATCCAATTTAGATTATCGGAAAATCTAACTTTAAAAAAATGACAATAAGATGGAATGGGCCATCTTAAGTCTAATCTCCACTAACTTTTTTAGATGATTTTTCCATCATTTTTCAGGTCAAGCCGCCCGGGTCTAAATAAGACTGTCATGTTGCTTTTGGCTATTGTTAGAACTAATAACATGACTAAATGTATCAATTTGACACATTAAAATTAACGAATGCAAATAATAATTTATGATATGCAATCCAAAATTTTTGGGCCTTAATTACACAGGGCAGTCTGGGTTGGGCAGAAAATAAATAAAGGTATGGGTGGGCCAAAGGTCTGGATTTAAAATGCATCGGGCGGACCAAAACTCACCGCTTGGTTTAAATTTTACATATACTTTAAAGAATAAGAAGGTAAGGGTTAGGTATAAATTTTAATGTAACTCTCGACTCTTAAGCAATATCGTTTGTTTAATTTTGTCTTTTTTAATCTTCGTGTTGGTAGTGTTTTTCAGCCTGCCCTATTCACTTTTTGTTTGCAGTCCTGGCTAACAATAATCAAATATTTTATTGTTTTTACCAGCACCCTCCCCCCCCCCCCCCTTCCTTTAGATCGATCCGTCAAAATACTTAACAGGAAATATAAACAACAAAATACACCTCTTTTAAGAAGTATATTTCAAAAGGGTTATCTATTATTAATTTTTTATAAACAAACATATTAATTTATTAATATAGTATTTGTATAAGCAAAGCCATCAAACCGTTACCAATTGTTTTTCTTTGAGTCCCTCAAAAAGCTCGTTGCCAAAACCTTCTAGTCAATACCCTCAGCTAGTCAAAGCTAATAGAAAGGCATCGGCATCCGTATATATATTCGAGGAAGATGAAAGAAGTGACACCAGATCGATTCCCACATTGCCTTTGTCCTTATCAAACAATGTCTCGCAGCTACATTATTTTGGTTCCCCGAAACAAACTTCCTACAAGGCAAAGTCCCCTCAAGGCATTGGCGTTAGTGGAGAAGCCCTTTCATATGATAGCCCTTCTCCGTCTGTTAGATCCATTTTAACACTTAAATCACCGGGAAGCTACGATACCAATGACTCGCACGAAGAAAGGAGTGGTGAAAAGAGGAAAAGCAATTATAGCATTGAAGAAATCCTCAAAAAGACTCCACGTCCGACATCAAACAAATCTCTCATCTCTGGCTCAAGTCCCAAATCCAAAGATGATAAAGTTTGTACCGAAAAAATTGAGATGGAGGTTAATGATGAGACAAATATGGTTAAAGAAACGAATCATAATAAAATAAATAACGAAGGTTCCACCAAGAGTATAGTTGCTGCGATAAAATTTCCTAAATCACTCAACAATGTTGGCAATATTGAGGGCAGTAATAAGATTAACCATAATGTTTACTCAATCCCAAAATCTCACAACCAATACCCGTCCCTCCTCTTACCGCCGCCATTTCCTCCTATGTTTCAAGGGGCCCCCTTCTTTAGATTTGACGGCCTCGGCCTGCCGGAGCTACCCCTTTACCCAAAACCATCTCAGCCATATAGTTTTCCATTCCAAAAGCCACCCTCATTTAAAAAGGCCTATGATTCTCATTCACAAGGCAAAGTTTCCATACCTTTTACTAATTGCTCAAACCTATTTACACCTATAGGAACAAGTGACCAAAAGGTGAAGGGGTACCCAATAACACCAAAAATTGGGGAAAATAACTTTCCTAGGCTACGCCAAGATGAAAATGATAATGATGAAACCTTGAACAACAGTATTATTAATGCAAGTAAATATAGTGTGACAAACAGTATTCCCCACTCTAATTATATACACCATCCCATGACTTTAAACGATTGCCCCTTACCCCTGTTTGGAGGCTTGCCTTATTTTAACAAAGACCACAATAATTTTAATAATGACAGTGGCAGTGATAACAATAACGACAATGCAGGTTGCACGGCAGAAAATGATGATAAACCGACGAAAAAACGCGGGAGCAAAATCCAATTTTTTAATGATTGGCGCCTGGAGCGAGATAAGTGCGGCCGCTTTACTAAGAACAACAATTACACCAGCCATAGGAAGGAGTTGTTGGAAAAGCTAAGGAAAGGTGCATGACTTTTATGTTATATTCTTCCTGTTTAGGGTTGACATTACAAAGAGTTTAAAAAGAACTTAATTGCGAAAAAATTAAAATTGAAGATGTGCGATGGAAATTAAATAATGAGGTGAGAGTTCAAGACCACCAATTATACTAACACAAATAAAAACTATTTTTTTTTAAATTTTTGGTTTTATTTTTAACTTTGCAGCAACCCTAATCAAGATTGATGCCGTCCCAATAGTGTAATTGTAATTGGGCGTTTAACTTTTTGGGGTTTTAGCAAAAACACCGAGCTGAAATATAACAGAGCTATTGGCTAACAGCAAACATTCTTAATTTAATATTCAAGGTCACAAGTAGTCAAAAATTTAAAAAAAAGCTACCAGTATGTTGTGGACTTAATCGGCAAATGTTAACAAGGGGTGTTTTCACCAGGCTTAGGGAAAAAAAGAGCCAGCCCTTAAAGGAGATTTTTTAGAAAGTTTCCTATTTAAAAAAACTCATAAATAAGGGCCATTTAAGAAGCCTCTTTTTCTTAGTAATAAGGGGCTTTTTATTTAAAGGGCTTATGTGCTGTTTAATAGTAGTAATAAATCCCATTCCAACTACAGAATATAACTAAAAAGGGCTTTCCCATTTCAGGGTTTTATATTAAATTTTAAATTACTTTAAGCTTTTTCCCCCTTTGGCCCGAGATATAAAAGCCCATTTTTCTTCCTTTGGCCCACACTTTTTTAAGCATTGGTTTTCACAATTCAAGAGATATTTGTATTACAAAATGAGTGCACAAGGTGCAAGGGTTTTTTCATGGGGAATACACGCCAGTTTTAGCACAGTCGTATATAAAAGTTAAAGTTGCTTTTAGGTGCGTAAAAATTAATGAATAATTACATAGATCTACAAACATTAAGTCCAATAAAGTTTCTAAAACAGCACTGAAATATTTTTTAATGTGGCCTATTTCTAATATCTGTTTTTTGAATCATCATTTGGGCAGGGACTGAACTTGGGGAGCCAAGTTAAATTTTATGGTAAGAGTAAACTCAAGGACTTAATAAATCCATGTTATCCTTAATACATTCTTTCCAAATATATTGGGCTTCATAGGTAAAAATAAAATTGCCCAACTTTTTTATGGTGTTGCGATTGCGTATTTACGGATTTTACACACACAGGTCGTGTTTTTTAAGTATACTTTTTTTCTGAAATAATTCAAGTATCGTTTTACAATTACCAATAATAAGGATAAAATATAATACAGTGAATCATATGCCATAAAATTTATTAAATGAGAAAACGATCCCTAGTGCTCGTTATTATTTTGCCATGTTAAGAAAAATTATCCATATGTAACAAATCATTTTTTTTATATTAACATGGTTATAATTTCGCATTTGTCAGGTATTACCCTGCGGTGCGAACTATGCGGCCAAACCTTCCATTCCCTCAAGGGATATATCGATCACGAGAATAAGCTTCCTTGCATGCGGAGATCGGCCGGCACCGGCAAAAAAAGGGGCCGACCACGTAAAGTTGGCGGTATTATGGTCCTTTCCCGAGATATCAATAAGATCGTCCTAAACTCTGAACGTATAAAACATAGCCAGCACACAAATTTTTTAGCACCCTTTTTCATGGCACCTCATCCTGATTTACTTTTCGCTCCGCCCCCAGGAATGTTTCAATTTAGCAACAACTGCAAAAACCCCTTAAACCGTTTCAATAGCTTTAACAGTAATACCAAATTACCTCCAAACCCTTTCGGGGGTGTCCCTTTGCTACCTCAGTATTTTCCAAACCTTCACCGTCAACCCGGATCGGCAAATAGGCTTCCCAATCCTTTTCCATTCGGTTTTCCGTGGCAAAATAATCAGCTATTTAACGGCGCAGGACCGCCTTCATTTCAAGCCCCGCCATTTACAAACAAAATTATAGATGATAGCGGATTACCCAAGGTTAAAATGCCCAAGACACTCGTGGAAACAGTAGTAAATCCGTCCCCCCAAAATGTGATCCACGATAGTGTTCCCGTAATGTTAGGTGGAGAGCTGCTGTCATCTAGTCCGGACAAAAATAAAGAAGAGGCTACTACCTCCACCAGGTGCTCAGAGGCCGGCACGGATGCTAATATAGTCAAAAATATATCAAAGATGGTTTCGTATTCTGATAGTAGCAACAACATTAACACACATACCAACCATTCCTCCCAAGCTTTAATGGTTGCCGGTAAGGGAAATTGCTGGTTCCCGCCACGGTACTGTATGCCGCCCCTACCACCTCCCTGGTTACTAAGCGGTTGTTACAATCAATTCTTGCTCCGTAACCTGCCATTTTTGCCACCTGCACCACCGGCTTTTTTCACCGCCGGTCTATCGAGTCATGAGAATCCATCGATGAGCAAAACATTGCCGTCGACAACAAGTCAGAATCTTCAAACTCATGTCATCAGTCAAGTTCCCGACATAAAGCCAATAATGGAAATGCAACCTAGTCACGGACACTATCCAACCTGTTAAAACTTTATTTGTGATAATGAACAAAAAAAACTTGTCAAAGCTTGAGCTCAATCGAAGAAGTCATCTCAACTATTAAATATATTATCTTTTTTAATTTATATTATCCTAGTCATTTAAAATTTATCCAGTAATTAGTTTTACACATTCTGTTTAAAATATAAGCTGGCCCCGAACTCGTTTTTCTATTTACAAAACAAGGAATAAAAATGATTAATTAAATATAAATTTTTATTATTGTCCCAATATAAAACAGTTTTTATTTCTTTAATTTTTAATTTATATTTATAAATTTACAAATTAGCGAAGACCCTAAAATTAAAACACAAAAATACAGGCAGACCTAAAAACAATATATTTTATTCTTATTTATGATATCTATTTTACACAATTTACACTTTTCTCTTGTTAGACATTTTGTCCTCATGTAAAATTGAGATACAAGTAATCTTTTTGATTTCACCATATTTTTTTCAACTTATTTAACGAGCCAAGGCATAAAATAGTTTTGAAATTTGCTAAGGTTCGGGACTAAAAAATTGGAACCGATTAGACTGCACCGAACAGTTGAACAGGTCCAAAATATTCCAGCCCATAAAAACTACGACTAAGAATGCATATATATAATAACATTTTTATATTTTAACTTGTCTAAATTAATTAAAAAATTTATTTGAGAATAAATCAGCCTATATTTTTACTGTTTAGTTACACCCACCTTATTTAAATTAATTAATTTTTATACACATATTCTATTTATAAATAAATTAATAATAATAATAATAGTATTATAAATAATTGAATAATTCCTATTTTGGACAACATTAAATAAAGAGAATGCAGTATTTTTGTATAACACAAGGTCACAATAATTTACTGTGTGGCATTTCAACATTTTTGATATAAAGCGTTATTTTTTAAAAGCATTAAAAAATACATTTACAAGAAGGAAAAAAAAAGTTTGACAAAAAAAATTTCGTTAAATTTAGTTGTTGATACTTAAAAACATGCCAATTTATGCCAATTTTTCACATTTTTAAAGATGTGTGACATGTGCTAAGATTTATACATCCCACATGGACCATAACTATTCTTTTATGGGAAATAACACACAAGTTTTTTTTTGACCTATCAGATTACTTTACCTAGAATGCCTCCACGGTTGACTAAATTCTTATGATTTTTAAGTATGCAAAATAAAAACTTTTTAAAAAGGTTCCAAATCACTAAAGTTTTACTTACAAATAAGTTATTAAAATATGTATGAGCCACAAAAGAACGGTTTGATGATTTCCCATAAATTTATTTTAATTTGAAAGCATTCGAGCGAATAACAACATCAATGACCAGGCCCGGCAGGGCCGTATTAACAGACCAATATTGGAAAAAAATTCGGCTGGGTTAAACAAATTAATGGAAGGGTGTCGGAAATGAAATTTTGTTGTGCGGCGGGGCTGAATGGAATAAAAGGCCTTATCTCACCTCAAACAATTTACTATTTGATATTAACTTTTAGTCTAAATTAAGTTTTTATGATAACTGGTTTCAAACACTTCATTTAAATTTTTAGTAGGTTATAACTTGACGGATAAATTACAAACCGGGAAATATTAATGATTTCTAGTGTAAAGCCTTGTCCAACTTAATTAGCGAATATAATTTATTCTTATAATATTTAAAGGAGGTCGGACGACCTCGAGCCCATGTACACTTTGTAGTGTTATATATTTCAAGTTGAGCAAAGTTGAGCCTAGTTAGTAGTTGGAATTGGAAGACCGCCAACGAATTCCGAAGCCGTCCAATTTTTTGAAAAATCTAGGTCACCGGCGCGTGTTAAATCTCATTTAACTCTGCAGGGCCGGCTGTAGAGTTAAAAGGGGCAAAGCCCTAACAGGTAAGCTGTCCCCTAATGGGGAAAAAGGTTTGGAGGAAACTCATATACCATAGGTTTTTTTTTATTATTTAAAGGTCTAAGGATTTGCATAGTATCTTTTAATAATTTACCATGAAAGTATATTATGGAGCGTAAGAGAAATTTGGGGGGCCCCGGCATTGGATTGGGATTAAACTTGGCCTTTTTCGTAATAAAAATTTTTAATTTTATTATTAAAAAGGAAAAAAGGTAGGGTAAATTTTTTTGTTATTAGGCATGGACTAATGATATATAAAAATCACATTCAGATCCTGAGTTTTGGGTAAAAATCCTGTAAAAAAGAGGGTTTCAGGGGTGAGCTACTCAAAACGCCAATATCTAATATTCCATTAAAAAATGAAAAAATCGAAACTATATAGTTAAAGCCAATGTACAATGAAAAACATAGGCAAAATGTTTTAAGGATCAAACTATTTTTGATGCTGCATTGCATCAGCTTAATTTTAAAAATGCGAGTGTCAGAACTTTTCAACCGAATAAAAAAGATGCCCGTTTTGCGCGTTTTTTTTGGGTGAGGAGCATTAAAATTGCTTGCGGCGTTCATAACCACTAGGGTCAATAGGATTAAGCGCGTCTCTCCGCCAATACCATAATATCCATCGAAATGACGCCGCACTCTCCGGAATATTATAGCATGCAGTCTTTACAACCCTGGCAAAAGTCAAAGGCCAGAGTCATTCACCTGCTAAAACAATGTCCACCTTGCCCCATCTTTTAAAAGAAACGGCATACCCGTCAGGGCATAGCCCCTTTTAGCATTGTCGGGTAGTAGGCAATCACTTAACCTAGACCAAGAGCTAAAGAATTCTCGGCCAGCAAAATGACAATATTTAATTTGAGAGTTATGAGTTAACTACAGAGATCAAACCTGCCATCTTAGGGAATATCAAATCCATTTACCGTTTTTCATAATCAAACTTAGTTAGTCAGTTATAAACATTGAAAATTTTAGAAAAAAATTTAAATTTTATTTTTGCATGTTTACAATATTTAAATTGTTAAATTCAAACTTCAAATAATATTTTCATTAAAAACCGATAATATATCGTGTCGTATTTAAGTTTGGACGCGAAATATTTTGTATTTTCTAAATGCCGATGTAAGAGCTTGATATATTAATAAAATCTTCATTATTTATGATTAAAAATATCAGTTACAAAGAATTTTTTTCTGCAAAAAAGATTTTAAATTTTTTTTTCTTAGGGTATATTTGAATCTATCAATTTAGCCAAAAAGGGCCATTTGTTATAGACGGATCTAAGGAGCCAAAGACGGAAGAAACTATGAAAAACGAAAAATATATGAGATTAGGCCATCATGGGGATGCATTTTTTTATGTTTTCATAAAATTCACGTTTCTGACATTGACATTTGTTGACCTGTGATATATTTAAAATTTGAAACTTATCAGAATGCCCTAAAATATCAATTTATATATTATCACATTTATTTGAAGATATTAATTTATGCAAGTATAAGCGTTTAAATTCATGCAAAGCAGAGCAGTGAAGATAGAAATGAGCAAGTGGGTCATCAACTAATGATTTACAACACGGACAGTCGAAGTCACTTGTAACCAATCTAAATAGTCTTGCTTTTTTATAATTCCACCAATTACCTGTTAAGTTTTGCGCGTGTATGGGCTTAATTAAGATATAATAGAAAGGCAATTATTATTTGTGAGGCCTTAAAAGCCAGATCTTTATTAGATGATTACTACCTAAAGAGTTAAACAACTTTTCTAGAGATTAGTTAATTACTCGGTTTTAAATGGCTAACAGGAGTTAAATTTTTTTGGTTTTAAATTACTATAAACGCGGGTTATTTTAATGACCCTAATATGACAAATTTTATTAAAATTTAAATCTAAGATACAACATGCATAGTTTTCCTATCCCAATAATGATGTATAAAGGTGACGAACACCTTAATTGAATTCAAAATTGTGGCAAAGGTCTTTGTACGCTACTCAATTAGAGTTTGTTAAAAGTCTTAATAAAATGAAATTTAAAGAGGCAACTAAAATAAATTCACGATATATGATTGATCAGCACAAAAATGCGCCAATATGGCACCAAAGGGCTTCTATCACAAAAAACTGGCCAAAAAAAATTTAACTTTTTTTAATTCAAAGTTTTTTTTAATTTTGACAAAAAATTACCAATTTTATTATATAAACTTCAACGGTTATTATTAATAGTCATACAGTTTGTATCAATTTTACTGGACAACAAAAAAAACAACATGAACGATTTTTTGAGGGTTTTGTAGAGAATTTTCTAGGGATAACGATCTCGGTTTAGTTTTTTCCCAAAACCTCCATTTTTTTAAACCGCGTCCAAAGTTCAGAAAAAATAACAAAATTTCTTAAACTATAAATTTTTTAAATCTATTGGCATATTCAGATTCCTTGTAAAAAACTTATCTAAAAAAGGTTGTAGCCAAGGATTGGAACTAGTTCCAGAACTCGGTACTCGAAGAACTCGTCTTTTTTTTTGAAATGGAACTCGGAACTTGGAACTTAGTACCAAGGTAGTGGAACTCGAGTTCCATTCTCGAGTTCCATCGCGATTTATTTCAAATATCTCAAATTATATAATATTAAACTATATTTTTTTTAAATAATCGTAATCAGCCTTTAAAACTGTTAAAGAAATTATTTAAAAAGTTTTAATATTCTTGAACTTTTATAACCCTAGCTTGACCCAGGCAAATAGGTGGTTTATACCTATTGTAATTTTTCAATCAAAATAGTATTTTTAAAATAACTAATATTAGAGAATTCTTTGTGAAATATATGAATTCAACTCGTCAATCATCATTGATCTCAACAGTGCTGCGCACGTGGTTCAATTAGCAGTTAAATCTTTTCTAGTCAGCACACCTGAAATAACTTTAGCAATTAAGGTAGCAAGACAATTGGCTGCTAAGCTTAAAAGGCCTATCAACAACGTTAAAATCCCAAAATCTTCCCCAATCCATTCTTATCCATCAGGTGAGGTGGAACTGGACTTACACCTGTATAGAAAGATGAATTAAATTGAGACCGTTTTTTGATCAACACAAAAATATTTTAAGTGAGTTGTAAATACCCCATGATATTTGGAATATTTTTCAAAAATTAGTCGAAGCATTAGGTTCCGCAGCAATCTTAACAAAAGAACTTTAGGCTCATATTTTAGATGTTTGCAATTTTTTTCCAAAATATTATTTCTGCAAAGCAGTGTTAAAAACCCAATCAACCGCTTTTTCTTTATCCCTTTTGCATTTTATTGAACATAGAGAATTCTCGCTTTTAGATAATGACATAGTAAATTGTGGCCTGTTTCTAGATAAAGAATTCTACTTTAACTTAAATAATAACAAATGCGAGAAAACTAAAAAGTTTCTGAAAATTGTTCTATCAAAATCCCTATTTCTTCAAAGCAAAAATATAGGTAATCACGAGGAAATTATTTTAGATTCTGGAAAGATGTCAGAAGAATTTTTACTTTTATAGAATGTTTTAAAGGACGAAGAAATATGTTATAACCATGATGACTCAAAAGCCCTCCTGACAATACATAGAAATTTTACAATACGAGAATTTGCCGCGTTTTAAGGCGGATGAAAATTAGATGCTGGTGGGTAGCCAACAAAGCTGAATTTCCGCTACTAGCAAACTTAGCTTTAACTGTTGTATCGGTCCCCTTGACCGAGTCAGTGTGGAAAGATTATTTTCTTATTTAAACTTTATCTAAGATTCCCAAAGAAATCGGTTGAAGGATGATATTTTAAATGATATTCTTTTTGTTGGAATGAATTTT
Organism: Acutogordius australiensis; assembly: GCA_030555515.1. NCBI lineage: Eukaryota > Metazoa > Nematomorpha > Gordioida > Gordea > Gordiidae > Acutogordius > Acutogordius australiensis. The sequence continues at coordinate 32,240,342 of CM060244.1, read as the reverse complement.
AAGCTTAATAAATAAATGTTTACATTTTATATGGTTTAATATATTAAATGTGCAATGTGTAATATATCTTTTTTTTGTATCTCTCTAGTAAAAAAAATTGGAACTTGAGTTCCGATATTTTGGAACTCGTCGGTACTTCCAAGAACTTAGTTCCAGCTCTTTTGAAAATTATCTCAAGAACTCGGAACTTAGTACCAGCTTTTTTCAATGAGTTCCAATCGTTGGTTGTAGCTTAAATATATTAGCAAACTACTTTCATGTTTAGAATCAAAAAATTGATTTTATGACGAAAACCACTAATTTTATAATAAAAAAATTAAATATTATAAAAAAATTCGAACGCTTTACGTTAATAATGAATGTTTTCATCTAAATATATTTTTAAACTTTTGTTACTACGCATAATATATAGAAGCCCAAAATACCCCAAAAATAGAAAAATCTCAACTTTGACACCAAATAACTAAAAATCTGAGGCATTGGCTAAAATTCTGATTATATATTCATAATTAGCACCAAAAACTTGACCAAAAACGATAGTTGCCATAAATGATGATGCTTAAGGTTTAAGGTCGTCCAAATTTTGTTGTCCAGTGTTTTAAAACCTTTTTCCGTTTTTTATTTAAATAGTTTTTTCAGCCTGTCATAAATATTTAAAAAATTAAATGGCAAAATTAGACATCAAGACTCAAAAACAATATGGTCAAAACACTGGGTTCTCAATTGTATTTCTTGTTTAATTTGATAGATATTAAAGAAATTGTTAAATTCAAAATTAATTAAATAAATCAATAAAATTGAACATACGTGCGAAAGAATAAAATTAAACAATGTAATACTAATACGCATAATTACAATTTTCTTTCCAATATTTTTTAGCCAAATATTTTTACCTAAATAAAAAAAGTCACTTCTTGCCACCTCGAGATTCAAACACTAATTAAAAAAATTTTACTAATTTCTACTTAACCCTTTCAATTATTTTTTTTTATTTTAATCAGGTAGGTAAAAATGTTAAAATATTAGATATAAGGTGGCGTCTAAGCTAAATAATTTATCAGTAGATTAATTATAATTATTATTTTTATGGAATTTAAATGGTTAAAAAATTCAGTCTTTGTGTATCGAGGTCGCATGCCATTTTGACGATATTTTCTATTGCCTTACCAGGGCAAAAGATTGTCTAGCTAAAAAACGGAAATAGGTGTTACTAGTTACGACCTGCTTGATTCGAATCCGATTTGGAAAAAAAAATTTAAACTTTTATACCTGTGAAATAAGCACGCTTAAGTCAGGCCTCAACAATTTATTATAAGTAGAAAGAAAAAGCAAAAAAAAATTATTTAGGCTATGCCTTACCTCGTTTTCATTTTTCCAAAAAAATCAGATGATTAATAAGTATTCTTAAGTCATTTTACATTGCCGTTTTAGCGCCCTTTACCGCAGCCTAATTGACAAAATGATGATAAAGAAACTAATTCCACATGCACGCTCGTGTAAACAAAAAGATTGAGAGATGAGGAGGTTTAAGAAGGCGTATAAACATGGCCACCGTTTTTTGTAAAACATTATTTAATTTTGGAATATTTTATGTGTGGGGGGGAGGGGCAAATTTAATTTTTTTTGGGGTGCAATCAAAAACTTGTGGGGGGGGGGGCAAAAAAGCCCATAGCAGCATATTTACCTTTCTAATGGGTTTAGTGGTTGAACGGGCCGAGCCGTTTTATTTAATTTCGGACTCCAGCCGGGCCGAAAATTTTAGATGCTTGAATTTGCCTATTTTTTGCCCTATAACACAGGTCATATTTATGTCAGAAACGTGATTATTATGAAAACATAAAAGAATGCATCCACATGACCTAATCTCATATACGTTTTTCGTTTTTCTTAGTTTCTTCCGCCTTTGGCTCCTTAGATCCGTTTATAACGAAAAATGGCCTTTTTTGACCAAATTGACAGATCTAAATATACCCTAAGAAGACAGAATTTATAAATCTTTTTTGCATATTAAAATCCCTTGTAACTTATATTTTTAATCACAAATAGTGGAAATTATTTTTATTAATATATCAAGTTTTTACATCGGCATTTAGATAATACAATATATTTCGCGTCCAAACTTAAATACGACACGATATATTATCGGTTTTTAATGAAAATATTATTTGAAGTTTAAATTTAACAGTTTAACTATTGTGAATATGCAAAAATAATTCAATTTATTTTTGTTTTTGAATCTTTTTTAGTTTTTCAACCTTTTTTTCTAGAATTTTTAATGTTTATAACAGACTAATTAAGTTTAATTAGGAAAAACGGTAAATGGTTTTGATATCCCCTATGGCAGGTTTGATCTCTGTGGTTAACTCATAACTCTCAAAAAATTGTTGACCTGTGCTAAAAATAGCTAGATAAATAGATTTATGGACGTCTGAACAAAATAATGAAAATGATTAGTGAGTATGAACGAGACTGAGTGATTCGCCAAATCCGGTCTAACCTAAATTTGACAAATATAAACTCTTTAACTTATCAAGGAGGTAGGTAAAAGGATGACGATATTAGAACCGAGGACTACAACTTATATAAACCTCCCACCACAAGACGTAGATAATCAAACTCTTTTGCAGTGTGTGAAATAAAAAACTTCTACCTAAGTTATTTGTGCAAACAAAATCTTTGCCAGTCCTGCGAGCTCCTGCACTGCAAAATGTACTTTTTCGACAGGGTTAAATTTTACCAAAATAAGAAACCGTATAGGCTATGAAAAGCTGGACTAAAATAATGCTCTTGATATAACTAATTCCAATTAAGCTATATTTTATGTTTAATTGTTAGTATTCCCTCCCCTCATACAGCCTTCCTCGTGTCAAACACCTATTTGACCCCAACTTTACAACTAAGCAGCTACACCAGCAAATCCACACCAACGCTGTTAAAGAAACCATCCAATCTTACAAACCTTGCCCCATTCTTCTGAATGGCTGGCCCCCTCCCATTTCACCCTCCGAAACCACTCTCTCTAGACGAGAGAGATGTCTTCTTTCACAACTAAGATCTGGCTTTTGCTACCTACTAGCCGATTTTCGTAACCGCGTCTATGCATCTGACGACATGTGTTACGACTGCAAAAAATCCGCAGACAGCCTACACCACTGGCTCTCATGCCCATCACGTGGCACCCCGATTAATCCATTAGACCTATGGACAAATCCTATTCTAGCCGCCTCTAAGCTCGCTCACACCTCCGAGCCACCTTCATCAATATTGAAAAGTCGCAGTGGTTAACAACAACAACAATTGTTAGTATTCACAAAAATATTACGGGCCGATATTTATAAATTCGGGCCGCAGGCCTCTTATAAAAAAACATCGGGCCGGGCAGGGCTAAAAAAAAAAATATTTTTTTCGGACCGGGCCACACGTAAAAAAAACGGGCGGGCCTGCCCTAAAAAATAAGGCCCGTTGAAAACACTAGTTTAAACCCATTCAATTAAAAAAATCAAAAAGGCTAAAATGATTGGATCAGGCAGAATCATTTGCCATGACCGACTCATTTTGTAACCTTTGGTAAAAATATAACATTATTTGAGATAAAAACTAGTCATGTCTTCAGTAGCTTCTAATTTGTTATTAATTACCATAAGCTCAACAAAATCTTGCAGGTATAAAAAACATTTACATAAATTAGGGTTAACCCATCTATTTTTTCAAAATAAAAATATGCGTTTTAAAAAAATAAAGTGTGGGCAAAAACTTTGAGCGGCAATAAACCCACATTATTATATGAAGTCCATTAAATTAAGGTAAAAAATTAAAGTTTCATACTCCCTAAAATTTCGAGTCGGTAAAATATTCATAGGGCGACAAAAGAAAAGTAATAAAACCAATGACCTTTGACGCGAATCATAAAATAGTGACAGTGTGATTACTTAAACGAGAGAAAGCGCGGGGTCCGATCATAAATCCACCGATTCCTGTTTATAGGTTTGTGTGATCAAATGGCTGGAAATAATGGAACCATAAAATAAAGGATTATACGATTTAAAAACTATAATCCGCCATTAACTACTCTCACACGGATAAACATTTTTTAGTATTATTTATTACAGGGGCGGTGTCCCTTCCCTTTTTTCTTCTACTGTATAAAGAAAAAGTTCCAAAAATATAATTTTTACCGCGAAAGAATATTACTGCTTTAATGCCATTTGGCGCCGGTGACAAAAATAGTGATCCCAGGCGCGCTAAAATTACGGACAATTCTTTTTTTTTTGGACAACGTAAAAAATTGGTTTACTGCTTTTATATAATTCCCTCTACTATAAAATTCTATATATATAAATATAAATGAAAAAATTTAACGGCCCTTTTGTCGTAAAAGCCCCGAAATAGATAGGGGGTGCGTTCGGGCGTCACTAAAAACTCCATTTTATCTTACATCGTCGTGTAATATTCCATGGGAAATTTATTGATATGTCCTTTGGATCAAAGAGACACCGTAAAATAAAGGAGGGGAAAATAACACAATTTTACCGCAAAAAAGGGCAAAAACACAATTGTAAAAAGCTTATAAAGTAGTTAAAAATATAGAAAATAGATTTGTTTATGATGTATAAGCCACAAAAAATGTCATAGCCATAAATATCGTATATAACTAAAGGTATACATAGTTGTCCCTCTCTATTTTTAATGCAATTCTCCCGATATCCTGGGTGTCATATTACTAAATGCGTTTAAGCCTTCGAGAGATTCATGAAAAAAAAATTTAATATACCCACCTAATTTATGGCAAGAGAATTGTTCTAGAATTAATTACAAAAAATTTAACATACTTCAAAAATTAAAAAATTAATAAACAAAAAAGGTCAATTTACCGCCAAAGAATACCGTTCCCTAGAAGCAAACTCTAAGCGAATTTTCACGCGCTAAAGCATTTATTTTAGAGGCACAAAGCAAATGTTCTAGTCATATATCCCAGCAGAAGAGCGCCTAGAAATATCAGGTAGCGCAGAACTTTTAAAAAAACCCACCCCGCACATACAATCTAAGTCGCGGGCGTGCGCTTTTAATTTCATGGCTTACCAAATAGCCCAAATATTAATTCGCGATTGCACATCTTAACTCATTTGACTGAATAAATATTTTATAATTGAATTTTTTGAGATATATCCTTTATAACAACTTTGCTTCATATAATAAAAATTCTCGCAATTAATTTACACTAAAAATTATGACATTTTTTGCGATGTTTGATCATTTGCCTGAAACAGAATTGAATCAACTGGGTTAAATGCCAATTAAAAAAAAATTTTTTTTGTTTATTAAAATTATTGACATTTTTAGGCTCTTTTTGATAAGATAATATTTTTTTCGTTTGCTTTCAAGATATGCAACTCGCAAAAATACTTATCACACTAATATAAAAGGTAAGAAAAATGCCTCATAAAAATTGGTTATTTAGCTGACATTTTTTAGGTAAATGGTTCAATTTTAGGGCATACCCCCCCCCCTCCCCCCCCTCTCCCCCCCCCTCCGTAATATTGTTTTTCAACCATGTAGTCGCGGGGAGCTAAAAAATTATAAAACATATGGTAACTTATCAAGAAACCTCTCAGTCCATTGCAAGGTGTTGAGAATTAAACCAAATAAATATTGAGGTATACCGCGCTTAGATAAAGGGCTAGAGACAATCACAAAGACAAAGAGTAGCTTAAAGATGCTAAGGTGCTTTGAGAAATTTAGATTGGGGAAAATTTTTAGCAAAGTATAACCAAAAAGTTAATTAAGTCCACTCACTATCCAAAATTAATAATATTAAAAGTCTATCTACAAAAGCCATGTATGAGACCCATTTTAAAGTCACTAGAAAATTAAAAAGTGGTAGGTAAAAAAAAATAGGTTCGTTAATTTAATTTATTTTCTTTAAGAAAGCAAAGAGATAGAAGGAAACAATAAACATTGCTCAACTCTATTAATATAAACTCACAAAGGGTAAAAAACTATCTTGAAATTTTGCGACTTCTGTCTCTCAGAGTACCAATTAAAAATCGAAAATTGAACGAAAAAGAAGACATTAAAAAACAAAGATTAAAAAAAAATATTTATAAGAGTGAAAAATGAAAAATATATGAGATAGAATTGTATTTTAAACTCGTTTGATATATTTCACAACTCTTTTAAATTTAACATTTGGTTTAATTTATATTAAAATTAATCAAACAGTCTCAGAAATTTATCCCAAGGGGAATTTAAAAAAAAAATAAAAAAAAACAATTTATTTTTATGATATGTTTATTTTCGGCATGTGATTCAATTAAAAATAAACGTTTTTTACACAAGTGTCGAACCCCAGAATTTCAATGTATGTGTGATCCCCGCCTAAAATTAGATATAATGAGCAAAAAAATTTAAGCTAAAATTTAACCAAATTTGACAGAACCCTATATTTGAAGGATTGTATCTCAACAATATAAGTCTAATAAAAGAAAGGCCTCTTTACAAAAAAAAATAATATGAGTGGTGATATAAATTAAATTTATATTTAAAACCAATCACAAGCATACTATTTTTCCAATTTATAATACCTTTTTAGTTGGAATTTACTTGTAAGACTGTATAAAGTAAAAACTCAAAAAAAACACAACTAAGTATAAAAATCAAAAACTGACATAACAAAACTTTCTTTAGCCTTTAATTAAATATAAATTATATTAAATCCTAGTAAAATAATTGGCCATTTAAAATAAAAGCAGAACAATTTTTATAGCTGGATATTAAAGTTTGGTTAATTTTAATAAAAAAAAATTTGGCAAGCAAATCATATTTGCCATATTTTCTTTCGACCAATTAAGCGCAACTCGAAAGATTATAACAAAACGGTAAAAACCTTTGAAATTATAGCTATTTTATTTATTCTATATAATTGACTTTGAGCAATGAAACAAAAACTTATTTAACAATTAATTTATAAAATATAGTTGAGCCAACTCTAATTTACAATCTTTAAAAAATATAACAATTTGACTTCATTTTAAAAAACAATATGATATAATTTTATAATAATGACTGTTGCCAAAAATAAGAATTGTAAATTATCAAATCCTGTTTTAAAGGCCAACAATATATAGTTCTAAAGACAAATATGTAAAAGGCTCAATAAAATTGAAATTATATATAACAAAGATTAAAATATAAGAATTAATAACAATTTTTAAAAAACGGTAAATGTGAAATTAAAAGAGATTTAAAAAAAAACAAATTATGATTTCCTGACGAGATATAGAGTAAAGGTACCGGGGGTAAGTTCCTCAAACGGTGGATAACCTAAGTATATAATTATTTATAATTAATTATATATAAAAAAAATGCAAAATCTGTTTTTTTCCAATAAGGAAATATTTTAATCGTTTAATAAACATTCTGCAACATCATTAACGTTAATTTTAAAACACGAAAATTACCCTTATTTTGGAGGTAATTTCTAACAATGTAATTCAATCGGGAATGTTGTGAAGATCTAGATTTGCCTCGTCCCGTTATAACTATAAGCTTGTTGACCTTTGAATTTGTTTTTCTTAAAGCATGTTAAATAACAATCGAGTTATAAAAAATATATATTATAAATTGGTTATTTTGACTTCACAAAAAATACTCTGGCGCATGATAAAAGGACGGATGTAACAATTAGTGTAAAATAGTTTTTCAAGTTAAGTTGGCGATGACACAATATATTAAAAAAACAATATTTTTCGAATCTAATTAATTTTTGTTACTGACATAAGAACGTGCGTTAAGAAAATTAGCAAAAAATAATCTTACAAAAATATTCTTCACTTCGAGCATAACCACCTCATTTTAACAAAATTTGATTCCCGAAACTTTTAATAACATAGCATCAAATTACAGCAATAAAAAGGGTACGAAAAACCTAACTTCAAAAAACAAATTAAAGGTCATAATGTATACTTGGGATCGACTATATTAGATTGTGCCCAGGCGATGTAACTTTTAAGTATTGGAATCACTTCTGAAACGTGAAGACCGTGTAGGTCAAGTGTATTAATTGGCTGACCATAATTGTTAACGCATAGGATATTGAATACGGCTTGGCTGTTTTTGTCTTTCGATTTTTTGTCGTATTCCTGAGCCTTTGGAGATATTAAAATGCAAATAGAAAACCTTTTAATGCAGATAAACACTTGTTAATCTCCACAGATTTATTAAACATAATTAAAAAACGAGACCACCTGTTTCATGTATATTAAGACAATTTAATACTCACATATTAATTCAGATCAACGAACCTTATTAAACACAATGAATTACAACCCGGGAAAAAGTGATTTGCAAATTTAAATAATTCAAATGAGTTAGTAAAGTAAAAATTTAAAATTTTCTGTATTAAGATGTAAATCAGGATATGAAAAATAAAATATATAACAAAGCTGTTTTATTTAAAAATTCAAATTTTAGCATATAGTTTAGATTATTACAAAACTTAGAAAGTCAATTTAGGTCGGGCCAAAATTATCAATAAAACACATTTCTAATCCTTTCCTTAAGTTTCAAAAAAACTAACCTTCAAACATTTGAAAAAATTATAAAATTAACCTCAAAACTAAAAAAAATATTTTTTTTAAAAAGTATCAAAGAGTAACCTAACTAAAACGTAATTTCAAATGCTATCTTAATTGGTTTTGTCAACATAAGAAGAATTAAAATTCTTAAATGGCTAAAATTTAACTTTGCATATGGTTAAGCTCGGTGTGTATTATTATGTAATTTAAGGATTTAAAAATGTAATAGATTAGTCCTAAGTCTTTAAATATATAAATGTATATTTATTTAAATAAGTTATAAAACAAGTTGATGAAATGCAAAAAAAAAGTATGGATAAAAACATTTTTTTATTTTAAAATTTCACACCTTTTTTTCTTAAATGAGTATAATGAACATTATTACAAAAAAATTATTATTTTCAGTTTTATAGTCTTGATTAGGTAAAAAATGTCATTGGCATTTTTGCGACTGACAAACAAGTGTCAAAAAAATTAGTATGATGGTAAGTCAAAAAATATCCTTTATTAGTTACAAAAATTTTGGCACCTAATTTGATGGATTTATTTGACGCCCCACAATTTAAAACCCTTAATATTGTAGTTTACGATAAATATATTTTCACACATTCTTACTAAAAAGAGACCGAGGCATCAACCTCAACATGGACAGGAAAAATAGGTCGTTAAATAACCGTTTGTCGGTAGTAATCGGCAATGCCCGAACGAAAAGGTTTATTCGACGAAGTCGATTGAGTCCCATAAGCCGCTTTACCCAAATATTCGTTCCGGAGTTTTTGTAAATTAAAGGCGTCCTCCCTCAGGACGGAATATAATTCATTACGTAGGGCAGTGGATGTTTCGTTATTGCTTGTGCTTTGAGCAATTTTGCTATTTGGAACGGGAGATTCGCTCTTTTTAGCAGACGTGAAATGTCCTAAATGGCGACTGACACGAGTGAATAATTCTTGAAGTGTAGACGCCTTGTCCGGATCACTGGAAAACGTGGGAAGCTATAAATACATCTTTTTATGCATGTTAGATAACAAATTTATATAAAATGGTATGCTTACAAAATATATAAAAAAATAATAAAATGGAGTTTTAAAAAATGATTATTCTGTTCGCTTATATAATTAGTTTAATAAAACACCTGTTTATAAATAACATCAAAATCATGAAAGTTTTCCTCCCCGGTGTCATTTTCCTGAGAATTGTAATAAACATCTTCCCAATCCGTTAACTGCGGATCATTTGATTTGAGATCGAATTTGGGTTTTTCTGTAATATTTTAACAGTAATAATTTATTTTTTTTTAAAATATTATAGCGCTAAACGTGCTCAGCTAAACTTATAAAAGAGATTGGACAAATTGCCTTTTTTAAGTAAAAACAATTTTCATAAATGCCAACAGAGCGTTGGTAAAATGCCCTGAATAAGAAAAATAGGCTGATTTATTACCCCTTTTAATAATTTGATTGTATGTGCCTCCTTCCTGATCGTATAATTTAATATTTGTGGTAGACGGACTAATGTTAGATCTTACAAAATTTTCCGTAGCTTCCAGATCAAAGCTAAAAAGTTAAAATAAAAAGCAATGTGTATATGCTCAAATATCAAAACAAAAAACAGTATTTAGCACCCTTTAATCCCAAAATAAGGCAAAATATCATGAAGGTAATAGTAAAAATTGCCTAAGAATTTGAGCTAAAAATACAAGTTCTTCTATAGCCAAGAAGCTTTTAACATCAGCTATATAAGTTGATTTAATACAATTGTAAATAAATTTATTTCGCAACAAGATATAAACGGGTACCAAATGCATTTTCTCTTTAAATTCACGCTTGTAAAACCTTATGTAGTTTAAGTAACGTTCCTACATCATTTTAATTTTCAAAGCATTATTTAAATATATTTTTTCCTTCAACATACTTAAATCCGACGAAAATTTCATCTAGTAGGTGGGCATCAAGATCAGAAAACTTTTTAGCCAGTGTGGTCCGTTTAACAAGGTTTGCTACGCTTAAGTTTGGAACGAGTTCGGTTAAGTTGCTCTCAGAAGCGGTAGGTTCGGGGGTCATCAAATGAGGGCTAGTGGTAGAGAAAGATTCTGAGCCAACTACATTTGTGTCTAAGATAATAAAAATATCATAATTTAAAAACGAGATTTATATTGTTCATAAATTAAACCAGTTAAAAATGGTAAAAATATATATAAATCAAAATATATAGGCAACATTTGGTTACCATTTTAAATTGGGGAGAAAAATCATTAACAAATACATATTTAACCATCTATTTAAACGGTTTTCCAAATATATTAAAAAAATATAGGGATAAAATACATGTAAGAATAAAGACCATTATTAATGTTTTAATATTAAAATATTTGTTGTAAATTAACAATTTCGAACTAATGATTAATTTCCTATATTTAGGCTAAATTATATACAAAATTGTCAACATGAACTACATTGTAAAATTACTTTTTGGCATTGCTAACTTAAAATAACTATATGTTAAAACATAAAGCTTACTCCAAATTCTCTAAAACTATAGGTTGCATCAACAAAAATCATTACTCCTCCTTTTTGGCAAATATAATTGTTTTTATCAAAAATTGACGAAAAATTAGGCTCAAATCAGCATTAATTGATCATTATGCAAAAACACATCGTTTATAGGGCAGGCTCCAAATAATAACAATATGTACACTGGTCAACAAAAAAACCACATAATAAAAAAAGGTTTTGTAAACAATTTTCTTGCAATTACCGGGGTTAGTTTTTTCCCCTTCTGATGTTTTTTATATTGGGTTCAAATTAAAAAAAAACATAAAATAAGCTATTAAATTTTTAAAAGATTCATTGGCTTATTCAAATCTCTTATATAAAACTTGTCTTCTAAAAAAGTTTATTACTCAAAATTATTGGCAATTTACTTTCAGATTAATAAAGATTAAAAAAACTGATTTTGTGACAAACAACTATTTAAAAAAAAAACAGAAAAAATGAAACTCTTTTAAATGTTTGGCTGCAGGTAGTGGAAAACTTAAAAAAAATTGAACGCATTTGATTTTAAAATGGCTAGTGTAAAATTTTTTATTAATTCTAATTTTTTGATATTAGCCAAAATGTTTTTTTTACAATTTTGAAAATTAGTATTAGCTACAGCATTTGGTCCACCCAAAGATATTTCTAAACTTTTTTTCACCCAAAGGTTTTTAATATAGCCCTTACCCTAAAAATCGGGGAATCTTATTTTTAAATCTAAGGCATTGTCAATTCTTATTTTATTCTTAATTATGCCATAAGATGCTTAACGTCGTTTAAATTTTGTGGTCCAGTGTCATCAATTAGAAGGATAAAATTAATATAAAAAACCTAGGCAATTTGCAGCATTATTAGTAACTTCATCTTGAATAATTTGAGTTAAAGGTTCTATATTACAAAAAAAATATAAGAGATAAACAATTTAATTAAAAGTTAACATATGTATATACGGTATTAACATATAATTCACAAATATAATTAATATTCTAAGGCCCTAGAATAAAGCAAATTAAAAATATTCCAAGAGTAAAATTAAATTTAGAATATTTTTGTCTTTTTACTAAACAACAAAAAATCTTATTTTTAAGTTTGCTAAAGCTAGATAAGCAAATTCAAATATTTAACTCGCTTATAATAATCTTTTTACCTCAATTAGGCTGTAATCAGGCCTCAGTTAGATTAATTTTAGGTTACAAGTTGAGGCTTAGGTTTAAGTAGTTTAGTCAACGTAAGAGTTTGAGTTATAGATAATTATTGATTTTTAAGGGTAATTGTTAAAATCCGGCTTGAGGATGGAATTTAAGAAATGCAAGTTAACCACAAAAAATTACTAAAAAGTTATAGTTAAACAAAAATTTTTATCAATTAATAATATATTTCGTAAAGTTTAACTAAGTTATAATTTACACTTTATTAATTAATTAACTCAAAAACATAATAAAGTTTTACAATTTAAATCTTGTTATTTTATCTTATAAGTTATAGTTATTAAGTTAAATTTTTTACCTTTAACTAATTTTATAGTTAATACGGGTTATGATTTTTTTTAAACTGACTTATGCTTTTACCGCTTAATTAAAATTAGTTAATCGTGCTTTTGAACACGTTTACACCATTCCTTATTGATTTAAAGATATTTTTATAAACTCGGTGCTTAATGTTTTATAGCCGAAAAACAACTAAAAATCATTGTTAAGCTAATTGTTAATAAATTATACTATGATTTTCAAATATAACTAAGTTATTTAATGTTATATAAAAAATGTTTATCAAATAACTAGTAAATGGTTAACATTAAAAAAAAAATTAACTAGATCATAGTTATTAGAAAAAATTTAAATATTACTGTGAATTAGTTAACTTAACAATAGTTTTTGCCCAAACCTGTATTCAAGTTTGGTTGATGTATGGTTTAAACTTAGGGTTTAGATCAAATATAAACCAAAATTTTAAATTTTTTTTTGAAGTGCTCCAGATACTCGAAAAAAAAGGTTAAATATCACTTAAATTCGTTAATCCCTAAAATACTTACAAATTTGAATCGATTAAATACCCGTAAGCAATTACATAAATTTGCAAATATTCTACATAAAAATAAAATCAATATTGATCAGATAAATTTTGTTTTTACTTGGTTTTAGAAGATCCCAGCTCTTGGAAAGGAGCTTGTTTTTAAAGGCAGGGTTAAAGTAACAACTGCAATCGGGGAATTCCTGAGCATCTAAGACAATTAAAAAGCTGTTATATTAAATAAAACAAAAATCAAAAAATTTTCTTTCATGATAAACTACGTTTTAAAATTCCGCTGCTATTTTTTCTAAGAAAGATATGAAATTAATTATTAGACTCATTCTTTTCAACAGTCAAAATAAGTTATTAACATACTAATGACTGAAGCCTATATAAAATTTGTAATTTTATTTTTTTTATATATCATTAATTAAAAAACTCGCTTTTTAATTTATGCATTAGTTATAAAATATAAACATGCCCAGCACCCCAAAAGGCAAAAATTTAAAAATTCTATAATTTCAATACAAAAAATTACCACCTAAATTAAAAGGAACAGAAATATCCTTCTTGCGGTCATCCTGATTATTGAGATTCTCAAGTTGTGAAAGCATATGTGCAGTTGTATAATACGATGTTGGTGAACTATAATCATAATTATTATTATTATTATTGGTGTTGTCATCTATGAAACTTTCATTTGCGGGCAAATCAAAAGTTTCTTGAAACACGGGGTCCCTTTCTTGTGCCAGTATCCATTTGAAATACAGTCGTTGAGCGAGGCTAGCATCCAGATCGATCGATCGATCAAAAAACTCTAGTGTATCTAAAAATTACATAAAACACGAAACATATAACGAAACTATATTAACTGGTAATTAATTTTTTGTGCATAAATTTACATAAATCAAAGGAAGGTTCGGCGAAGTTAATGAAACTGCAACAAAACAATATTATGGCTTTGTCTTTAAAATTCTCTCCACCTTCCGAGTCATTATGATAGGGCTATAAAGATTCGCTACAATAAATTGACTAATTTTCCGATAAATACTTAAGTATTAAATTTAACTTTTTTTATCAAAAGCCATGAAATATTAAACTTTGTCTATCAAGATCCATCCATATTATAGAAAATATGTCCCAGTTTGAAATAAAAATATTTTTAGATTAAATTTAACCGTCTGTTATATCAATAATTTTAAATCCTGTTTAATTTTTTTTCTTCAATATTTTTCATATAGTTTTTATGTATAATGCCGACTTAAAAAGTTTGACCAAAAAACAGTAATTTGGAAATCCCAAAAATAGTAAGTTTGATCCTCTAAATTAGCTTATATATCTCATAGATTCGTCAAAATGATTAAATTAATTCTATATATTTAGCTTACTTTCTTAATGGGGCAAAAAGGGTAAGGAAAAAAAATTTGTATTACATTGTGTGAATAATCAAATCTTTAAGATATTAATTCAAAAAAATTTTATTGAAAACAGTTAAAGCAAAATGTCGCCAATTTCCTTTTTTTAATACAAACCCATTGCTTTTTTCTTTCAAATTTAATATATCAAGTCTTTAAAAAATTTCTTTAATTACATTATTTAACAATTTTTCATTTCACATCTTTTAAATTTTAAAAACGTACTTCTTTTATGGTCAAAATTTGTAAGCCTGCTATAAACATTGAATAAATTAATCTAAGAATCAATTATCAAAAAAATTTAGCTTATAAATAAAATAACTAAAATTTTAATAACTTAAATTAATATTTTATTACAACCAGGTTTGAAATATCATTAAAATCGCGGAATTTACCCGATGGATACTGGAGCTTGGTATACTAAAAATATTAAAGATTATTTAAAAAATCTTGAGGTCGCATCACATTTTGAGTTTGTAGACCAAGTACGGACTGAGGTTAGAAACAACATTTTACATAAGGCCATATTGTATTATGATCTGCAATTTCATAAACTACGCAGACATTTTATAATTTTCTATAGACCTTTGTTTTAAAATATGTTAAATATATAAAGATGAATGAGTATAACTAAATTGTTAAAAGCAAAAAAAATAATTAAAATGAGCCAAAGGTAAAGCCATTTTAAAAAACGTTTTTTTTTTAATTTTTACTCTTAAAAGTTTACAAATACACAAATTTTTGATGAAGTATTTATATAGCATGGACTCACATCTTGATTAATATTTTTTTGTTTTTAATATCCAACCACAAACTTTACGTTGAAAATTGTTGCAACTAAATTTTATGGGCTAGGAAAAAAAGGTTAAATTGGATAAACAATAGTTAAAACAATTTTTTAATAAATTTTTGTAGTTCTACGTTATTATCAATAAAAGTCCAAATGGATTATAAATACACATTAAAACCTTAAATTAGAATGAAATTCAGGTTAAGATATGGACAAAGACAAACATAATATAAATAAAATTTAATTTTATAATTATATATTTGTGTTTAAATTTGTGATTAAAATTTTCCTTAATGTTATGAAACAAATAGCAATATTTTTTTCACATCTTTATTTTTTTGCAAGTATTAAGTTTTCAAGCAATCTAAGTCTAAAGTACAATAATTAAAAAAATACCGAGATCAAAGGGTTTAGGAGGTATATTATATAATTCTTGCATTTTGACAAGAAATTTTTTATCCAGTAAAAGTGAAGTGGTGTCATTAGGATAGGAAAAAGTGGGGGAAGTCAAGTGACTTATATTAGGCCTACAATTTTCAGATTGATTTGAATCATTCTCAGGTATACAGACTGCATAATTTAATATATATAATTCTAATACTTGGATTATCATAACGGTAATAATTAAAATCTTGTATATTGGGTGTAACAAATTGATTGTCTCTGCTGTTACCATCAATAGCACTATTATTAATATAATCGTAATTTAAATTATTAAGTTTAAATTGAATTGCAGGATTCCCAATAATTGTTTCATTTAATTTTGCTTCGTTTTCCATTTGAGAAAAACTTGTTGAAAATTTGAATAAATTTTATGGGCTAAAAAAAAGGTTTAAATTAAATAAACAATAGTTAAAACCAGGGATTGGAATCATAACTAACAAAAATGTTTTGGCTTTATTAGAAATGGAACCGCGGAAAAAATTTAAAAACCGTTTTGATTTTTGGTGCGGTTCCAATTTAAATTAACTATTTTTTAGGGTTTATTTCCTCGTTAAATGAAGCTTTCAAAAAATGCCCTAATCATATTTTCATGCAAAAATAAAGATTTCATTATAGATAATGCAATTTATCATTAAAGGAAATCATAACACAAATTTAGTAAAACATTTAAGATTTGTCCACCCTGAAAAGTTAGTTAATTAAAAAAAAGATGGGTTACAAAGCCTGAAAATATATTAAAATTATTACTGTAAATTCTAAAAATTATAAATCTATTAAAATAATGAAATATTTTGAAAAAAAATCATAAAGATAGATTATCTCAATAAAAGAATTGGAAGATGGATTAGTGACCTTTATTACCTCAAATGGAAGACCTTTTTAATTATTGAGGATTCAGGATTTCATTAATAATATAACCCAAATTTAAAAACAAGCTTAAATATTCAATTAAAAACGCAATCTCAGAATGATTTAATAATTTTAAAAGCCTCAAATTAAAAAAAAAATCAAACTTTTAAAGTTGTAAAATCCCATTGGTCTTTAAAAATTGACATTGTAAAAATATTAGGAAGAACAATCTTACAAATATTTATTTACTATAATTTAGGTATTTTACCCAAATCTTCAAAATGGAGAAAGCATCCAAATTATTTACTTAGGCATGTTTGAACATTTATTGAGTCTGCAGGATTGAATATAAAAAACATTATTCAAAATACTTTGGACAGTTATAACCTTCAATTGTCAGATGTATATACAATTACATCTTACAATGCAACAAACATGAAAAAATATTGTAGAACTTCTTTCTGCAGATTTAACATTATTAGATGATTCAAGATGAGGATCAATCAAAAACTATACATTTGATGAAGATTTATCAGATGCCCTAATTTATAGAGATGTTGTTTCTTTTGGAAATTTTAGATTTTAACTTAATTTGGGATTTATCATAAAAGATGTGCAGCAAATTTCACTGCAGTTGGCCATCAAAGATTATCTTAAAGATAAAGACATTAATAATGTTAGAGAAATAGTAAAGGAATTAAGAAATTCCTATTATGTTAAAATTCTAAAATTTAAATATTCCTCTGGCTATTATTTAATTGTTACTAGATTGGTCATCAACTTACATGATGATACACAGGCTAAGTATAGAATTTTATATATATTTTAGTTAACATAAAAACAAAATGTCCTGATTTACCAGCTTTTAACAAGGTCTCTCAGCAGGATTGGGATATTGTTAGAGACCTAATAAAAACACTTGAAGTTTGTAACTTAGCCTCTTTAAAACTTGAAAACAGTCAATTGACCTTATCCGACTTTTATGGTGTTTGGAAAAATCTAACTTTTGATTTAAATAAGTTGGACTCTAGCAAAAAAATAATTAGTTACATGGCAAAACGGGAACAAACGTTATTTGTTATACCTGTATTATATGGAGCTATATTTGAAGACCCTCGATATAAAGGTCTACTGACTATCGAGGAGACAGAACAAAAAACTTCATATAAAGATACTTCATAATAAACTTATCAATGAAAGAAAGATGTCAGGTTGGTGAAATTGAACTGGAAGAAATTACTGAAGATGACGAATTCGTCTCATTTTTAAAAAAGCAATCAATAGGTCAAAATAATCCAGTTCTCAGCGAATCTATTGATTCAGAAATAAAAAAATTTGAGGAGTTACCATTTGACTCCAATATTGACAATATCCTGAAATTTTGGGATAAGTCTTCTGGGCAATTTTATAATTGCACCTAGTTGCTAAGGTCATAATGAGTGTACCAGCAACACAATTATTCATTTAATTATAATGTTTAGGTTAGTGTCGAAAGATCATTTTCAACCTTGAAATATATGTTGTCCGAACTAAGATCCAGAATAAACACGGATCTGTTACAATCAATATTGCTATTAAAATTGAACAATTTATAAATTTATATACAATAAAATTTGTAATTTACAATTAATATATACACATATAGATCGTTTGTAGCAATTTATTTAAAGGGAAAAAGAATTTTAAGGGGGCAAAAAATTATTTTTGCGAAAATTTTGGAACCGGAACCGATATTATTTTTGGAACCCGAACCGGAACTGCGTTCCACTCGAAAGGAACCGGAACCACTTTGAATTTTTGCGGCGGTTCCAATCCCTGGTTAAAACAATTAATATTAATAAATTTTTGTAGATCTACGTTATTAATAATAAGAGTCCAAATGGATTATAAATACACATTAAAACCTTTAATTAGAATGAAATTCAGGTTAAGATATGGACAAAGACAAACATAATATAAATAAAATTTAATTTTATAATTATATATTAGTGTTTAAAAAAACTGTGATTAATTAGCGCAATGTTATAAAACAAATAGCATTAAAAATTTTTTATTGATCTTTAAATTTTTTTATAAGTATTAAGTTTTCAAGCAATCTAAGTCTAAAGTACAATAATTAAAAAAATACCGAGATCAAAGGGTTTAGGAGGTATATTATATAAAATTGCATTTTTTACAAAAATTTTTTATCCAGTAAAAGTGAAGTGGTGTCATTTAGGATAGGAAAAAAGTGGGGGAATTCAAGTAACTTATATTAGGCCTAAAATTTTCAAATTGATTTGAATTTCTCAGGTATACAGACTGCAAATTTAATATATTTAATTCTAAATACTTGGATTATCATAACTGGTAATTATTAAAATCTTGTATATTGGGTGTAACAAATTGATTATGTCTCTAAGTTGATTGCATCAATAATATTATTAAACTAATCGTAATTTAAATTATAAGTTTAAAATTTAATTTTGGATTCCCAATAAAGTTTCATTTAATTTTGCTATTTTCCATTTGAGAAAAACTTGTGTTTTGAATACAAGATGGGTAAAATGGTTTAATTTGATCAAGTCTAGGTAAAAGTTCAATCATGGATGTAATCTTAGCAACTTCAGCAGGCTTCGATAAGTTGCTTTTGGTAGAGCTTACCTTAAATTTAAATTACAAAATTAAAGGTTTATTTAATGTAATATTTCAAAAAATAGCCCAAATCATAACCAAAAATGTTTTGGCTTTATTTTCATAATGCAATTAAATCTAAAGCTTAAATAAATAATTAAAAGTGGCTTGAGCGCATCTAAACTTGGTTGTTTTTAAATTCTAGTTAAGCGGCATTGAGTTTGATGGGTTACCGCCCACGAATATCAAAGTTGTCTATTATTCTAAAAGCGATTTAAAAATCGTCACCGGCGCGTCCTTAAATCTCATTAAACTCTGAGAGCCCTATGATAAATTGGTAAAATCCTGACGGCAATTTTTTAAACTTAATAAGCCTTACAAAAACCTGAAGTTTAATATTTGATAATTAGCCACTAAATTTAAAGGTATTAGTACTTATTGTTTATTAAATTATTTGAAAATGGGTTAAAATTATAAATATTTGCAAAACATTAAAATTTAATATCAAACTTTTGAAGTTGTAAAATAATTCTTCCATTTTATTTTAGATTTATCCATTTAAACTAATGGTTCGTAAAGAATATACATAAAGTTTGATAATATTACATTTATGATATTTTTTATATTTTTCAAAATTGTAAGACATTTTGGCTAAATGATTTGTTATAACTTTATATAAAAATTATAGGAAAGTCATCAGGACATTATTAAACATATTATGAAGTAAATTATAACATTTTTATATAATGCATTTAAAACAACAAATAAAAAATGTTGAATTTTTGCTTCATTTGAAGAAATAAATATTTGAAAACAAAACAAATTAAACATAAAAATTGTTAAAAGCATAAATTTTTAAAATTTTGATAACTAAATTTGGTTTAACTCAAAAACTTGCATATAACTTCTGTTTTTTAATGCTTTGAATCTAGTTTAAAAATTTAACTAAATAAAATTTTTTTAATTTCAAACAAAACCCAATTTATAAAATAGTCAAAAGTGATTTTTATGATCTTTTTTTGGATATTTATATAATTTTTCAAGCAAAAGTTACATTATTACCTGTTGAGGAGAATTCCAAAATTGTGAGTTATTAACCCATGTTGTTTCATTAGGCAAGCTTTTTGAATTGGAAAATAAGTCAATATTTTGTACTATATAATCATCACAAATTTTATTTATTTTGCTTTCACAACTAGTAAGTTGGGTTTGATTTAACTTATGATGGGCAGCTAAATATGAATCTGAATTTGACCGAGATATTAAAAAGTTTGAAAGTTTCTGGGCTTTAATAATTTTAAGCGTTTGCAAACCTAAAATACCATTATTGATTTTTGTAAGGATATTAAAATCATATTTGCTAGTCTGAACAGCTTTTTTTAAATGTATTTCCTGAAAATTTTGAAAAGACTGAGAAAATTGGTTTTATTGACATAGATGGTTTAATAGTATTTGTTAATGCTTTTTTAAGAGAAGTTATGTTAGCATAATGTATTTTTAAAAAATGATTTAATTATATTTTTAATATTCAATTTTGAAATTTTGGGTTGAGTAATTGTTTCTGAAATTGTAGCAACTTTTTGAAGAGATACATCATCAAATTTTTCATATCTTAACGACATGTGATAAATTGCATCTTTAACAACACCATGATTATTTTTTCTGTTAAATCATTTATATTGTAACTAAATACTCTGAAAATAAAAAAATTTCTCCAGCGGCTAAGTATGAAAAATCCAAAATTTACTTTATTATGTAGGATCGAAATTCTTTTCCTATAAAATAATTACAAAAGGTAAAAATACCATTTGAAAAAAAGTTCCATTTCCCTTAATGTTAATAATGAATTTGTTTTAAAAATTATTTCAAGAGAACTATGACAATTGCATTAGTAATTTAGGTATGACCTATAATTAAAAAAATCCCATTAAAAACTGTTTTAATTAAAGGTCACCTAGTTAAAGCCTATCTTAATTGCTCATGCATATAATTATAAATTCCATTTTGATTAAAATAATCATCTGTGGAAAGAATTATTCCCTTATTGATATTAACAAAATTTCCAAAATAAACAAAAATTAATCACTTGCCGGCGAGTTTTGCCATGTCCCATAAAACCCCTTAATCTTATTACTTTGTCACCGTTTTGTAAAAGGTCTTTTACAAATTTTATATTTAAGTCGTCCGTATAAAATATTTCATTTTTAATTAATCATGAAAATTTGTTTCCGTGCTGTTTATGCATTTTTTATCAATTAGCCTTTAACTTTTTTTGCGGCTAAAACTTTTTTTAAATTGAAAAAAATATTTCTAAAATAAAAACTTTTAAAGCACTAATATTAAAAAAATAATCATAATTTAAAAGTTTTTTGGTCGTTTTGAAACATGTCTACAAAAAATTTTAAAATTTTTATATTAAAATAAAAAATTTTTACAGTCAACGCCCGCAGATTCATTGCACAAATCTTTTGTAAAAAAGTTTTTTTACTAGTACACATTTGAGGTATGTACAAATTTAACACATAATTAAATTTAAAAATTTAATTTTGAGTTTTTTTTCGAAGTTTAAATTCTATCTTTAAAACTTAATATGATATTAAAATAAAATTTAGATTAAAATTATATGTATTTTAAAATTTTATAAAATTTGTATATGCTTCTTTAAGTCCAACTTGACTGTTTAATAAATTTAAAATATAAGCTACATTATTGTTTATTAATTTAGAAAATCAAATTAATAACATTATTATGGCTATGGATAGCAAATAAAAATTTATCATAATATTAAAAAATTATTTTCTGTTATTGTATAAAAAATTAAAAATAAAATTTACTGAATATTTAAACGGCCAAATTAAGATAATGCTTTTTTTTAATCTAGCCCTTAAATTTTTTTTAAATATTTTTTTTACAATTTCTAAACTAGTACTAGCAACAAACTTTCTAAAGCACATAATATGTTCTACAAGCACCCGTCATAATTTAAAAAGACTAGAATGCATAATGCGGCAGTCTACAAAAATAAACGGGTTGGACAAAAACGAACATTTATATGTTTCGTGTTTTTTATCTGGAGAAAAACACGAAACATTTTAATGTTTCGACATTTTTCGACGAAATATTTTTTTCGTGTTTTAAAGACTAAAAATATTTATGCCAAAATGTTTCGTGTTTTAAAGATTACAAAAACACGAAACATTTTTTTAGTCAAATTTTTATTTTTCTTTCAATTTTAAAATTTTTAAAGAAACAAGGTCATGTAAATCGTTCGACGCCAAATTTTACGGAAAATTTAATGGTCATATTTTCAAGGTAAAAAAATATAACAGGTGGTTTTGGTTGCTTATAATCTTTATTTTTTGTTTTTGAAACTATTTTTTTTTGTTATTTATAGTAAGTAGTCCTATCGGTTATAAAACAACATAAGTGTAACCTAAAAGACTATTTATATTTTATGACCATATATGGTATTATTTCTTAAACCTTGACACTGCTTTTACCTCTATTGACCAAACAAACTTTTAATACATCGTTCGACGGCAAATTTTATGGAGAATCTTATTTTCATATTTTTAATGCCTAAAAATATTACAGGTGTTTTTTTTGTGTAAAATATTTTATTTTGTATTTAAACCAATTTCTTTTAATTAAATATTGATTTAGTACGTTTATTATATATAAATCAAATATGATTTGTCGTAAAAAACTATTTACACTTTATGACCATATATGGTAGTATTTCTAAAAACTTGGCACTGCTTTAACATTTATTGACCAAACTAAACGTGTAATACATCATTTGACTCCAAATTTTATGGGGAATTTTATACATAATGCTAGTGCCTAATTCAACAAAATTTTTACATTTTGTTTTTTAACAATTTTTTTTTGCCTTTGGCTCTTAAGATTCGTAAAATGGCCTTTTTGACCAAATTGACCAATTTTTAAGACCTCGAGAATATTCTAAAAGAAACATTTAACAATTTTCTTGTAACCTTAATATTTCATCTCAAAAAATGAGCAATAAATTTTTTGGTTTATCAAGCTTTTGCATCAGCATTCAAATAAAAAATATTTCGCGTAAAAACTTAACTTTAAATTGATTTATCAATAACCAGAAAAAAAAGGTAACGAATCCTATTCATTGGCGTAGGAGGGGAGGGGTTTGGGGATGAAACCCCCAAGCATGCCATATCCCCACCCAAATTAAAATTTTTTAGTGAATATCCCCCCCTCCCCAAACTAACATACCAATTAAATATAAAATTAAATTACATTTAAATTTCCATTAATATTTGACAAAAAAAATTTTTTGAAACCCCCCCCCCCCCAAGCTTTACAACTTGCTACGCCCTTGATCCTATTTATAAATATTTGAGTTACATTTGAACGTAAAATTTGTATGTATGTATATAAGTAATACAAATAATTGCTGATAATTTACATTCATAAATTACATAAAATAATATTAAATCATATAATAATATGATTCAAAAATATTTTTCCATATTTGTTTTTCCTAAACACAGTGTTAAACACCAACTAAAGCATTTAAAATTAAAATTTTGATCAATATATAGTTGCTTAATAATATAAATTACTAAACAAAAAGTGAACAATTACAGAGTATAATGGAATAAAATATCATGATGCAGTTATTCTATTATAAATTTTTAATAAAGGTTTTCTTTTCATTTAAAGGCCGATTTCTTTGATTCGGCTTTTTTGATCCTATTGGCTTAGGCTGCGGCTAATACTTCTTTCAATATGTAAAAAATATTTTTTAAAAATAAAAATATTTTAGTGGCTTATAATATTAAAAAAATTTAGGTTTTTACATGCGTTATTAAGTTGGTATCTAAAATAAAAAATTTTATTATATAAAATGCGGTCAAAATTATAGATGCCTTAATAAAATTGGAAAAACATTTAAAAATCATTATAACATAAAATTTACATCTTCGGATTTACTTATATATTCTTCTGTTTTATGGGTTAATAGGTTAGGATCTGAGACATAAAAATAATGGGTAAAGCAAATTATATGTGGGGCCGTAACATATTTTTTTGTTAATTTGATATGTAAATTATCGATAATCCAATGTACAAAGTAAAGCAAATTATGTGAAATGCAAATCTTGGTCTAATTGCTTTAGCTTAACCCCTAAATTTCTGTAAAAATGCAAACCAACACACTGATTAAATGTAGTGGAAGTAGCAGTTTCTTGAAACTGGTATTGGTGAAACGTCAATTCAGTCTGGTACAGCAACAACTTAAATATATACTTTGATTTGATCCATGCTAAATAAATATAAAATATAGTAGTTTGGAATTGAAACATTTGCATTATAAAAAAGCAATTAATAATGGTTAAATTTACCAATCACAAATATATCGTCTGTCACGTCTAACTAGATAAGAGAGGTATATAAAATTTGACGGTTGTGAATATTAAAAGATAACCTAAGGTATCATTTTCATTCGAGTTGTCTTCTTTTTGTTCTAAAGGTCTTATAATCTCATTATCAATTTGGGTAGACGGCAACTTATCAAGGATACAAATATTTGTTAGCATCAGTAATTTTTTTATGTAGAACATTGGTTAATAGTCGGGCTGAATTCAGTTTTGGAATACATTGATGTGATGTCATATCCTGTCAGATGTACATACAATAAAATATAAAACGGCCCAGTTCATTGTCCCGACACGCGTGCAAAGGTATATATAGTTATCAGGGCAATAAAAAGTTATTTTATTCTAATTTTTAATTTGATATAATCACTATCGATATGACCGAGTACAAGTAGGGATAAAAGTCGGTCCATAAAAAAAAATAAAGGTTAATGTTTTAAAACTTTGCCTTTAATTTTATGACTTTTTCTTTTAACTTTTTTCTGCCTGCACATTGTAAAAAAAAAAACAAATTTTCAATTAACACAATGGTCAAAAATTAGATATATATACAAAGTTAAAAAAAATAATTTGTCTAAGCGTATACAAGTCCTTGCGGTTCCAACTGCCCTTTATATGAATAATTCTGAATAGTAATAATTCATAATCCATCGAATCACAATCTATAGAATATATAAATTAAAATGTCACCCTATTTAAATAATAATTTTCTAGCAAAAATTACACATCTTACAATAAAGTAGAAGCTATTAAAAATTAAAACAGGCCGTGTTGGGCCGGGCCGAAAATAATTACGATGTCCGAGGCAGATAGGAGTAATTTTGCAAGCAATCGTGTAGCACAGCCCCAGCCACGGACGTCAAGTCGATATTAAAATCACCGCCTAAAATGAGTGGGATTGTTGATGGATTAATTCAATGTTCTAGAGCACAGTTAGAGGTAAGTTATTGCGTATTTTAGAAATACACACAAAGCATCAACGTGTGTGCCCGGACTAATATACACAGCGATAAGTAGCATGATAGTGGGAGCTAAGAGAAAAATGGGTGCACATATGTCCCCTGGGCAACATGTATGAGTAAAGGATGGCAGAGCTAGGGGTACTGGCTTAGATGATGAAGCTACAGTGCGAGATAAACAGCTACTCCAAACGCCCGTGGCCCAGGACGTCTAAAACAGGCGATACAAGCGAAACCGGGATAGAAATATCTGTAAGGCTGGATGTCCAAGTTTCCGAGAGCATTAGAATAGATGAGCAAGAAATGACGAAGTCAAAAAAAAGTCGAGCACTCCGTGGGCTCTGGTTTGAACAATAGAGAGACTAAAGCGAGTAATGAAGAGCATCCTATTTTGCAGTGTATCTAGCGGCGTGTGCGTAAACCGTGCTAATTCTTGACGTAAAGGGAGGCCTATGGTGGGGGCGATATGGCATATAGTGCCCGGTTTATGGCCAATCAAACGCGAGAAAGAGCTACGTAGACCAGGTCCAAAAAATGTCTTATTGAGTAAGCGTATACTATTTGATCATAAATCACGCCATGAAATTTGTGTATTGTTAAGGCACATGCTGGAACTAAAGGAAAATTTTGACGGGAGACGTTGCTCACGTGGCAAACGTATGCATGTATCGTTGTAGATTAATAAAAACGTTCCTAATCAGAGGCCTAACCGCGACACTCAACACCGACATGGCCTGGGGGGATGTAAAAAAAAGTTGGATGAAGGCGAATATTATGTCCCCGAACACTTTATTGACCGTGAAAATAACGAAGCCGTCGTATATGCATAAAAAGAAGGCGGGGGTAGATAAGGCTGTTAACGATCGGAAAAATGGCAAGTGGGAAGGGTAAGGCGAAAAAAAAGACTATTGATACGCGCAAATGTAGGCAGTCTTCTTACGCAACGAAGCGGTGCATGTGTGCCATAAGGATAAAACCAAGGGGTTAGAGAATCGTAGTATTGTACTAAATCTTTGGAGAAAAAGGCCACTACAAACGTTGCAGGCGTGACCTAAAAAGTTTGACGAAAACTTTGGCTCAAAAAATAGGTCAGATGCCATGAGAAAATATTTGAGGCACTGAATTAAAAGCACTTGATGAGATGAAAAGGTCAGGGGGAGTAGGCGGGACTAACATCTGGGATATCATGACCTAATAGAATAGGATAGAAGTATTAGCTGCAAAATGGTAATAAAACGATGGTAAATTTTACTCGGTAACGGAATTTAGAAAACCGAATGAAATATAATAATAATGGATCGGGCGTCAAAAGTTGCAACAGAAAAATCTAGGGAACGATTAAAATGTTAATAAAAGCTGTCAAAAAGCGAGATAGCAGAATGACTGGTGATTGGTAACAATGTTAATGATATTAAAGAAATTGATGGTTAACCTTGGAGGATTGTCAAGCAATACGATAATTAATTAACATAAAACAATGTTAAAAATGCTACGTTAATAATATTAACATTTACTAATTTTGTTAAGTTTTTACAAGTGCAAGGGTAACGAGATAGTAACCCTGTAAAAATTCTGGCAATGATAATAAAATTAATGTTAATAAAATTAATGTTAATATGTAATGGTAACAATGGTAATACAACAAAATGTTAAAAAAATTCGAGCCGCGGGTAAAAACTAATGTTATATGCAAGGCTAAATCACCGTCCAATGCAAACAGCCAATTAACAGTTATAAATTGGGAAAGATTCTGGCATAAAATAAGCAGTTACAAGGGGTGGACGGTCGACAAAAATAGGTGCAATGGGTAAAGGGTGCAAAAATATGTATCATATACAAACTAAGGCGCGGGAAAACCAAAGATACCGGTTGTGTTCTAATTATAAGGAGCTTGATGAAGCAAACGGTATAAGGACAATTGGAGAAAAGTGGGGTCATGACACGCATAGTATATGGGTAACAAATAATAAAATTTCAACGGTAAAAAAATGTAATGTTACTAAACTATAAGGTTAAGGTGTGAGCCAGATAAGGACGAGGAAATTTTTAGGAAAATAAAATGGTTACATAGACAAAACCTTTACTACCACCAAAAAACTTTTAATGTTAACTAGCCTTAAAAATGGTACATAAAAAGTAGGACGGTGAAAGGTGAGCTAAAATCATATGGATTGAAAAAAATAGAACTCCTGCTATGACATGGGAAACGCGACAAAATAAAAGGAAAGCCCAGTTTCAGTGTTTATAAGCCCAATTAATAATGACACGTGTTGGCTCATTTATAAAATAGTTTTGTAAATAAATATTAAAGCAGTGTTGTTATAAGATATATTACCATTTATGGTCTTAAAGTTATTATGGTGTTTTACGTTACATTTTATTTATATATATTAGATAATACAATAACTAACCACCAAAAAAATCTAAAACAAAAAATAAAGTTTTTAAACAACAAAGACCAACTGTCAACCTTTAGCTAAACTCCCTATAAAATTTGGCGTCGAACTATGTATTACAAGTTTAACTTGGTCGATAAATATTAAAGCAGTGTTAAGTTTTAAAAACTATTACCATATATAGTCATAAATTTTATATGGTGTTTTAGTATAATTTATATATAGGAGATTGTATTAATAAAACCCCTAAAAAAGATCTAAAAACAAAAAATAAAGTTTTTAAACCAAAAAGACCACCTGTCAACCTTTTGCAGACAAGATAGCTAAACTCTCCTTAAAATTTGGCGTCGAACTATGTATTACAAGTTTAACTTGGCCGATAAAAAATAAAGCAGTGTTAAGTTTTAATAACTATTACCATATATGGTCATAAATTTACCGTGGTGTTTTAGGTTACTTATGATTTATATATAGTAGATTGAATCAATAAAACCCCCCAAAAAGATCTAAAAACAAAAAATAAAGTTTTTAAACAACAAAGACTACCTGTCAACCTTTCGCAGACAAGTTAAACTCTCCATAAAATTTGGCGTCGAACTATGTATTACAAGTTTAACTTGGTCGATAAACATTAAAGCAGTGTTAAGTTTAAAAAAAATTACCATATATGGTCATAAATTTAACATGGTGTTTTAGGTTATATATAATTTAAATTTAGTAGATTTAATCAATAAAAAACTCAAGCAAAAATTTAAAAACAAAAATAAAGTTTTTAAACAACAAAGACCACCTGTCAATTTTTTTGGCACACACAATATGATAGTTAAATTCCCCATAAAATTTGGAGTCGATCGATATAATATATGACCAAATTTGCTGCATGAACACTTAATTAACATTAATTTTAAAAACCAAAAAAATGTTTCGTGTTTTAGTAATATTTAAAACACGAAACATTTTGCAAAAAATTAATTTAATTTTTAAAACACAAAAAAAATATTTCGTGTTTTAAAAAAACAAAAACACGAAACATTAAAAAATGTTTCGTATTTTCCCCAGGACAAAAACACGAAACATTTATAAATGTTTTGTGTTTTTGTCCTGCCGAAAATAAACATCGTCTTTATATTAAAATTTAAAATTTGAGTATATACAGATTCATTGCACAAATTTTTTTTTATTAAAAAGTAATTTACGAGTACACATTTGAGGTATGTACAAACCCTAACACATATTAGATTTAATAATTTAAATTTGTTTTTTTTCTTGCCAATTTTAAATTCTACTATAAAACTTTTGATGATATTAATATAAAATTCTTTTAATAATTTTTAAAAAAAATGTAATGACATTTGTATGGTGTAATTCAGGCACGTAGGCAGAACTTTTTCGAAAGGGGGGCAAGAAATTTTAGGAGAAAAATTAATGAATTACATTGTTGCTTAATGAATGATCATATTATGACTAGCATAAAATATTTATTTATTGCATCATACATAAATTCAAGAAAAATTTTATAAAGAAAATAAAAATATTTAAGAAATTGATATTCTTCTAGGATCTATTGAAAACCACTCCAGGCACGATTCTAGACCCCTTTTGGGGGGCAGTGCCCCCCCCCCCAAAAAAAAGTTTTTGATTGCCCCCCCCCCCCCCAAATAATTAAATTTGCCCCCCCCCCCCCCCCCGCCAAAAAAAAAATACATAGTAATTTTATGTTTGCCCCCCCCCCCCAAAAAAAGTTGAATTTGCCCCCCCAAAAATACATAATAATTTTATTTCTTCCACATAATACATTTAAATTTGCTCCGTCAAAAATACCTAAAAATTATTATCTTATAAAGATTTACTTTTTTTAAAAGTGTTTTTATTCATTAATACTTCTCATCCGCAAGAGAGATCAAACTAACACAGAAATATATAGAAAAATTGGATTTTACAGAAAGCTTTATATTTATGCAAGCACATAAATGATGCCTAAGAAATTTTCTCACTTGTCATCAATTTGTTAGAATATAATCAAGAACCAAAGAACCTGATCGCACAATGCTACGATGGGGCGAACCTAATGCCCGGGAAAAGAAGGTGTTCAAG
Source organism: Acutogordius australiensis (assembly GCA_030555515.1). NCBI lineage: Eukaryota > Metazoa > Nematomorpha > Gordioida > Gordea > Gordiidae > Acutogordius > Acutogordius australiensis. Next base: position 32,210,254 of record CM060244.1, on the reverse strand, counting down.
TATTTCTAAGCAAAATAGCTGTCATGTCCCGTATATTCACTGCTTTAACCACCGATTGCATCTTGTTGTAAAAGATTGTTTTGATATTTTAAGTGAAGGGAAAGATTTTTTTGATAATTTTTCTTCCCTTCATAAATTTTTTCAACATGATGCAATCAAAGTTAGCGAATGCGGGACCATAGCGCGGCTGTTGCTCCATTGGTGGTTGGTCACTACCTGCCCATTGTTTTTTTTAAAAATTACACAAAAATATCTAAGACTCTTTTAAAAATTAAAAAACTTTTATATCTTCAGGTCACAGGGCCGAATTGGGGTTTTTTGACCATATTTAAAATCATCTATTTATTTTTTTGTATTTAATTATAAAAAAATTTTAATTATTAAAAACAAATATAGATCATTTTCAATGCAGAACGATTTATATTTCTAAAACTTCTGATTTAATACACCATTGTTTGTTAGAAATTAAACAATTAAGAAATAAAAATACATTTGAAGATTTATTCAAAAATTGTTTTGATATAAATACTTTTTTAAATGACAATAATTTATCTATGGATAAGAGAAAAACTAAACCTAAAGATTTTTCTGATTTTTATTTATTTTCTACTCATTAGTTTGAAAATATTTTAAATTTTAATGATGAAGTAAAAAGTATTTATTTTAATATTATTGAATTATTTATATTTTGATAATAGATTTTTTACCGATAATAGTTATTTAAAACCTTTTGATTCCCTTTATAAATTTGATTAGTTTTCTTATCTATTTAACATTTTTCCTATAAGTTTGTTAATTGGCTCTTGAACGTCGAGTTGTGAGGCCACATTTTCTTCTTAAAGAAGGATAATAACTTCTAGCTGTTAAGTAGTGACCTGCGTAAAGGTGATTTGGTTCTTCTAGGACAGGAAAAATCATTAACTGGGGCGTTCAATTTTGATGAATTTTATAATTTAATCAAAACAACCTCTAGCATAAAATTGTTAGATTAATAAAAAACACTGCTCACTATCAGTTAATTATTTACTATTTTAATACATGGTTGCAATTTTTTTTATGCGCATATAACGTTTATGTTCATGTTTTTTTTAATTTTTTACCCTAATATAAATTATTATATATAACCAGTTTTTTTTTCATATATATTCTTCCAAATTAGCATACTTATACAATTTGTTTTCATGATAATCAATCTTATTTAACTATTCATTTTCTAAAATCCAAAGTTTTATATAATTCATTTTTATCATTCATATATATCATATTTTTGATTTTTATGCGCATTGATACCAATTGATAAAATACTTAAAATTAATTTCAAATCTCATATCTTTTTAAGCAATTGATATTAGTGAAAACAATTAATTTTAATTTACATATCCAAATTATAAACGCAATCATTTTATTTATTTTATGAATATAATAATATACTATTAGTTTGTTAAAAAATTTTGAAGGATTCTATTGTTGTACATGTATATTTTTTGCCGCGACCGAAGGTCACGGCTAGTTTTGCCGCCGAAGGCGGCAAAATTTTTTCTGCCCCCCCACGAGTTTTTTTTGCCCCCCTAAAATGGAAAAGCTAGAATCGGGCCTGAACCACTCTAAGGTTCGATCTATTAATCCAGTGTTATCTATTATGTCCTTATGTATGGCAAGCAAGCACAAGGATGATGATCGATCATCGTTCATTTGAGATCTAAAAATCACATGAAAAAACATCAGTTTTAATATATTTAATTTGAAAATTATTTTATTAATATGGGGTAACCTATTAACAAATAATTATTAAAATTTTCATATTAGATTATGCTTAAGATTTTTTTAAACACTAGGCCCATAAATTCAATAGTAAAATAAAAAATTTAATTATTATAACAAAAAGTATATTACTATATTATATTTTTAATGGATAAAACATTTACAATTATGAAACATAATTATTAAGTTGTATGTTACATGTTTATTCTATTATGACAAAAACTCGTAATAGTACTTAATGATAATTCAGAAAACTTAAGCTAAATTTTGATATTATAATTGTACAATATATTTTATAAAGCCGCAAAATTGCCAAAAAATAATAAAAATACCAGCATATATTCCGATTTCTGTTTAATAAATAAAAATTAGCGTTAAATTGCACAAAAAAAATTAAAAAGCTATTTCTAAAGGGGATCGGCCCCCCTTTGCCCCCCCCCCCTCAATACGTCCCTAGTGTAATTCTTAAGTCATAATAATAAAATAAATTTAAAATTAGAACAAAATTGTTTAAATAATTTATTTAATCAAATTATTAACATTATTATGGCTGTCATAGCAAACGCAAAGATGATGAATCAAAAAAAATTATTTTCTCTAACAGTCAAAATAATTAACTTCTGAAAATACTGGGCCAATATATATGTTAAGATAATGCTATTTAAAAAATTAACTCTTTTGCTTCTATATTTTTCTTGATAGTGTTTGAAATATAGTCGCAACACTTATGTAAAGATGTAATTTTTTTAACATGCATATAACTGCGGGGACGACAAAGTTTATTGAACATTGATTACCCTTATTATCCTTAAATTTAGCTACACAACATTGCGAAATCAATTATTTTAAGTTAATAAGGATTTAAGTAATGTTGAGGTGGGATATTTGATAATTCCCTTTTGGCTAAATAAATTGTATTCGCTTGTGAGCATAAAAATTTTACAATGGGTTCTTGTATTTGATGCAGTTCAAAACTTGACAAGTGTGCAAGTTTGCTCACGAATCTAGCTTTAACCAAAACTAATCTTAACTAAATCAAAATAGTCTTAACTTTATCTTCAATTAAAACCCTAACTTTCTATGGAGTCAGACAATTTTTTTTTAGATTGTTACACCTGTTATTTACATAGTTCACCTGAGGCCCAAAGTTAATATTTATGGTAACAAATTATGCAGGGTTTATATAATGCACTTCTTCAACAACTTTCTAATATATTCGCAACTCTTATTTGATGGTATAACACGGGACAACAAACAATAACATAAACAATTTTTAAAGGTTTTTGTAGGTTTTTGATAACGATTTTGGGTTTATTTTTTTCATTGCCTTCAATTTTATTTATGCTACGTCCAAAGTTCAGAAAAAAAAATTCACAAATATTTTAAACTAATAGTTTTCCAAAGAATTTTTTGACTTGTTTAAACTTATGAAAAACTTATCTGTAAAGGGTTAGTAATTAAAATAATTAGCAATTTACTTTCAAATTATTTAGGATCGTCAAGGATTTAATGACGAAACCACTAATTTTACAAAAACATAAAATAAAAAATAAAATATTATAAAAAAGTTCAAACATCTTACGTTAATAATGAATGTTTCTAAAAATATTTTTAAACTTTTCTTTTTACCCATAGGTATTAGAATATAGAAGCCCAAAATACCCCAATAGCAAAATATCATTTTTAATGATTTCATATTCGTAATCATCACCAAAAACTTGACCAAACGAGCACCATAAATGATGCTTAGGGTCGTCAAAGTTTTGTTGTCCAGTGTAATTAATCAGCTTGTCATTCTGGCGAGTGACTGTTGTTTGCTTCCATCCTTCATCCCTTTCATTTTAAATCCATACACTTTCACCAATTTTTACCCCTGGTAGTTTGCGTACATAAATTTTGTTTTTTATATTTATCATCTATAAATTTGCTTTCTGATTGTCGTATTTTATCAATTAGTATAACTGAATCTAAAACTTCATACTTTTAATTGAAAAAAATATTTTCCTTTAAATCGATTGTAAGGCCTATTTTTAAAAAAAATAATAATAATTTGCTCGTTTAAAATACGTAAAAGTTTTTGAAGAATATTTAATATACTGAAAAATATTAAAACAGGCCACTTTGACCTTAATGGGTACAAAATTTTTACAGTCAACGCCCGCAGTCATTTTTGAATCTGTTGTAAAAATTTGTTGTTTTGAAGAGGTTTTTTTTATAAATAAAATTTAAAGATTCTTTAAATTAAAAATATTAAATATTTGAGTTTTTACATCGAATTTTAACTATAGTTTTTTTAATATTTTTTAACACTCAGCATTTGCTCTAGGTGTATTTAGACATCTTATATATAATCTACATATACAAGCCTGATAATCCAACTTGACTGATTAAAATTCTAACCCTTAAAAAAATTTTCAACATTACCATTTTTTTTTAATTTAGGAATTTTTAAAATTCGAATGAATTGTAAACGCGCCCCAACGTGCCCTTATTAATAAAAATTTATCAAATTATTAACATTGAATTGAAAATGTTTGTAAACTAAAGATGAAAATCATAATGACTTTTAGTGAGTATCAAAAATTTAAAAAACACTTTTATATCTAATAAAGTGTTTTAGTAGTTTTTGTAAGGACGCAATTTTTAGACTGATATTTGTAAATTTAACATCTTTTTTTATTAAATCACAGTTATTTGTTCAATCATCGATATTCGCAAAGACGAATGCCAAAATGAATGGGCATTATTCACGAAGCGGAGGGTCTAAACCTAATCGAGCTTACAGCAAATACACTGGCTGAAAAACACCTGTTCCTGCTTACGATGCAATATTGGACCAGTCAAAACTGGGTTAAAATAATATTTTTTCTTTCTCCTGTATATTTGAATAGTTTTCTAATCTTGCTAATGATGAGTTAGTACTATTTAGGTGAATATTACATATGCTTTGTTATAATCCAAAATTAATAATGTCTAATTTGATGTCTGAAATAAAATTCCGCCGGCGGTCATTTGCGCACGAAGTACAGGGTATCTAAAAGGAGAAATTCAAAATTTCCATTTACCATTTTTTTGTGTGGTGCAGAAATTGACTAAAAATTGTGGCTGGGTGCTAATGGAATCATTTAATTATTTTTAACAATGTTTCTCTTTTTATACCTTATTGCCTAGACCTAGGATTTTTAATAAATTGAGCAAACGGGCAGGTGGACGATTCGAATACAGCTTGTGAGATGCATATTTTATCACATTCAATAATTAAATTTAAAAAATAACCAGTTTTTAAAGTATTTTTGTATTCTTCTGCAAAACAAACAACTTTAGCCAATTTATAAAAAAAGGCTGACATATAAAAACGAGGAATTAGATTAAACTTAAAAAAATACGATTTTCTAAACAAACATTTCTACTTATTTATTACAAAATTTTTTTAAATTAATCTTTAGACATGCGATCATCATAACAAAATTGTGCGAAAATTAGATATCTTTAGGAAAGTGTTTGAAAAATTAAGAAAATGCATTATAAGAATAACAGAGAATGTACACCTTACTAATTCCAAAATGAGTATTTTTTTAAGGAGAACTTGTTTTACCGACTTTTGGATAGTTTGTTTAAAATATGCGCATTTTGCTATTAAAAAATTGATGTTTCAATTAATAAGGGCGCTTCGGAGTTTATTCATTTTTACTTCTAAAAATAAATTTACTGAAAATGAGGTACCATTTCAATGGATAAAATGGTATTATTAGAGACGCAGTTAATCTTATCGACTCCATGTTTTATGGACGTCGCCACATAGCAATTTTATCGCTTTTTAATCACTGCTAGATCTTAAACTAACATTTAAAAATATTTTATTTACGAAGTTCATTTATTAGAATCCAAGGGAGCATTTAGGTAAAAAAAGTGGCGAAACGCCCCCTTTTGTGGTAAATTTTTTAGTCGTTTTTGCATTGGCATTTAAGAAATAAAATTTTTAAAAAACTTGCAATATTTGATTATAACTAAGCGAAGGGGCAAATTCTAAAATGAGTCATTAAGAAAAATTAGTTTAAAGGGCCTGCGGATCATAACCTGCATTTAAGACATTCGTTATACAGCTGGAGAGTCTAGTCGGACCAAAAGATGTTTTGGATGTGGCCAAACCCTTGTATCTGCCCTTAAAAGGCACTTTGTTGAATCCTCTTGCATAAACTATATCTTTATTTTCAATAAAAAATTTAAGTTTTTGCAGGATTTACCATTCATCTTATCTGATTTATATGCTCTTTGATCATAATGTCCTTATGGCAGCGTCCATCATGACTTCAGATGTTAATATCAATTTACAAAGTTTTTAGAAGTAAATTTGTAAGAAAAACTTATATGGCGACATGCAGTTGTGCCGCCGTTCATTTTTTCCCAACCAGCAGTAAATTTGGATATAGAGCGCTTGTTTTTTTACAGTCAATATGCTCATTTTATAAATCAAAAAAGGACAAGATATCTTATTATACCCATCTTGAATCATAAGTAAACATCAAAACTGTAAAAAATTCCTATTTAGAGAAAGGTACTGTATTTGTCCTCTATGTTTGTTTGACACTCTAACCTAAGCAATCGTTGCTGGCTGGCCATAAGTTAAGAGTATTGCGAAACTAAGAGTCATATTGATTGCCATACTCTAGTATACAGTTTTGCACACTTCAATATATAGCTCTCTCTCCCTCTACCAGGTGATTAAATCGGCCATCACACTATATGAAGATAAAAGTGTTAATATTTATTTAACTTTCTCCTAGCACTTAATCTACAGTTTGCATCAACTACGAAGTTTAATTATAATAATATTTCCCTAATTTCTTAATTTTTAAATTTTGCAGCTTTTAAATTAGTTTAAGAAATACCTGTTTTTTAGTTAAAATGATGTTTCGGGCCCGATATTTGGGCCTTCTGCTTGCTATCATAGGAACGTGGACAACGTTAGCTTTGGCAATTGAATCCTCCGATACAGAGTTATATGACGGACCGAATGGTAGTAATCCCTTTCCCGGCTACCTTCTACCTAAAACGGTCAAGCCCATAACTTACAAAGTTACCCTGAGTCCGGCGTGGAATTTAACCGGTGGTGATGGCAAAAAGAACCCAGTCGAAAGCTTTAACGGTAAGAATACTAGAATTTCATCGATATTGACAAAATCTTAAAAAGTTTTATTTCATTAGAAAAATTTCTCATTACATCAGCAAAAAAGGCTTGTAAATAAGAGAATTCGTATTTTATAGATAAAATGTCGTTTAAATCTTAAATGTTAATTTATAAAATTGATTGTTATTAAGAAAGGGTGAAAAAACGCTACCATATGTCCCACTTTTCATAAAATAATTGGTGCTTATTGACTTAAATATAAATTAATTCTGTACTTTTTGGGATAAACTCATTTTAAGGTTTATTACAATTTATGACCTATTTTTAAATATGACCCAATTCAAACAAATATAGGTGAAGTGTTGATTGCCTTTCAAGTCAGCAAAACGACGCGACATTTGATATTGAACAACAAAGCACTAAGGTTTACAAAAGTTACGTTAGCTAGTGAAGGGCATAAGGTTACAAGTTCGGATATTCCGCTGGGGCAGGTCATATATGACGACGATAAATACGAAATGGTCCGTATCAATTTAGATTCTGTTCTCGATCCTGGCACAACATACGTACTTGCGATTGAATATGCCGGAAAAATTAGTGCGACTCCACTGGGATTCTACTCTAGCACTTATACTGATTCGGAAGGCCAGAAATAGTGAGCATCATTTAAAAAACTTATGTTTAAAAAAAATTCTTTAACTCCTCTATAAGAGAACGACGTTTCCGTCAGGGCTTTGACCCTTTTAACTCTACAGCAGGCCCCGTAGATTTAATGAGAATGAAGAGCCGCCGGTGACCTAAGGCCGGGCTCTCCAAAAAATAGACGGCACTAGAATTCGTTGGCGGTCACCCATCTATTAACCAGGCTCAACACTGTTTAACTTTGTAGAACACAACCAAATTCGCATGCGCTAAAAGTCGTCCGACCTAAGCATCAAATCTAAATTTGTTTCAAAATTTTTTGCATTAACATAGAATTTAAAATGCGCCGAATAAATTTTTGAAACTCTATTTGTCGTTTCTAGCGACACTTGTGGCATATTAATTTAAAACATTTGATAGGTGCGGCATATTTGTCTAGGCCTTGGCTCTTTTTATCTTAGCCTTAACATATTTATAACGCAGGAAAGAATTAGATTTAGAGCACAACGGTGACTAAAATTTCTAGACCAAGTTTAATTAGTACTAATTCTGGATCCAAGGTATTAATTAACTAATAAGAAAAAATTTAGCACAGTTAAACTCGAATGAGCTTATGTGAGTGAAACAAATCTTAAAACCTAATAAAGTTATTCAAAAATCAAAAACCAGAAGAGACAGGTGGAGGGAAGAGGGCAGAAAATTTGACGCAATGCTAATTTAAAGCGTGCTAATCAACATTTGATTTATGTGACCATATAAAAAATTAATTTTATAACATTAAATAATTTTTTAATATATGTAAACTGCGTCATCAAATAAATTTGCAAAGGTAAACATACAAATTCATTTGAAAAAAGAGTGGGGATAAAGTACTCTTTGTCTAGTTAAATTGTCAACTTCATATTAAAAGTCAAAAATGATATAATTACAGCCTGTTATCGACCCAATTCGAGCCCAACTATGCTCGACAAGCATTTCCCTGCCTCGATGAACCGGCTTTCAAGGCTAATTTTAGCATCGCTATCGATAGGCCAACAGGAATGTCGGCTCTGAGTAACATGCCTGTTACTGAATCGATACCAAATAAAAAATCTTCCGGAGACTTGATTAGAGACGTGTTTGCGGAATCAGTGAAAATGAGCACCTACCTCATCGCATTTGTGGTTTCTGATTTCAAAGGCATCAAGGGACACACAAAATCCGGGGTCGAGGTATAAATATTATTTATTATTTATTAAGTTTTTGACAATTTAAAATTTGAAATATTTGGTATAAAAAAAATGAAATGATGAAAAATTTCCCAAAATCCTTTATAAATAAGTAGTTTTTTCTTATATTACAATTAAAAAGAAGTATTGTTTCTTATCTCGATCTTTATTTCAGGATATATATAGTAAAAAGTATGATATCACATTTGAATATACATCTTCCAAATACAATATAGTTGGGGGTATCATCGTGTAGTTGATATAGTTGATATTTGCATAGGAATACAATGTTTTATAATAACAAACCTAGTATTAGATTAGATTTGGTAAGAATATTAGTCATGAGGTATTCTTTCTAAGAAATTCCGGCAACAAGGGTAAATTTTTTTAAAATGAAAATGTTACTGCGAGGATATAAGAAAAAAATTCTTTTAATTTATGGGGCTGTTTGTTTTTACAATTAAAACCTGTAAATAGTTCGGAAAAGCTTTTAACGCATTGAAATATATATGGTTAAAATATAGGTGATAGTTTATGCGCCACCCGAACAAGTAGACCAAACGGAATTCGCATTAGGAGTTGCTACTAAGACATTAGATTTTTACGAATCCTATTATGGAATTCCATTTCCACTGCCCAAAAGCGGTAAACCCCATATCAATTCATTTAGCTTCTAATTACGAGCCTGAATCCGCTATTAAATACGTTGGGTTGGGTATGCGCATCTCCCCAGTCCATATTTATTTTTTAATTAATTGGGATATTAATGCTGATAAATTAAAAATTGTCTTTAAATGTAGTTTATTTTTTTAATTTTTTAAAGCTATTTAAATAATTTTCAAAAATCAAATCCTGAAATTACTTTTTTCAGCTTAATAGCTTTCAAGGTATTTTAATTCTTAAAATTCTTGCATCAGTCTCCAAAATACAAAAAAATGAACTAGGCTCTAACCTTCATCGATGCAAAGGTTGAAATTGGGGTATTTAATAGAAAAATTATATTTAAAACATTATGCGTTTGTAAGGTTAAAATGATTATAGCTGATTTAAAGATTAGAACAGCGAACGCACTTTTTACCATATCTAATAACAAAGTTTTGACGAGATTTTGAAAATCAGTATACGGTATAGGTAATACATAAGGTTTCAGGTATTATTTTACTTTGTAATTTTTTTGTCGATATGTGGAATAACAGACATGATTGCAATCCCCGATTTTGCGGCTGGTGCCATGGAAAATTGGGGTCTTATCACATATAGGATGAGTGATTTGCTATACAAAACTAACGTGACATCGCAACAGCAAACCGAACGCATCGCTATTGTCGTGGCCCATGAATTAGCTCATCAGGTTTGTTAAACTAAAGCTTTGATTCAAATAAAATGTTAAGGTTAATGTATCTAATGAATATATTACTTTAATTGGTAAATATTTTTTTTTTTCTTTTTTTTTTATTTTTTTAAAAAAACCTTTTTTTATTTATTTAAATATTTTGCCCCGTATTCAAAATTAACACAAACCCCCCCCCAATATATTTCTTTTTTTTTATAACAAGTATAGTGAAATGTTAATTGTTTCTACAACGGAATATAAGTATGATCAAAAAACAGATTGCAGAGACAAATGATGTAAATGAACTTAATTAAACAGCAATTAGTTAGAAAGCCAAACCAGCAATAATTATCTAAATAACTGCGAGTTCAAAACTCTTTAATATTAATTAATCGAATAAAATGGTCTTTTTTTCGATCGACATTTAGTGGTTCGGTAACCTCGTTACCATGACCTGGTGGGACGACATCTGGTTAAACGAAGGGTTTGCTACTTACATGTCGTACGTTTGCTTGGCCGACCTCTTTCCCACCTGGAACATGAGTCAAGTGTTTGCGGCCACTACGGCGCCTCGAGCGTTCGAACTCGACGCCCTGAGCACGACGCACCCAGTGTCCCACGGGACCGTGGTAACGGCAACCGATATGCAGAACATGTTTGATCCCATCTCCTACAACAAAGGCTCCCTATTGCTGCGTATGTTGGACGGACTCATAATCACACACGAGGAGTTTAAGAATGGTTATTTTTTAATTCGTTCTTTTCCATTTGTAATTATTGTTTATATAACTAAATTTAAGGGTTTTTTTTGTAAATGGATGGTTAAAAATCTAAATTAAATCTATTCTGCATAATAAAAATTTGAAAATGTCGAAAATAACACAGAACTCTAATTTTTAAGGTCCTGTTAGGTTATGAAACTAATTAATCATTATGGCCTTACCTCCATTGGTTTTTTCGTCTTTTAATTTAACCTCCGAACTTGGCCCTGGAAATTTTAGAAAGACCATAAAACGAAAAAACAAAAAAGTGATGTTTTTTGCGACCCTAAGAGTTTAAGAATCGATTCATACTTAATCAAGGATTTTTTGAAATAACTAAATTACAAATTTTTAATTTAAATCAAGCTACAAAAATCCACATTTGGGGAAATAAATGTTCCGCGTCAGTCTAAACGGCAAGATTTTTAACCAGGATGGAATAAAAAATATTCTTGATCATGCAAAGTTTGAGGTAGTTTATATAAAATAATATATAACCGGCTGATAAATTAACTCTGGACATACTGTAAATTTTAAAAATCCAGATTCGTTTTAATCTAATTAATTAATAAAAAAAAATTTGCATCTAAATACAAGTAAAATACTTTTGTTCATATCATAAATTTCATAAAACCTTGCTAGCTTGATCGCTGTTTTATATCTAATGAGGATGTATTTTTAGAAAAATGCGCCATATATCAGTGACCAAAACATAGGTAAAATATTGACCTGCGGTATTTACAGTTGTGGTGCCATTTTTTGGATAAAATGGGCTGAGATAGGTTTGACCAAGCTCATGAAGGTTGTCGCCGACTGTATATTTATTTACAGTACATTGTATAACTCTCGTATTACTTTATCACATAGGATTAAATACTTATTTAACGCGACATGCTTTCGCAAACGCTCAATCCACGGACCTTTGGGCAGCTTTACAGGAGCACCTTGATGTAAGCCTGGCACCACCTGTTAATCCGGCTGGAAATGAGGATTTTCTAGATTTTGTCTCCAATCCATCAAGCGAAGGAGAAATATTTGAAATCCGGACTGGGTCTGGAAACCCAATTCCGTCTAATACAACTGAAGGTTCCCCACCCCATAAACTTGACATTAATGGAATCATGGATGGCTGGATCAAACAAGTATTATTTCAGAGTGTTTAATATTTTACTAAATATCAACACTGACCTTCGAATATAAATGCTGTCGCAACCCAAACATTTTCACCTTTTTTTTTCTATTTAAGGCAAAGGATCTGTGATGGATTTATAGGAAATTTATTTAATAAAGAGTGAATTTTTATTTTAATCTGATAAAAATTTTGTATTGAAAAAGTAACGGTGCCAAGTAAAAATGCGTGTAGTGGTAATAACGCAAATGACGAAGGAGATCAAAAGGTAATAAATCAAATATTTTTACATCAATAAATTAGTAGTGAATACAACTTTTTATGTTTAACAGTAAGAGTAGAAAAACTCTCAAAAATTACTTGACTATATTAGGTTAAAAATTAATGTGTATGTGTATCGTGTTAGCTATGCCCTTCATAAAGAGCAATTTCTTATTGAAACTGTGTTCCCGTAGTCGTGAGGTTCTGATTTGCGCTTAAGTTTTGATTGAGTATTAATTTAACCGCTATCCGGTTCTTGGACATCGTAAGATTTGATTTAGAATCGAGGTTTTACTTAAGTTAAATTTTAATCCTCAAGAACTTTCTAATTCTAATCATACAAAGGTGAGTCTGCTTTACTTTCAGTTACGGTTGAAATAATTTTATTTTATGCTCCAAAACGTATAACCCTAATTTAATAAAATATGCGGCTAATTTATTTATACTTATTTAGTACGCCGACTTCATTCCTCCGTCATAGCGAGTATATCACCGCCAAGCGGGAAATAAAAAACTTTGGGAATTACTTTACGATGGTTTAAATAAGCAACCTATTAAAGGAATCAGACTCAACACAATTGACCTGCCACGGACAAAATATCACTTTATAATTAAAAAAATTAAAAAAAAAGTAAGTTAATACTAGGTACAAATGACATTTTTCGAAATTTTAACCATAAGTATTTCATTTAATTAAATAGACATTATACTTCCCTGTCCACTGCTAAAAATTATTTTGATTTTGACCAGATAAGGCATTTTGTTAAAAATGGCAGTACTTTGGATTGGGGTAAGCTATACTTATTTATCATGCGATTACGTAAATTATTCTTTAAAATTTTTATATTGTACGTGATTTAAAAAAATTCTATTAAATTGTAAAACAATGGGTCTGTATACTACCTCCAAATATCTTAGCGCCCGGCGCAACGCTGTAATAGCAGGCGAGCGTCGTTGACTAAAAAAAATTGAAAATTTGCCCAACTTGACTGATTGCTATATCAATTTAACATGTAGAGAGTGATCGCTTTTTATCATTATTTGATTATACTAGGCTGAACTTATTACCAATACTTGGACATAAACGCAATTTTTAATATGTAATTATTACATTCTTTAAATCTAAATGTTAGGAAACCTTTTTATAAATCGGTTTCTAACCTCTCCAAATCTAGCGTCATTTTTAGCTCTGCTAGAAGGGGAGTGGTTTCGGTTTGTGTGATCGGTCGTAACATCGTCGATTGAGGTTCACTACCGGCTCTTACTGTTGATGCAACAGCAAGCCCGGTAGTCTTTGAAGGCAGGCTGACCGGTAACACCGGTGAAGTCTGTAGACCTAAATAGGCTGTATCGCTGTTTCCAATATATGGGACAGCGATATATTTACGTTGTTTCCCCTAGCCTGATTTACGAATCTACACCCACCGTGCCATCTTCGGCAACACCTACATCGTCCTCGGTTTGCTCTTCTAGGATTTTAATTTCTCTCCATCCTAGGTGTAGGTCCTGCATTATTATTATTTTTGTTATTATTCGTTCGCGCCCTCACTTGTCTTGGCATAATACTGGACACAGGAGTCGGTCTAATGACTCTTTCTCCTTGTCTTTGTCGCCTGGTGTCGTTGGTCTCTCGCCATCCTTATTCTCTATGTTCACCTTGTAGGGGCATTTCTGTGCTTTACCTACTCTGTTCATCTGGGCTGCCTGTTTGTCACAGGACCTTCCCAGGGATAAAGAGAGGTACCATTTGCAACTAATAATATACAGGCCACATCTTGTATAACCAAATAAAAAAAATATAAGTCTTTTCATATTTATCCAAACTGGATAAGACATGCAATATATATCAGAGATAATACCATTGCGAAATTCATGCATCAGTTTGTTCCTAAATTAATATGAAAAGATATTTTTTAGTAGTTATATGTAAAAAATTAGTAGCAGACTTTCACGTCCTCTACATGTCTGACAACCCTTGTCTTTTTTTGTAATAAAATTTTGAGTACCCGAGACCCTTTGGAGGATATTACTTCTCCCATGAGCCACTTAGGGTGCCTTTTATTGTGAGATAAGTACCAAATTTTTTGACCTGTCATGAACTCCTAGAAACTTTTCCGAAATAGATGGTTGGTTGTAAGATCGCGGCATTGCGGTATACTTGATATAGCCATGTCCCATCTTTTTCATGTTGTTGTAGCTTTAGCCATCTTTTAGCCATTCCAACCGATCTCTCTGCTAGTCCGTTTGACCTAGGATGACATGGTGGAGTAAGATTAGCTCGATATTCTATTTGTCACAGAATGTCTTAAACTCTTGTGATGTAAACGCAGTACCGTTGTCGGTTACTATTGTTTCAGGAAATACAACTTGACTAATAAGCTTTTTTACGTAATTAATTACTACTTGCGATGTAGTAAGGTTGACTTTTATAAAATCTGCCCAGCTAGAAAATGCGTCAGCCACAACTAAATAATCGTTTTTATCGAAATCAAAGAAATTTAGGTGTATGCGTTGCCATGCATGTGTACATCTAGGCCATTTCCTAAATCTGTCGCACTTTGGGATGCTATTTAAGCACATACTGTACACTTGTGACAGACATCGTTAACATCACCATTCATTTTTGGCCACCAGTATTTTACACACGAGCTTGTTGTACGCACTTATCGCGTCCCTTGTGTCCGGCATGCATTTCTTGGCTTGTCTTATTTGTGAGACTTCTTGGGATAAGGCGAACTTGTTGTTTAACTAATTTGTCTTCTAAGTGTAGTTCTGTCACCCCTTTATATTAATTGTTAGTTGGGTTAATATATGCCAAATTTTACCCTTGTGATATTTTTTAAGAATACTTGAATCTTCGTCTTTTTCAATCGCCTTAATGATATCTTGCCTTGAGGCGCAACCTTCATGTAAGATGGAATTGATTATATAAGGTGCATTACCTTAATAGCTAAGGCGTGATTTGGCATCTGGCAAATTATTCCATTTATCAGGTATGTGAACTAACCCGAGCTTAAAATTTCCCATGGGTTGCCAACACTGTAAGCGTTGACAGAAGTAGAGCACGGTTGTCCTTTTTTCCCTATGAGAGGTTTATGGTCATTCCAAACTGTGATCTTCGACCAATCATATATTGAATCTCTCCGAATTGAATGCCAAGGCATTCTTATTTTATAGTTGAATGCCTAGTTTCTGGATCATGAAAGATACGTGAAAAGAAAAGAATAGGCTTGTATATTGTTGTTTACTTTTGTAATAGCGTGCCACCGACTCCTTGTGTAGACGCATCTACTGCTAAAATTAGTGGGTGGTCGGGGTTGAAATTTGCTAAGACTGGCGGATGTGTTAAAATGTTATTCGCCGATTTAAATTTTCAAGGTGTAAATCTGTCCGGATAAAAGGAACGTCCTTTGTATAAAGATTGTAGAGTTGTGCAGAAATTTCATGATAATCTGGGATAAACCTACGAAAATAACCTAAAGTACCAAGTATTGAAAAGTTCGGCTTTATTGTTAAGATCTCTCATTTTCGTCAAAGCTTCCGTCTTTTGGGTAAAGGTCTAATGACTTGTGCACTAATCTCATGTCCTAAATAATCTATTTTTTTCAAAAGAAAAGAGCATTTATTTTGACCTAATCCCTATATTTTCCTTGATGCGACATAATGCGATGGAAAGTCTTGCATGGGGTCCTGCATCGTTCGGCCAATGATAAGTATGTTATCTAGATAGGCAAAAACGCCTCCCAGGTCTCCAATTATCAGCGACATTGCTTTTTGACATAACTGGGATGCTGAGAGGCCAAAGGAGAGTCGTAAAAATTAAAAAAGACATATGTATTTATTGTCAAAACGTTAACGCTATCTTCCGTTAATGCTAATTGGAGATAAGCTTGGGAAAAATCAAGTTTGGTAAAAATCTGGCGCCTGCAAAACGCAAAATTATTTTAAACCTATCCAACGGGTAGGTTACTTTTTATTTATTTATTGTTAATCGAACATCCGCGTAAATGCGTAATTTTTTATTTTCTTTTTGAATGGGTACCAAAGGAATTGACCAACTACTATATTCGAATTCTAAGCACACCTAATCTTTGCCAATCTAGTAAACTTGTTACTTCATCCAACCAAGCAAATGGTATTCTGAGACAAGGAAGGAAAATAGGTCTGGCGTCCGGTAAAATTGGTAAACAAAATATACCTTTTTATAATCCTAACCCCTCAAATGAGTCCTTAAATTCAATTAAAGTCTTTAATTAAATTTTTTGCTTGTGAAATACTAATATCCTTAAAATTATAAAATTGCCCAAGGCTTATAATTCAACATTTATTTTTATAAAATCAACCAAGTTTAAAAAAATTATTCTAAAAATTAAAAATTAATAAATGGCCATCCTAAAATTATTACGTTGTCAAAATCTACAATATAAAATTTTATTCTAGCAACTTTATTATTGAAAGAAATTTGTAAAAATATATAACCAAAAGGTTTAAAATTATCTCATGGCAGTTTTAAAAATTAATTACAACTATTTATCCTGCCGTAGGAAACAATTTTACTTTAGGTACCTATATGGACACAGAAGCACCTTTGTCAAACAGGATTTTATATTTTTTCTTATTTAAAATTATTATGTGTTCAGGAGACAATTATTTAACTTACTGCTCACCGCGGCCTCTCCGACCTACAAATGCATCTCCAACCTTAATAGGGTCTATAGAAACGTCTTCAAAAATTATTTATTCTGACCACTTGGTCAAATCTTAATATACATAATTATTGAGAAAAATAGGAAAGCCAATAAGTAGCTCATCAACACAAATGTTAAATACAAGCAATACTTGTTTTGGCTAAACATTAATTTAGTTCTAATCAAAATCTCAATAATTATTATTCTACTGTCTTAGATTAGCGCCAACAAGATTAATAACAATATAATTAAAAATATTTGGTTACCTATTTTTAAGTCCTGGGGTGAGAACACCAAATATTTAAGGCAAAGGATCGGTGACGGATTTATAGGTTTAAATTTATTGAATAAAGAGTTATTATTTTAATCTGATAAAAATTTTGTATTGAAAAAGTAACGGTGCCAAGTAAAAATGTGTTAGTGGTAATAACGCAAATGATGAAGGAGATCAAAAGGTATTAAATTAAGCAATTTTACATTATTGAATTAGTAATGAATACAATTTATTATATATATTTTTTAATCAACTTAATCTCCTTGTTTCATCTCAAATTATCATTTTATTAATGTTATTTTTCAGATAAATGCATTTGCTAGTTAGCAATGCATGGTTTCTTAATCAGGTTTATCAAATTGACCCCGGATGTGCTGCCACGAACAATTATTTTTTATATAGTTTATTAATTAAAAGAAAGTTTTTACTCACACACAACTGAGAGATAAAATATTGGTTCGTAAAGAGGTATTTTTACATAAAATTTGGTAACACCCCATTGTTTTAATATAAATTTATTACAGAATGGTTTCCCGGTCATAACGATAAACGATCCCACCAAACATGTCGATAGTTCTTTTATGATTCTAGAGCTGAGGCAATCTAAGTTCCGTAGTCAATACAACACGAGCGAGAGCAATGATAACCATTTGTGGCGCATCCCTCTAACTATTACGAAAGGCACTGTCGATTCAAATTTGGCAACTATTTTGCCATCACCCGCACCTGCTACTAAGCTTACATGGCTCAATACACCAACTTTAAAACTTCGAATAAATAAGCCGGAGGACGGGAAAAATCTATGGCTTAAAGGTATTATTTCCTGACTCCGATTAATGGGGCATTTAATTTTACATAATTTAGGTAAAAAAAAATATTTTTATTTAAAAAAAACAATTGGTTTGAGGTTTCCAACATACCTTTCTCCATTTAGGGAGCCATACCCGATTAGGGCTACTTGTTTAACCCGAGCAAAGCAATTATTATTGCCGAGGGGTTAAATAGTAAAATTTGCTCACACGCCGGCGACCTAGGTTTTTAGCCTAGGCTCTCACTTCATATCGTTTGGGGCCTACTGCCTAAGCAGGCCACTCAGCAACTTCAAAGTAGTTGCACATGTATACTATTTTTCTGAAAAAAGCTTGCACGGATTCGAACTCGCAACCTCCTGCGTGTAAGATAGGAATGTTTGCCACAACATTATTAATATAAGGAGAAAAATACGAAACTTAATTCTTTAACACAATTTTACTTTAATTTTTTTGCAGCAGTAATATCTTACAACTTTTAGTTTTTCAGGTGCACTTAATTTTAAGTTTCTAAATCAAGCAAATTATAAAATTTATCTGAGATTGGTGATGATGGTGCGGTGCAGCCACAGTTTGCATTCGTTATATTCTAGCAATTATGTGGTTATTAATTTTTTATTTTAAAAGAGGACTTTAAATATTTTTTTAGCTAACCTTGATTATGCCGGCTATTACGTTGTAAATTACGGACCCGAATTACGAAAAAATTTGAAATTAAAGTTGATTGAGGACATAAACACCTTTCATCCACTCGACAGAACTGAACTTATTGACAATACTCAATTGTTAGCCAGGTATAACATTTAAAATAGTCATACGGCCATTTTTCGATTCAGAATTTGATTCATTACAGTAAATAACTAATTAAGAGAAAGAAAAATGGTAGCTTAACCTGTGGAAATCAAGGCTTTAATTTATAAGTTTATATAACTTTAGTTTTGTAATTCTAATTGCAAATAAAATTAATAAAAATACTTTTTGGTATTCCTATTTATAAATTTATTGGTCAAGAACAGTCTTTACGAATGAATTTTTATAGATACGGCTACATCCCGTACAGCGAACTTCTCGACTTCGTGTCCTACGGCGGGAAATTGGGCCAAGATGGTAAAATTAGCTGCATTATGATGAATAAACTTTTTGAATAAGGCGTTTTAAAGGGCATCTTATATTTTTGTTTATTGAAGTTGATCTTTTGACAAATAAAGTACTATTGACTGGTAATTAATAATCTTGCCTAGAGCTGTAACTTGGATGATGACGAGGGGTAGAGATACCACTTCAAAAATAATTGTCACCTGTAGTTTTCATTGTTTAGAGTAAAAAGATTTTGAAATAAGCTAAAATTAGGGGAGGAAAAGCATGAGCGTTAGGTCTGCCATTCCCACCCCGATATCGTACCTTGCTTGCCTTAGATGAATTTTTTCTACTCACTTTTTAACCATCATTACTGTAAATAAATTCCATGTGCAACTCAATATGCAAAAGTTTAGAATTAAAGGATTACAAATTACGACAAAGTAGTCAATCAAAATCATTAAAAAAATGTTGTCTAAAGTTTGAAAGACATCCTTTAAGGACTATAGACATAGGTATTAAAATATAATAGTTTGATTAAATAAAATATCCTGTAGCTCGTTTAATTAAAAATACATAGCAACCTACTTGGTCGCTTTTTTCAAAATATTAAATGTTAAAATAAATTAAGGAAAAATTGTAAATAGCACAATCTAAGCCTAATAAATAGCATCAAAAATAAAAGTAATAGGACATGATAGGTTTAATTTGTTATCGGCCTTACGCCTCAAGGTAGAATCCTGACCGGGCTATGTAACAGTTTGCCACATAATAATTTATTGAAAACTACTATATCTATTAGAGCTGCTCAACGAAAATGAACCCCAATCTTTAAGCTCCTTGCTAAGTGTCCTCATGGGCATTTATTCGGGTCTCAAAACAGTGCAACAACAGCAAAGTAATCTTACTGCCGGCAGTTCACAAAAGGTAATTACTAAGAGCGATGTGATCCTGGCATCGAAATACATCAACGAATTTTTACTCGGTTCCTTGCTCAAACGTTTTGAAGTTTGGAAAACAAGTCAGGAGCTTACCAATTTGGAAGCGTAAAAATTTATAAATATGGACTTGTATAATAATATTTCGTGTTTAAATTTGCAAAAAAAGTAACAAAAAAAATATGCAAAAACTGTTGGCAATTGTTATTTTTAACCCATATGTCGTCGCTTTGGAGTTTTAGGGCAAGGGAGCAGTGTTTCAGCAGGTGAATGACTCTGGCCCTCGACTTATGACAGAGCTGTAAAGCCTGCATGTTTTACTCATCCAGAGAATGCGCAGTTATTTCAATAGATATTATGTTGGCGGAGAGACGCACTTAATGCTATTGACCAGTGGGGTTATACGTCGCCGCGCAGTAATATCACTCCTTCTTACCCAATAATCTCTTAACTAAATTTTGACGTATTTCAAAAATTTAAAATGCAGAAAATACAAAAATAGACCTTTTCAAAAGATAATTTTTTTCACCATGTTTATTTAAAAGAGCACACATACATAAAATAGTAGAAAAAAAAAAGTTTTTTTTTCATACAAAAATTTCTTTTAACTTATATTTATCATCTCAAATTTTTTAGTATATCAAGCAAGCTCTTGCATAAGCTTATAATACAAATTTTGAGTCCAAACTTAAATACGGCACGATATATTATTGGTTTTTAATGAAAATATTATTTGAAGTTTGAATATAACAGTTTAACTGTTGTGGATGCAAAAAAAATCAATTTATTTTTGTTTTTGAATCTTTTTTGAATTTCTGACATTTTTTCTACAATTTTCAATGTTTATAGCTGACTAACTAAGTTTGATTAGAAAAAACAGTAAACGGATTTTGAAAATCCCTAAGATGGCAGGTTTGGTCTCTGTAGTTAGCTCATAACTCTCAAAATATGTTGACCAGTGTAATTTGACTAAATACAAAAGAAGAATGAAAAAAAAATTTAAATTTTTCTTCTCAGGGTATTCTCGAGGTTGCAAAACTGGTTAAAAAGGCTATTTTTCGATATGGACGGATCTAAGCCAAGCGGAAAAAAATTAAGAAAAACGAAATATATATGTGAGATTAGGATGCATTTTTTAATGTTTTCATAAAATTCTTTTTTCTGACATTGGTATTTTTTGACCTGTATAAAAAAATGATATATACCATTTATTTATTTAAACAAATAGTAAAAATTTTGTTCTATAGCCTTAAAAATATGAAACAACTTTGGTTTTTTCTCCTCCCATAAAATCACATAGGAAATTTCAAAAATTATCTTTAAAAAGAAACTAGATAATAAGCAGAAGTCTTTTAATAACAACTACATTGGTGGACTACATAACTTGAGCTTAAATTTCCGTATAATTTTTTCTTGTGAAAATAATATTTACAAATCATAATTATATTTCATTGATTTAAATATGCCGTTTGTTTTTTTATAGAAAATGTTATAGCACAGTCCTTAGCACGTAATATCTTTTATTTCGACACAACCTGTAAAGTAGCGAAGGTGTAGTTATTTACCTTAAAACAAATATACATAACTTAAAAGTCTAAGAAACAATTGGGATATCACAAAAATAAATACATATTGATACTACCTGTTTAGAGCAATTTAAAGCTCTCTATCGTCTCTATACTTTTTGCGCACTCATATTTGAGAGTTACAAATATTTTATAACGATTTATGAGGCAATAAATCTTAAGGACCCCATACGACATATAAATAATTTTACCTTAAAATAATTTTATGTTACTTATAAATTTTATATGTTTTATTTCAGACCCTTACAAAATTTCGTAATCTCCTCGGCCATTGCGTTAGGTAACAATAAGACAATAACAAAAGCGATGGCACTCTTCCAAGAATATATTAACGCTCCTAACGACAATAGATCTTTAGTAATGTTATTTATTTATCGTATATCAAGGTTGTATCTAAGTTGAGCAGCTTATTGGAATTCTGGCCTATTCGAGAGCTCTAAGGTTACAAACCCAGTCATGTCAAGTTTTTCTATCTTACTTTAAAAAAAATAGGTCCAAGACAATGCCCCCAATAGCTTAGCTTTAAAAACCCAAGTTTGCCCACAGCCCTTAATAGGTGGGCACCCAAGTCTTACAAACTATAATACCTTTAAACCCCTACTGAATTTTTAAAGATCAAGCTTAAAATAGGCAAATAAATGGCTAGAGCTTATCAAACGTTCTAAGGTTTGAGATAACCAGCTCACAGCTCGCATATGTAAAAAGCTTATAAAAAAAACGACTTTAATAACCGGTTTAAAACCATGCCTAATTTATAAACTCTTATCATGCCTTGGTGCCATTTGATTTTTATTTAGAAGATATCATTCCGATTCACCATATACCATTATCATCTTAAATTAGTATCGGCTCTCTTAAAACACTAACCACTGCGGAGCATTTATACATCATAGGGTTCATTTTTAATTGACAACAATCAGGTGATATTCCTTCGGGCTCCAATGATATGCATAAAATATTTTTAGTGGGGAATAAGATGGGTAGGGAAATTAGTGATCAAATTAGTTTACTAAAAAATGATGGATAGGCTGCGGCTAGTGGAAAAAGTTTTGACGAAAAAAAATCGCACGCATTTGAATAACATTGAGGCGGCTAGTGTGAAAAAAATTTAAAAAATTAAAATTTTTTTGAAAAAAAATTTTTTTTTAAAATATTTTGTTAGGCATATCCTAAAACAACCAAAAATCCTAAATTCTCATTTTTTGTTATTATCCGCTAAAATTTTTTTTATTTTAAAAATATTTTTTTTTACAATTTTGAAAGATGTATTAGCCGCAGCTATAGGCGCAGATATTCCTTATGAATAAAGTTCAAATATAAGTAAATAATTTAACGAATTAATTATTATTACTAATATTTGGTGCTGTAATATATAACAAACCCTCTTGTAGAGATTAACCCTACGGAATGATTTTTCGCATAATATAGTTCTAGGCTTCTAAATCTCCGTGTATGAGTTTTATTGCCAACCCTATGAACTTTTTGTTTGGAGTTACCTTTTTGTTTGCAGTTGTGGCGAACTCCAAACAAACATTAAAAATGTTTTATACCACCCGCTTACATCGACCATTTTTATCATATCAATACGTCTTAGTTAACTAGATAAACAAAACAAGAAGCACTCTTTGTATGGCCAAAAAAGAATTTTTCAGCTCTATTTTTGCCATTTGATATTTTCTAAACTGATAAAAAAAGAAAGGCTACGACTAATATCTGTTTTCAGCTGCTTAAGCAAATTTGTATAATTTTTGATAAATAACTCCAACCCAAACCTTAAAATAACCATCACCAATCACTTCCCTAACTTTTAACCTTAAACTAACACAATTAAGATAAACCTAATGAATTGTTTTATTACTTTTGTGCATATTTGCGGAGGGGGAGGGTAAAATTATTAATTTATCACTGAATAATTATTTTATTCTTACACCCAACGTTAACGCTACCACGTAAAGGTCAAAAAAGGGTTCTATGGCTTTACAGTCCTTAATACATTTTTGAACCGATTTGGGATATAAGTGTTTTCCAAATGCTGAATTTAAATAATCAAAATACACAAAAAATAATATTTGGTCATTTAAAAAACATATTAATTTAGAGAAAAGAGGTAGGATACCTTGACTTCTTAATTAAACGGGGGTTAATGCTTATAAAGCGTTTCATATTTGACAAATATATTTTACATAGTCTTATCATTTATTTTATATTTTAAGGCATACCCTGAATTAATTGGTTCCATACTAAGGGCAGGTATTCAATACGGACAAGCTGATGATTGGGACAAATCTTGGCGACTTTATCTTACCTCAAATATTGCATCGGAAAAAGTGGCCCTATTAGGCTCACTTATATATTCAAACGATGAAGCCACCATTAAAAAGTATATAAGTTTATATTTAGAGGTCCACGAAATTCAAATTAGCCTTGAATTTGAAATAAATATAATTAATACTAATATCACTCCTTTTTCAAATTTTTATTCTGTTTCCTGATAATTACATGTAAGTAAAAATATGAAAATAAAAACAACAAAAAATTTTAAACTTAACTACCATGTTTTTTGTTGATTAGGGCGCGTTCAGACTCAGTTTGTTTTTTTGAAAAATTTTAAAATTTTTAAAATTTTTACCTTTTGACATTGACCGCTTTTTTATAAAAAGTCGGCAATTTTCGTTATTAGCAATTAAATAGTTCTTCTGAAAGAAAAGTTTTTAAAAAATTTCGAAAAAAAAAAAAAATAAAATTTCAACAAATTCGAAATTTTAAAATTTTTCAAAAATTTGAAATGAGTCTGAACCCGCCCTTAAGCGGGTTTAAAAATGCTTTGAAAGATTTACAAATTAGCTAAAATTTAATATAATTAATTTAAAATTTCTTTTTAATAATTTTTTTTTGTGTCAGGCCCTAAATTCTTTTTTTTTAAATCTTTTTATGTTTGTTGGCTCACAATTAATCTGAAAAACGAAATACGGACAAACTGTATTTTTTAGTAAACCTATTTTTAGACAAGCAATTGGCTTCGAGGGGCAATGGTGCCCTACTGGTAAAAGGGTGCAACAAAAAAATGGGCAAAGCAGTTGAGAATTTTGGGGCAAATTAACCTCCTAATATCCGTTAACCGTTTATTCTTAGCAAATCCCAATTTTATTATCTATACGAAAATAACAATTTTTGCATCGTAAAGTTGGTGGATTGTGAATTAAAGGCAAACTGCTAAAAAACTATTTTTGGCAGACTAAAAAATTTTATACATCCATCCTTTGCAATTAGGCAAGCGGGATATCATACTATTTAAAACTCAATAACTATTGAAAAATACTAAAATTATATTTGGCTAATATATATGAGGATCAAAATCAGCATTGACGATTTGATAAGTTTTGTAAAAAGAAATTGATTCTAAAAAAATATTAGCATTTTCCACGTATTATACTATTTTTCCCCGCTTAAATGATTTTCATTAAGTTTTATTTGATTTATAGTATATTTGATGACAATAGAGACCTTAAAAAGACGAAATAAAAACTCTGAAAAAAAAAACTATTTTTAAAAATTTTCTGTCATTCAAAATTAAAAGGATACCTACATTTGCAATGATACCAAAAAGGGAGGGGCGATTGATTAAGTTAGAAACTGAAGCCATATTTTAAATAAACATATCAATGTGCCATAAAAAACATATTTACTACTTTCCCAAAAAAATGAGGTTAGTCGTTGTACAGTGTATGTGTAATGCAAATTTTTACTAATTTATTTGTATATTCTTTGACGGGCCCTTCTGGAATGGTAACTAATTGAACACTTCAACATTAATAAAAATTTTACACAAGCAAAAATTAGAGTAATTAATTTTTATAAAAAATCAAACATCTTCTCCCTTAAAAAAATATTCCCGCCGCGGGCCCGCCCTGCCTTAAGCTCGACGGACATGGTCAATATTGATAAATTTAGATTATTTAAGAAAAAAATTTAACAATTTTTCACCAACTTGATAAAATATTTCAAAGAGCGACCTCTAGACTCATACCTAAGAAAATTAATATTAATTTAGATATTCAATATAGCCGATCGATATTTTGTAATAAGAATAAACGAAAAAAAAAATATTGTTCTAAATGAGGGCAAAATACTTAAATTATATTTATTATAACTTTTTAAAATTGAACAAGATTTCATTTATAGTTCTTCACTAATGAATTTAGGCTCTTAGGTTACATAAAGAACGGGCTCACCACTTCACCTATTGAAGAAGATTACGTAAGGATTCAAGATGGAGGTCGGTTACTTGTCCGTGTAGCCTCTGGGTCTCCCCTGTCAAATGCTCGTGATTTAGTGTGGACCTTTGTCAAGTGATAATTTTTGAAATTTATTTCACTTATTTAAAGGATTAAATGCCTTACTTGTGAAAACTTGTTATTTTTTACCACCTTTATTTACTAGAATAAAATAACACTGGACAACAAATTTTGGACGACATTAAGCAACATTTATGGAAACTATGGTTTTTGGTCAAGTTTTTGGCGCTGATTATGAAATCAGAATTTTAGCCAAGGCCTCAGATTTTTAGTTATTCGGTGTCAAAGTTGAGATTTTTCAATTTTTGGGGTATTTCGGGCTTCTATATCATAAAACCTATGGGTAGTAACAAAAGTTTAAAAATATATTTAGATAACGAAAACATTCATTATTAACGTAAGGGGTTTAAATTTTTTTTTAAATATTTAATTTTTTTTATTTTTTTATTTTTGTAAAATTAGTGGTTTTTGTCATAAACTCCGTTTTTTGATCCTAAATAACTTGAAAGTAAATTGCTAAAAATTTATGTAATAACCTTTTTTAGATATGTTTTTTTATAAGGAATCTGAATATGCCAATAGATTTTTTGTAGAATTAATAGTGAATAAAATTTTTTGATTTTTTTTGAACTTTGGACGCGGTTAAAAAAAAATTGGAGGCCTTAGAAAAAAAACTAAACCCGGATTCGTTATCGCAAGAAAATTCTCTACAAACCCTCAAAAAATCGTTTAAGTTGTTTTTTTTGTTGTCCAGTGTAATTTGTCAATATTTTTCAAGGGACTATACATTCTTTAATAGAGTAAAGGACGAGATCAGGCAAATTTCACCTTTTAATAATAAAAAGCCAGTTAACCTATTAGAATGTCGTAAAAAACAAAATAATTTGATATAAGATTGAAATTTATATATACAAAATCAAGTTAACATTCCTCAGGAAATTTTATTTTTCGTTTATTTGCTATAGGGACAATTGGGCCTCATTAGTGTCCATATACAGTGGAGACTCGTCTAAGCTTGGGGATATTGTAAAAGGCGTAGGCCAATCTTTCGTAACTGCGGATCAGAAATCCGATTTTGAACAATTTGTTCGAACCGGAGTCGAGAGCGGTCAACTGACTGAAACGATGGTTGCCGAAACGCGCGAACTCATGCAAGTCAATGGGGCCTTTTATGAAAAGGGGGCAGAGCAAGTGGTAGAATGGCTTAAGACAGCCCAATTTTAAATTTGTGCTTACTTAGTTTGAAGCTTAAAACTAAGATTTATTTTTAGGGAGCGGAAAAACTATAAAATATAAATTGAAAAAAAATATCAACACACTGTTTTTCTTCAACGTCAAAAAAAATGTTTTTTTTTGCTTATACATTATTTTTGTGCCAGCAAAATTACGAAAACCTGGCAAAATGCAAAAAAAAGTTGTGTGAGGTTGCTGAATATAATATTTCGGTCATATAATAATAGAGTTTTTCCGCAAACCTAATATGTTATTTTTTTTATATTAAATTTGTTCCAATATTTAGAAATTATGTTCAAACTTTTTTCATGTTAAAGTTATGTTATAAATTAGTTATAAACTGTATATTCAAATGACTGTGGATATATTTGAAGTTTAACACTAAATTTATTTATGAACAAATATGAGTTTAACAAATAGGTTAATCTTAAAAATATACAACAAAGCAAAAGAACATATAAATATTCCTGATTAAATTACTACCAATATATAACAAGTAAACATATTTGTTGTAGGGCATTACACGATTCAGTACGATAGCTTTTTGCCCTAGAGCATTTAACATCGGTCGCAATTAGCTAATAAACTGGGATAAACCAACTTTTTTAAAAGAATATATTTTATAACGACGATTAAAACACCCAAAAAAGTATTTTTAAAAAAATATATAATGATACCAGTTTTATAAGATTATAGCTAATTTAGACAAAATGAGTATGAGAAACGAAGTAATAAAAAACCTTTGTTCTATCAGATTTAGGTATCAAAGAAAATTTTTTTGCACATTCGAAATAGAACACTTTCATTTTTTAATAATGGCCAAATCGCCTAAAGAGCACCCTGAATCGCTTAATGCACTACAACATATATATATTAAAAAAATATAATTCAGTTATAAGAATATAATAATTTTTAGTGTTTTAAATATGTATAAGATAATAATTAATTTTTAATTTGATAATTAATGCTTGCCTAACAAAAAACTTAACGCGTCATTGATGATTTAAGATACATGTTTGCAGAAGGCATATTATGCGAAATTAAATAAAAATGTTAGTTATCGACACATATTGCATATTCATTTTATATATTAGAGTTTTTCATCAGATGTTGTAAAAAAAATCGGCTTGCCAAATAATGGGTCAATTTATATAAAAGCTTTTAATAAGGAGAAGAGGGTAAAACTATATAAAAGAAAAGGCAAATTTGGTATTTATGATAACATTAATTCTTTAATCAAATTTTTACATTTATTAATTAAAAAATATTTTTTTTATTTTTACTTTATTAAATCATTAAACCTGCCACGTCAGGCTTATAATTCTAATCAGCTAAAGAATCGGGCCGTAACAGGTTTTTGTAAAGCCGAACCTAAAAATGGCCAGATAAACACAAATGTAATGTAAGATTCAGGGTATCAAAATATTATAACAAAAACAAACAAACTTAAAACGTAATCTATCCAATCCTGTGATGTCTTTAATAAAAAAGGTATGTCTTATATTAAGCTTAACTGAGTAATCGACAGCCCAGCTTTTGTATCAAAAGAATCTTATAAACAAATACTGTTAGAAAACTTTACAATTTTTAGTAGGCCCTACCTAAACGCTGAACATAGAAAAAAGGGCTAGGCTAAAAACAGCTCGGCATCCTCTATGATTGAATATACAAATTCAACCCGATGTAAGAACATAGCTCTCAGGTTAGTCAAGAAAATTCATGGATTACGTAGTCCTTTTATCATTATAATCTTTTTGCTATTGTCAAAATATAAGGCTAAAATATGAGGTTGTGAGAGATCTCTTTTAAACTATTTTCCATGACAGTTTACGAGATTTGCATCATCACAAAAGGTCGCAATGAGCGTTGCTAAGCCATGGGGATCGGAGGCAAGGTGGGCAGATGCCGAGGTTGATTTGGTACTTAAATCAATGAGAATCCGGGAAACAACTTAATATAATGGTGACAATATGATATTGAATTATAGGAAGATAATAAGCTATAAATGTTTCGTACACACTTTATATATTTGCAATTAAAAAGCAGAAATCTAAGTATCTTTAAAAATAATATTATTAAAAGAATTAAAACAAATTATAAAATTTATAAAAAAAATTAACCGAAAAAAATGTTATGGGGCTGGTTTAAAAAATATGTCCAGGTGTTAAACATGTATATTTTGAATAATTTTTCGCCTAAACTTGGCCAAAAAATTTCAAATTAAAAGGCAAAATTATAAAGATATTTAAATAAATTACTAGGACGAAGGTAGGGTAACGTAAAGAATGTTTCAAGCCATTTAAGAACCGAATCGCAGAGTTGACTTAAGGCTGTCGTTGAAACTGATTCATTGTAAGTTACGAAAAGTGGTTTGCAAATAAGTGAAAACTGCATTTTAAACAAGATACATAATATATATATAGCCGACTAGGTGATATAGGTATATAAATCATTGGTACTTAAAAACAAAGTTAATTATTTTAAATTACAAGCAGGTGTAAAATCAAAATGAAAAAAAAATATTTCACATTTAAAAAAAACTAAAGAGATATTTATTTAACTATAAAATTTACATTGTTTAACACAGCTCGACACATTTTTAAAATATTAGAGTTAGCTTTATCAATAGACCTGCCATCTAAGAATTTCAATTTAGTTTACTGTATATTTTTAATTTAACTATGTAAGCCGGCTTTGAACATTCAATAAAAAGGTAAATAAAAAATTGAACATAAAAATAATGGAAAAATTATTTGTTATATAAAACAGCCATATTGTTAAATTCCAACTCAAAATAATATATTTATTTCAAACTGATCGTTTCCTTTTTAGGTTGGGGTGCTAAAAATTCTGTATAACTTAAATGTTAATCCAAGAGCTTGATAGATTTTTAAATTTTATTTATCATAATTTCATATTAATTTCAATATTAAATTTATCTTTAGGTATTCTCGAGGTCGCAAAATCACTCAATTTTGTCATCTATTTATTTAAACGGGCACGTATGGTGATTTTCAAAACTTGAAAATTTGTTATAAGGTTATCAAGTAGATTTTTTCACTGCAGTTTAATAAACCAATGATTTTTGTGGCCCTGAGTTGGCTACATAAAAAGATATAAGAATTTAAAAAAACCAGTCGATGTTTCAAGTTATGGGCATTTTTGGTAGCGAGGTATTGGTTAAAATCACGTACGCACACAGCCCTTTCATGTCGTAAATAGTCTTCAATAGTAAGAAGTGGAAAAACGCCCTCTGGTAATTGGGGCAAATTTAGGGATTTTATAGTTTGATTGAGGCCTAATAAATTATATTAAAATATTGTATAGCAAATTTCGAGTACTTTTCGTTTTTTTGTACTTAATTAGGTAAAAACTTATATAATACGAATATAAAATTTATATTTATAACCAAGGCAAGAGAAAAAACATTCTAAAATTGATAATATTATCTTAGGTTTGAAACAAAGTTACGCTTTTAAATAAAAAACTATAAAATGTAACCTGTAAGTTCGGCCGGGCTAATTTGGAATAAAGAGAGGGTAGTAGCACCACTTAAGGGCAAATTTCTATTGGTTGATGCAGGTGTGGAATTATTAAATACTGTCGAGGTGGTAGAACTATGTTGATCACTGAGCGTCGAGAGTGATGATTGGAAATGGCTTGAAAATAGATATTTATAGATATAAAGTTATGTATAAGGTTAGGATAAATAATATTTATCCATAACACTGGATAACAAAACTTGGACGCTCAAGCATCATTTAGGGTAACCAATTGATCTTGGTCAAGTTTTTAGTGCTGATTAGGAATATTTAATCAGAATTTTAGCCAATGTCACAGATTTTTAATTATTCGATGTCAAAAATAAGATTTTCCTGTTTTGGGGGTTTAGGCTTCAATTTTATAAAACCTATGATTAGAAACAAACGTTTAAATATATATTTTGATTAAGTAAACATTCATTATTAACGTAAGACGTTTGAATTTTTTCAAAATATTTATTTTTTTATTTTTATGTTTTTGTAAAATTAATTTTTGCTATAAAATCTGTTTTTTGATCATAAATAACTTGAAAGTATATTACTAATTATTTTAAATATAATAACCTCTTTTAGATACGTTTTTCACGAGGAATCTAAATATGCCAATAGATCTTTTGAATTTAAGAAATTTTATGAATTTTTTTCTTAACTTTAGACGCTGTATAAAAAGATGGAGGCATTGGTTAAAAAACATTCCCGGGATCGTTAACGCAAGAAAATTCTCTAGAAAACCCCGTTTAAAAAATCCATGTTGTTTTTTTTGTTATCCAGTGTAATTTAATTTAATAGCAATTCAAAAGAAGTTTGTTAATTTATATTTAATAAATCATATGTCTATATATTAATAATACAAATTAAACTAATTTATGCATGTTTGAAGATACATATATTAATAACCACAAAAATGTTATAAATGAGTAATCTTCTAAAATAAAATTCAATTCAAATTCTCTAAAGAAAGATAGCAATAAAAAAATCATTAACTTCAAAAAAAAACATTCAATAAATGTTATAAAATTGGTGGGAATATAAGTGAAGGATTTGATGATAATATTTGTGGATTTTTAAAGGAAAATAAAAATGAACCATGAACTTAGAATAGTCCCCCTTATATCGGGACCAAGTGAATAAAATGGGTAAATTGTCAGGGAAGGTTGTTGTCCATTTTACCAGGAGTTTACCAAAAGTCAATAGTAATTTTTATTCATCAAATTACATTCTAGTATCAACAAATTTTTAGATTCTTGAGCTGACTACAGAGATCAGACCTGCCATATTAAGGATTTTCAAATCCGTTTACCGTTTTTTTAATCAAACTTAGTAATTCAGCTATAAACATTAAAAAGTTCGGAAAAATGCCTAAAAAACAAAAAAGATTCAAAAACAAAAATAAAATGATTTTTTTCTTTTGCATATTTGCTAAAGCTAAACTGTAAAATTTAAACTTCAAATAATACTATTATCAAAAACGTGTCGCGACTTGAAATACTCTGCATATATCGTGTCGCGACTTGAAATACTCTGCATTTAAATGCTAATGTACGAACTAGATATACTAAAAAAATTTAGGTCAACAATTTTTTGAGAGTTTTGAGTTAACTACAGAGATCAAACCTGCCATCTTAGGGAATATCAAATCCGTTTATCGTTTTTCCTAATCAAACGTTAGTCAATTATAAATAATTGAAAATTTGAAATAAAAAGTCAAAAAATATTCAAAAACAAAAAAAAATGAAATTTTATTTGCATATTCTTAATAGTTAAACTGTTAAATTCAAACTTCAAATAATATTTTTATTAAAAGCCGATAATATATCGTATCGTATTTAAGTTTGGAAGCAAAATATTTTGTATTATTTAAATGCCGATGTAAAAGCTTGATATATTAATAAAATTTATTTTGCATTATTTGTGATAAAAAATATAAGTTACAAGGGAATTTTATATGCAAAAAAGATTTTTAAATTTTTTCTTCTTAGGGTATATTTAGATCTGTCATTTGGTCAAAAAAGGCCATATTTCGTTGTAGTCGGAACTGAGGAGCCAAAGACAGATGAAACCAAGAAAAATGAAAAATATATATGAGATTAGGCCATCATAGGGATGCATTCTTTTATGTTTTCATAATATTCAGGTTTCTGACATTAATATTTGTTGACCTGTGTTATTTGAAATGACAAATATAAGTTAAAATTTTTATATAAAAAAAAGATTCTAATTTTTTAGGGTATTCTCGAGGTCAATTCTGTCAATTTGGTCAAAAAAGGCCATTTTTCGATACGGATGGATCTAAGAAGTCGAAGGCGGAAGAAACTACGAAAAACGGAAAATATTTATGAGATTAGGCCATCAAGGGGATGTATGCTATTATGTCATAAACTTATTCTGATATTGATATTTGTTGACCTGTATTATATCAAAATTATTCATTAATTAAAAATATAACCAAGATGTTTTAGATAATAACCTGATTTCGTGATTAACCATAGATATCTGAGCTTTGACTGCGTGTAACTGAGCATTTTGTTCAGAAATCTTTCGTCGCAAATGCTTTATATATTCGGTTGCTTAATTAAAATAATAAATGATTAGAATATGATCAGTTATGTATAACGCAAATTTTAAATGGTAACGCTAACTTATTCTGTAGCAATAATGACAACAAATTTTTTTAAACTCCAGCTCGACAGCTAATGTTAAGTAAACTCAGTCAGACCCATAATTTTAACATTTCCGGCCTGTCTACGGTACTTTTTTAAATAGGTAAATATAGAAAAACAAATAAGAGGTGTATATGTGGATTTCGTAGCCGAGATGCATATATCTAATTTAATAAAATAGATAATTTCTGGGCCCGTCTAAACTTTTTCCAAATGTCTCGGCCAAGCCTATTAAGGTCGAGCATGGGGTAACCGGTGGAACAAAATAATTATATTCTATTTTAGTAGATAAGTGTCTCCGATTAAAATATTTCCAACGCCGGTCCGTAACAAATCGGCGCCCCTGAGCAAGCTGTTTTCTGACGGAAAGACATTCCAATCTTTTAGCTTATAAATTCTATTATTTTTGCTTAGGCTGCCCTTATGGATGTATTGGTTCTAAAAATTACACTATATCAAATTTATGGGTAAATTAGTGAATTAAACGAGGCAACCATAATAAAAATTGTGTATTGTCAAAATCTTTTGCAAATATACATAAATTTAAAGGTTTTTTTTTTGAGAAAATTTTAAAAAATTGGGCAACTTAACTTTAATCATAGTTATGGAAACTTTAACTTTACTTATTTCGTTTATAAATTTTACTTATCTGGTATATAACAGACTTACTATGGCTCATAATTGCGACTTTACTGATTTTTGAATTGTTGCCTTGGCTCATGAGGTGTGGGACAATAGATATGAGTGAATCGAAACCATTCTAAGTAAATTATTAAAATAAATAATGTCAACAAATTATTAACTTAACAATATTATGTATAAAATATATAGGCTTAAAATACAAGGTAATGTAGTAAGTCGAAATATAAAAAATAAATCTTGTGATCCCGTCCTGCTCATATATACAACAAATTTGGCAAGCATGTTTATATTTAATAAGCCAACCAACTTTAATATATATATGTATTTAAGGGCACGTGCAAAGTGAGTTTTTATTTTCGTAAATTTTAAATTTTCTAAAAATTTTGAAAATTTATTTTTTTTCAAAATTTTTACAAAAATTTTTCATTTCAGAAAAAGCATTTTATGTGCATATATTAAATTTAACAACTTTTTAAAAATTTGCGTTTTATTACAAAATTTTTTTTTTCAAAATTTTGAAAATTTTACGAAAATAAAAACTCACCCCTAAGCTAAGCAATTATTTTTTTAGGCTATTTCATTCGTTAACTTCACATTAACATTTACCAAATGATTACATCTTTAAATCAAATATTAAAAGTTATGACCAAAAGCGGCAGGATATTATTTAAAATCAATATAAAATACTTTGATATAACACCGTCGCTTATGCTCTGAGGTTATATGGACAAAACGTTTTCGGTCCATGTAGCGTGCATCATCGTCTGAAAAAGTAATCGGTAGTAAATTTGAACTGTTCTTTTTATAAGCGTTTTTAGAGGGTTTTTTATGAGAGATTGATGAGGATGGCGGTACAAAATTTGGGCTATTATGAAAATTGTTAGGTGAAAGGCCGATAGCGGCTGAGGATTCACTGAAAGGTGATAAACTTTCGGGTGTGCTTAAAAAGGGACTCCTATAAAATCCACTTCCGGGATTTTCCTTGCTTCTAATAGCTTCGTTGTGATTAATATTATTGATGGTATGCGTGGGGTAATAAGTAGTCGGGAGATATGGATAAGCATTGTGATCCTAAAAACAAGATTAAGTGAGTAAATTAAAAATTATGTTATTCTAACAAAATTTACAAAATAAATTTCCATTTAATATTTTTAAAATTCCGATAAATTAAAAAGGTCGCCGATGTTTTGTGACAATATGCGCAAAGTCTAAAAAGTCATTTTTAATTCTCAACACGTGGGGCCTTATAAGTCACAATTTATGGATCTCAAATTATTTTATTTTCAAGAATATGTTTGGTATAGTTAGCGTTTAGGTTTGGTATTTTGTCTAAACATTCCTGCAAAACATTTGTTATAAAATTTCATAGATAATAATATATAGTTTAGGGAAAAAATAAGTTTAAATGTAAAATATTCCAATTCTCTTTTTCAAACTTATACACAGCTAAATCAGTCGATATCAAAGGTCGATTAAATTTAAATAATGCATCTAAAATAATTTGCAAAGAAGTTTAGAAATTATGTTGAATTATCTTCAAATTTTTTAATATCTATAGTAGGCTCACAAAAATTCAACTAAAAAAAGGAAAGAGGTGTTATAAATAAAAAAGATAAAAGATTAAATCTGATTCGATGTTTTGCTTTTCAAAATATGTCAAATTGTTTAATAGTGTTATACATTAAGAGTCGAAGAAGGTTGTTTATGCATAGTTGTAGGCGTAATTAGGCGAATGTAGGGTATAGAGGTAGGTCCAACTGAATTTTCGCCTCTGTCAAAACTTTCGACATTCTGAGCGATGTTAAAGGGAGACTTGAAATTTAAAATGGCCGGTGTGTAAACGCTTGATGTAGCTGGATATTTCCACCTGGTTGGATTATGATTTATGGTAGCGGCGGGTGCAATTTTACGGTATTGGGTTGTTGTCGTTGTTGTAGTGTTGACCCCGTAGATTTGATTCGAATTTTTGGTATGGCTCACGGATTGAAGTAGATGATTATTAATATCGTTATTCAGATTACTAATGTTATTACATCTATAGTTGTTTACATCGTTTATGTTAGAGCTATTCAGGATTAAAAGGGGCGTGTGATTAGGGCCTATGGTCCTTTGATTTGCGTAATTGTTAGCCGTAGGAGGGAACTGCAGACTAAAACTGCCGTTGTTACTTTTAGCAATACCATTCTACGCGTTAGAAATCAAATTAAATTTTAATTTAGATAATTTAAACATAATACTATTCTTTGTGTGACAAAAAAGAAACTTTAATGTAAATTTAAACTTAAATAAAACAGTTCTACGATAATTTGAGATACAGCATTAAATTATCTACATTTTCAACAAGGCTCATTTTAATCGTTTTTTGTTTTTAAAATACAATTTTTCACAACCTGGATTAAACATTTAAAATTAGTAAAAATGCCAAAAGTGTCTCATTTCAACCTTAATCTAAAACCTTAAAATATTAAATTTTATTTTTTTATAAATAAGTTATTTAAATATTCATTGAGTATCGAAGTCGCAAATGTCTTTTTGGCATTTTTAAGATATATAAAGATATAATTTGTATGGCGAAAAATTAAAAAAATGATTCATAAATAGGCTCGGTAATAATATAAATGATGCTTAGTAACTCGACTAGAGGACCCAAGTTTAATTCGTTGACCTATGTTACAATTAAATTGCAATACCAACTTAGAAATTTTAGAATTATACGAAATTTCGTTTATAGGGCACGTTAAAGATGAACTTATATTTTTTTGTAATAAAAAGGTTAAATTTTTGTTTTCCATATTATTCGTATGCAGCATAAAAACTGTGTTAAATCGTTTTTGCAATGTTTTGAAAATATGATTTTAAACATGCCCTTGTTTGAAAACTTGATTCTAAGCGTGCCCTAAAATAAGAGAAAAAAAAGGTGCTCAACTATGAAAATTATCGATGAATTTGACGATTCGCCAGCGGCAAACTCCACAGGTATCGTTAACGGTGATTGTTGGTGAGGGAGTGAACTCATTCCTTGTTGCAAAGTGTTTAGCGCGAACGGAGAATTAACAAAATTCCTAGCTTCCTTTACATTAGAGTTGTAAGTTGACAGAGAAGCCTGGGATATAAATATGGGTATGGCTTGTTCAAACGTATTGCTAGCGACAAAAGAAGAGTGAGAATCAGGGTTTGAACGGTTAAAATTATTCAAGCTGTCGGAACCGTCAATAACTATATTAAATAGGTAATTTGGGGCGGGAGTTAATGTATTGTCAGCGTTATTATTATTACTATTATTAATAAACTGGCTCCCAAAATTTGAGGTAGAGGTAGGGGTTTTGTTGCATAGTTGGGCCGATGAGGTATCTTCGCTTCTTTGCATGAGAAACGAGCTATCCATTAAATTTGAAGCGTTAAATTGCGCAAGTTGTTTGAGATTTATGTCATGGTTTTGAGCAATTGAGACATTAGTTGCGTTTTGGGTGGTGGAATATTGATTTGCGTTATTTGAGTTATCATTAATACTATTACCTTCATCCCGTGCTATTGTACCTTTGTGAACGTTAACAGAGTCTTTCTGCGTTAGTGCTGTCTCTACAGACTCATTATTATCATTTGCAGCACTGGAAGCGTTTTCTGAAAACAAGATATGCTGATAGGAGCGCTTGGTACTTCGCACAATTTCGTCCAGGGGTTCTAGCGTTTCCATGTAAGACCAACCTGTGTTGGGCTGGAGCTTGGATAGTCCAGGTTGAATAAAATTTCGTGAAAGAAGATTAAAACCGTCTATAGCACCATTCTCCGGATTGCTAATATAACCCAAGGGGGGCATCTTCGATCCGATGTTATTACCATTGATATCATTATTATAATTCGCGAGAGAAGAATCGGTAAATTCGCAGAGCGCCGCGTTTTGATTCTTAAAGCGTTTTGGGGTGGCTGTGCCAGAGTTTTGAATGTTAGTGTCAGTGTCATAGCAATATGAGGTCGATATAATTTTTTGGTTCGTATTGTGGTGCCCTGAATCTCTCTGAGCCTCCATAGATGGTGTTTGACCTTTTTTTAGGGATGGAGGCTGGTCAGCTGAAAGCCCGGGACTTGAAGGCGCAATCAAACAGGACTGATTAGCACCCAAGAGGGCCGCCGGAGAGCCCATAGACGACATGAGTTCGTCAATGTTTTCAAATGTTAAGAATTCGGAAATGGAATCAAAATAGCTGGGCGAAGCTGACCCGATGGGTTTGAGATCGAACAAGCAACAATCGCCGGTTCGGTTACTCGATTCAATAAGGTCAAGCAAATCGTTAGCGAGCAATGTGCCAGTAGTTGATGTATCATCCCCTGTGCCATCGTAAATAATCGTTTCGCCAGGCTTTGTCGGACCTTCAAAAAATATAAGAAAATTATCAAAAGGTATTATATCAGAATTAAAGGGTTTTATATTTGTGAAAAATTATCTTGTCCTTAATTGACAAAAATTGTAATTTTTGTCCTTTTCAACCTTTTTTCCCCTCAAATTTTCGAAAAAGCCACAATTTGCACCTTTAAGCAAACCTAAATGGAAAAAAATAATTAAAAAATATGCATCATAACTATTTACATTTATTTCTGCTAACATGGTTATAATGCATTAAATATAAATATAAATTTCAAATAAGCACTAGTTTAAGATTTCACCTTTTATAGCCCTCTATAGATAAAACAAAAAAATAAATGAAAAATGGCCATTTCAAATGTAAAGTATAAAAAATTAATTGACTAACGTGTTCGCAATGCTTTCCCACCAAGGCTTGATGATAACAAAGGTTTCAAGGTATGAGTTGCCTTAAATATTTATTATAATATGCACAAATTTTTCAATAATAAATATGGCAATATTTGCAAAAACAACATAAAAATATTAAAATAAAAAAAATTAAGGTTTTAAAATTCCTTATATTTAAATACTATTTGGTGCAAATGGCATATGTTACAAGCACGCAATATATATTTTGAATAATCAGCCAAACATAAACTAAAAAACATAAAAAAGAACTTACCTTAAGTATATTTGGCAATTTGTGATCTAATTTGAAGGTGCGCTACAAATATTAATTGTGTTATATATATGCTCAAATTACATAAGCTAATATATAATGTATACTTTTTCAACCAAATGTTTTTGAGATTTATCTTTCATACATAATCTCCATTTTCTGTACTCTGCTATGACAGTGTCTAACCTTCTTTTCCAATAACTTCCCTCCAAAATAATAATCTATTATGGATAGTGTTTGCAAAAATAATAAACAAAACCATAAATAATAGAATGTTTTATACCTGAGGAACTTTTTCTTCTAAACTAACATCAAATTGACAAACAGGAGGCTTTATTTTGAATATAAATTGCATGTGCCAAGCTCTCCATATTACATTATTCAATCTTAACTTATCTTTCAGTTGCATTTTTAAACCTTTGAACCAATTCCATCTAGGGGAGGTTGGTTTTTCACTATAAACTTTATATAGGCTTAAACTCACTTATATGCTAAAGTCAAGCAATCAAATAATCTAGCAAGAGATTCATCAATAAACATCTTTTGGGAATCCAATTTAGACTTGTAAAGCATAGAATGCTTAGATTCATTAGAATTAAAATTTAATTGTGGAACCATTTGAGATAAATCAAGAACAACATCAGTCTCATGCTGATCATAACTAACCAATGACAAATCTTTTGCTACATCTGGCTCGTTTTTATTTGGCTTTTCAGTAGAAGTTGTAGAATTGGCTTCAGTTGAAGCTTCGTCATCTGATTCATAACCATTAACATTACTAATCATAAGATGCCCACTATAAATAGCTCCATTCTCTTCTCCAACTTCAACTGGTATATTTTTAAATCTTGCTTGATTCAGCTTTTCTTCTATATTACAATTGCCGTTCATTTATATTCAAAATACAACTTTCATCACAAGTTGCATTCGGTTTTTTAAAGTTAAGCACCTGGTAGTCATGTCCTATCTAATGTGCCCATTTTAATAACAAAATGATAAAGCATAAAATAAAAATCTAGTATAAAGTAATCATAATAGTTTTACATAATAAGTATAAATGTTTGTAAAGTAAAAAGAAAAAACTTTTGTTTTTTCATAATGTATTTAGTTTTTAAAGTAGCCAATAAATTTTTTTTTAAATATATTTTTTCACTTTTCTTGAAATGTTCTACTAGACCTACAAACATTATTTAATTAATATTTTGATACATTTAGATTATTGACAGTATTTATTTAATGAAACATATGAAAAATTTCTATTTTTCAGATTATTTTAATTTGTGTTTAGAATGTACATAAGGGCGCGTTCAGACTCAT
Organism: Acutogordius australiensis; assembly: GCA_030555515.1. Lineage (NCBI taxonomy): Eukaryota > Metazoa > Nematomorpha > Gordioida > Gordea > Gordiidae > Acutogordius > Acutogordius australiensis. The sequence continues at coordinate 32,169,949 of CM060244.1, read as the reverse complement.
TTCAAATTTTTAAAAAATTTTAAAAATTTTAAAAATTTTGAATTTTTTTAAATTTTATTTTTTTTTTTTAAATTTTTTAAAAACTTCTCTTTCAGAAAAACTATTTAAATGCTAATAACAAAAATAGGGACTTTTTGTAAAAAAGCGTTCAATGTCAAAAGGTAAAAATTTTAAAATTTTTAAAAAAAACGAACGGAGTCTGAACGCGCCCTAAATAATAACTTATATTAGTTTATTTTTAAAAAAGTATTTTCTTTATAACAAAAAAAATTCACAGCTTTAAAAATATTGAAGTTAGAGATTTGAAATCGGGGTCCGTATAGACTCTACTGTAGCATTCGCGTTACAAACTCATCTTAGCATTGGCATAAGGTTTTTTTTAAACATGAAATAATTTTTATTTGAAACGCTCAAAGACAAGATCCGCAACGATCATATACTTGGAAGTTTACACATAACACCCATACAAAATAAAGTCGAAATCAACAGACTCCGATGGTTTGGACACGTTATGAGGCAAAAAGACGGGTATCTAAGTAATCTGGTAAATGCAATTGAAGCGGCAGGACAAAAACACGAAACATTTATAAATGTTTCGTGTTTTTGTCCTGGGGAAAACACGAAACATTTTTTAATGTTTTGTGTTTTTGTTTTTTTAAAACACGAAATTTTTTTCGTGTTTTAAAAATTAATTTAGATTTTTGCAAAATGTTTCGTGTTTTAAATATTACTAAAACACGAAACATTTTTTTGGTTTTTAAAATTTATGTTAATTAAGTGTTCATGCAGCAAGTTTGGTCATATAATATATCGTTCGACTCCAAATTTTATGGGGAATTTAACTATCATATTGTGTGTGCCCAAAAAATTGACAGGTGGTCTTTGTTGTTTAAAAACTTTAATTTTTGTTTTTAGATTTTTTTGGGGGGTTTTATTAATACAATCTACTATATATAAATTATATGTAACCTAAAACACCTTGTTAAACTTATGACCATATATGGTAATATTTTTAAAACTTAACACTGCTTTAATATTTATCGACCAAGTTAATCCTGTAATACATAGTTCGACGCCAAATAAGGAGAGTTTAGCTATCTTGTCTGCGAAAGGTTGACAGGTGGTCTTTGTTGTTTAAAAACTTTATTTTTTGTTTTTAGATCTTTTTTGGGTATTTTATTGATTCAATCTACTATATATAAATCATATGTAACTTAAAACACCATTTTAAATTTATGACCATATATGGTAATAATTATAAAACTTAACACTGCTTTATTATTTATCGGCCAAGTTAAACCTGTAATACATAGTTCGACGCCAAATTTCAAGGAGAGTTTAGCTATCTTGTCTGCGAAAGGACAGGTGGTCTTTGTTGTTTAAAAACTTTATTTTTTGTTTTTAGATCTTTTTGGGGGTTTTATTAATACAATCTACTATATACAAATTATATGTAATCTAAAACACCATGTTAAATTTATGACTATATATGGTAGTAGTTTTTAAAACTCAACACTGCTTTAATAATTATGGACCAAGTTAAACTTGTAATACCTAGTTCGACGCCAAATTTTATGGAGAGTTTAACTATGTCTGCGAAAGGTTGACAGGTGGTCTTTGTTGTTTAAAAACTTTATTTTTTGTTTTTATATCTTTTTGGGGGTTTTATTAATACAATCTACTATATATAAATTATATGTGACCTAAAACAACATGTTAAATTTATGACTATATATGGTAATAGTTATTAAAACTTAACACTGCTTTATTATTTATCGGCTAAGTTAAACTTGTAATACAAAGTTCGACGCCAAATTTTAAGGAGAGTTTATATCTGCAAAAGGTTGACAGGTGGTCTTTGTTGTTTAAAAACTTTATTTTTTGTTTTTAGTTTTTTTTGGTGGTTATTTATTGTATTATCTACTAATAAATAAAATGTAACTTAAGGCACCATACTAACTTTAAGACCATATATGGTAATGTTTCTTATAATTTAGCACTGCTTTAATATTTATCGACCAAATTATTGTATATGGAAAATCTATCATATTGTCACTGCCCAAAAATTTAGAAGTAGCTGCGCTGCTTAAGATCTTTATATTTTGTTTTTTAGTTTTTTTTTGTTTTATTAATTTACTCAATAGTTTTTTTACTATATATGATATGTTACACCTTACAAGGTATTACTTTCAAAATTGGTCACTATTTCTGCATTTAATGATTAAATTAATACTACATCCTACAATTTTATTAAAAATTTAGTTAGTACCCAAATATTAACAAATTTTTTTAATTTGAGATAATATTACACTCAATGGTCATTTCAATATAATATGATGTATTACTTAAATTCCATATTTATTTTATGTCCTTCCTAATGTGATTATATTAATTAAAAATTGTATCAAAATTTGGCCATTTGTCTACCATAACGCGGATATGATATTTTGTTCAACGGCAAAATTAATTGCTCGGCTCTTCCTATCATTGTGAAGCAGAATTCACCAAGCGTTGGATTGTTCACCCACTAATAGGGAACGTGAGCTGGGTTTTGACCGTTGCAAGATAGACAGTTAAGTATTATCCTACTAACCCGTTGTTGCTATAGTAATCCTGTTCAGTACCAGAGGAATCGCAGGTTATTGGTTCAGGCGGTCGACTGAAAAGCCGACGGCGCCAAGCTACCATCTGGGAGATTACTGAACACCTCTATGTCAGAATCCTACCTACAAAAGTAACGAATCGGCGCGCCTTGTAGTCAAGTAACTCAATATACGGTACCGTTTACGCGGTTACCGAGAAAGCCGGACCTGTTGATTCGATTCACGATTAATAACCAACGACCGGCTCAAAGTTTTTTATGGTTTTTAAATATGAACAATATTAGTATATAATAAAGTTCTTAAAATACTGTAAATAAGGTTTATATTGCAAAATACTTTAAAATTAAACTATAGTTGTATTTTCGGCCAATTTTGCCAAAATCACTGCACTTTCTTATAAACACTTTTAGATTATAGATTTTGCACTTTTTTCTTTTGGATTGTCTGACTCATCAAAAATGTATATAGCAGATTAATGATTTTTAGATTTTAAGCAGTAATACACCTGTTAATTTCTTTAATTAAATTCCATTTGAAGTCGAAAAATGTAGTTTATTCGTCAATAAATGTTAAATGCCAAGAATATTCCCATATATGGTCATGGATAAATAGCCTTTCACGATATCACACAGGTCAACAATTTTTGAGTTATGAGTTAACTAAAGATATCAAACCTGCCATCTTAGGAAATATCAAATCCGTTTGACTCTTTTCTTAATCAAACTTAATTAATCCGGTAAAAACTTTAAAAAAATTTAGAAAGAAAAGGTCAGAGAAAAACAAAAAAGATTCAAAAACAAAAAAAAATTAAAATTTTATTTTTGCATTTAAATTCAAACTTCAAATAATAGTTTCACTAATAACCTAAAATACATCGTGTCGTATTTAAGTTTGGAAGCGAAATATTTTGTATCATCTAAATGCCGATGTAAAAGCTTGATATATTAATATTATTATTAATTGTAATTAAGTTACAAAGAATTTTTATATGTAAAAAAGATTTTTAAATTTTTTAGGGTATATTTAGATCTGTTGATTTGGTCAAAAAAGGCCATTTTTTGTTATAGCCGGATCAAAGGAACCAAAGACGGAAGAAAGTAAGAAAAACGAAAAATATATATAAGATTAAGGCATGATGATGCATTCTTTTAAGTTTTCATAAAATTCTCGTCTCTGACGCTGATATTTGTTGACCTGTGTCTTAATAGATTTATATAAAGTCTATTAAATCATAAATAACTAAAAATATCTGTTTAAAAACAAAATGTAAAAATTTTGTTAAATACGGTAGCATTATGACTATAAAATTCCCCATAAAATTTGGCGTCAAACGATGTATCACACGTTTAGTTTGGTCAATAAATTTTAAAGCAGTGCCACATTTTTAGAAATACTACCATATATGGTCATAAAGTGTAAATAGTTTCTCACGTTGCAAATCATATTTGATTAACATATAATAAACCTAAATTGGTTTAAATATAAAATATAAATATTTTAAACAAAAAAAAACACCTGTAATTTTTTTAGGCATTAAAAATATGACAATAAGATTCTCCATGAAATTTGCCGTCGAACGATGTATTAAAAGTTTGCTTGGTCAATAAATGTAAAAGCAGTGCCAAAGTTTAGGAAAAAATACCATATATGGTCATAAAGTATAAATTGTCTTGAACGTTACACATATATTGTTTTATATATGATAAGACTATTAACTATAAATAACAAAAAAATAGTTCTCAAAAACAAAAAATAAAGATTTTAAGAAACCAAAACCACCTGTTATTTTTTACCTTGAAAATATGACCATTAGATTTTCCGTAAAATTTGGCGTCGAAGGATATATTACATGACCATATTTCTATAAAAATTTTGAAATTGAAAGAAAAATAAATATTTGACTAAAAAAAATGTTTCGTGTTTTTGTAATCTTTAAAACACGAAACATTTTGGCAAAAATATTTTTAATCTTTAAAACACGAAAAAAATATTTCGTGTTTTAAAAAAACAAAAACACGAAACATTAAAAAATGTTTCGTGTTTTCTCCAGGACAAAAACACGAAACATTTAAAAATGTTTCGTGTTTTTGTCCTACCCCAATTGAAGTGCAAGGCAAGAATAAAAGGGGCAGACCTATCACCTGGTCTCAAAGAGTAGACGCTAGCATGAGATGTCACAACCTAAATAGAAATGAGTGTAGAGATAGAAACAAATGGAGACTTAAATTGAAAGAGCTCACTGCCTCAATGGCAAAAAGCTAACAATGAAAAAAAAAAAAATATTAAAAGCAACATTTTCCTAAAAAAGGCTGCGGCTAATACTTTTTTCAAAACTGTAAAAACATTATTTCTAAGGGCACGTGCAAAGTGAGTTTTTATTTTGGTGAAATTTTCAAAATTTTAAAAAATTTTAAATTGAAGAACGCAAATTTTTAAAAAGTTGCCAAATTTAGTTTATGCACATAAAATGCTTTTTCTAAAATATTTGAAAAAGTTTTGAAAAAAAATAAATTTTTTAAATTTTCAGAATTTTCAAAATTTTACGGAAATAAAAACTCACTTTGCACATGCCCTAAAATAAAAAAAAATTTAGCGGCTAATATCAAAAAATGAGAATTTAGGTTTTTTGGTCGTTTTAGGATATCCCTAACAAAATATTTAAAAAAAAAAATTTTCAAAAAATTTTAAAAATTTGTATTTAAATTTTTTTTCACACTAGCCGCCTCAACGTTATTTAAATGCGAGCGATTTTTTTTCTTCAAAATTGTCGCAGCCAAAGAAAAATTTAAAAATAAATCAAAATATAGTTGAGATAATTTACCTTGATTTTAAATTTTTTCACTTATAACCAGGGATTGGAACCGGAACCGTAAGAACCGGAACCAGCCAAAATCTTTGGAACCGCACACTGGAACCTGGAACCGGTTCCTAAATTTTCGGTTCCGGTTCCGGTACCAGTTCCTAAGTTCGCCGGTTCCTGGTTCCGATTCCTGGTTCCGGTTCCTATATTATTATAACTTAAATTCATCTAACAGATACATATTAAATATATAAAAAAAATTCTCCACCCAAATTGAACCCATTAAGCCCAAACGTATAAGCCGTCGCTTGAACCACTACACATTGGAATCTCTTTTAAATTATATTCATTTACTTTATTTAATCTGATATGGAAAAACGCGTGCATACCTTAAATCTCCTGTTTTACTGGCAGCGATATTTTTAGATCCTAGGTACAAAGGTCTTTTATCGGTTCAGGAAAAAGCTGAGGCTCGATCTCATCTAAAAGAACTTTGGAATAAAATGTTGATGCTGGAGGATAAGAGCTTAGAAATAATTGATGAAGACCTCGTTGATTGTACAAACAGATGAAGAATTTAATAATTATCTCAAAAATCACTCAAGTCAAGTGAATCTCGTTAATTTCGATACTTATAAATCAATTGATTCTCAAATATCAGAATTTGAAAATCTTCCTTTTAGTTCAGAATTTACTAGTATAATCGCTTTTTGGGAAAAGGCATCAGCCCAATTTCCCCAGCTTTATCAAATTTCAAAAATACTACTTAGTGTTCCCGCAACACAGGTATATTTTTATTTTGTTATTTTTAGGTTAGTGTAGAAAGGTCGTTTTCGACCCTTAAATTTATATTATCGGATATAAGGGGGAAGACATCAGAAGAACTTTTACAAGCTATTTTGTTAATTAAATAAAATAATAATTTAACAAAATAAATTTATTATATATGATTATATATATAAATATTGTTATTGTAAATAAAAGATATGTAATTTTGTATCCTATCGGTATATTTTATATATATACACACGTGCACACTACATTTTGTAATTAAAAAATATTTGGAACCGGAACCGGAACCGTATGAAAAAAAATGAAATGGAACCGGAACCGGTTCCACGAAAAAAATTGGAACCGGAACCGGAACCAGTGAAATTTTTCGGACGGTTCCAATCCCTGCTTATAACACATGTACATATTAGGGGCCGAATATAAATACATTATTGCATATTTTAGTGCTAAAATTTCTAATAGCTTTTAATAATATAATTAAGTCGTCTTTAATATATTCATTTATTTAAATAAGAATTTATATTATTATTTAATGGATGAAAATTATTAGTTAGCTTGTTAATACTATAAATTTTTTTTGAATATTTCTTTATGAATGTTTAATCCGCGATTAGCATTGTGTTCATTTAGATCCAAAATACAACTTTCATCACAAGTTGCATTCGGTATTTACCACAGTCTAAGTTCACCTGGTCAAGTCATGACTATTCCTTAATGTGCCCATTTTAATAACAAAAAAATAAAGCATAAAATAAAAATCTAGGTATAAATTAACCATAATAGTTTTACATATTAAGTATATAATATGTTTGTATTGTATAAAAAATAATAATTATTTGTTTTTTCTATAATATACTTTAGTATTTAAAGTAGCCAAAATAATTTTTATTTTAAATATATTTTTTCACTTTTCTTGAAATGTTCTACTAGACCTACAAACACTATTTAATTAATATTTTGATACCTTTAGATGATTGACAGTATTTATCTAATGAAACATATGAAATAATATTCCATTTTTCAGATTATTTTAATTTGTGTTTAGAATTACATAAGTGCGCGTTCAGATTCATTTCAAGATTTCTTAAAAAAGTTTAAAAATTTTAAAACATTTTTAATTCTTTAAAATTTATAATTTTTTCAAAATTTTTTAAAAAGTTCACTTTCAGAAAAACTATTTAAATGCTATATAACTAAAAATTAGAGATTTTTATAAAATCTCACCCTTCAATGTCAAAAGGTTAAATTTTTAAAATTTTTACAAACACTAATTGAGTCTTTTTTTTAAATATATTGAATGCGCCTCTTATAAAAATCGTCAAGTTCTTTAAATTTTACTAATTCATACAAAAGTAATCCCATTTAAATATCAATTATTATAAGCCTCCACTAAAATCACATGCTTTAAAATAAGAAAAATACAAAATCATATTAAATTTAAGATTACATTTAACCTCCTTTAGACTCTACTGCAGCAGTCGCGTTAAAACTCATCTTACACATAAATTTTGAAAATTTTAAACATGAAATAATATCCATATTGCACGCTCAAAGACATGGTCCGCAACGATCATATACTTCGATGGTTACAACATAACACCAATCAACCCAAAATTAAAAGTCATAAATCAAAAGCCGATGGTAAGGAACGTTATGAGGCAAAAAGATCGGGTACCCTAAGAAATCTGGTAAATGCATATTGAATTGGTGCAAAGGCAAGAACAAAAGGGGCCGACCTAAAACTCACCTGGTCTTAATGACTAGACCCTAGTATGAGACGTCATAACCTAAATAGAATTGAGTGTAGTGATAAATGGAGACTTAAATTGAAAGAGCTCACTCCTCAATAGCCAAAAAGTCCAACTAATCGAAAAAATAATTAATAAGCATACATTTTTTTAAAAAGGCTGCGGCTATTAATTTTTTCAAAACTGTATTACATTACCCAAGCCCTCAAGTGAGTTTTTATTTCAAATGAAGATTTTCAGAAGAGGTTTTTAAAAGGTAATCTTAAATCTGCAAACACCGGCGAATTTTTAAAATGCTTAGAACATAATTGATGAAGACCTCGTTGATTTTACAAACTAACATGAACAATTTAATCATTTATCTCAAAAATCAATCAAGTTCAACTGAAACTCGTGAATTTCATGATACCAATCCCAGTCTATTTATTCTCAAATATCTGAATTTGATAAATCTTCCTATTAAGTTCAGAATTTAATAGTATAATCCGCCTTATTGGAAAAAGGCATCAGCCCAATTTCCCTCTAGCTTTATCAATTTTCAAAAAAACTACTTGGGGGGTCCGCAACACAGGTATATTTTTAATTTGTCATTTTTAGGCTAGTGTAGAAAGGTCGTTTTCGACCCTAAAATTTACATGTATCGGATAATAAGGGGAATACATCTGCAGAATTTTTTAACAAGCTAATTTGTTAATTAAATTAAATCTTAATTTAAAAAAATAAAGTTTATAATATATGATTATATAAATTAAATATTGTTATTGACTAAATTTAAAAAGATATGAGATTTTGAATCCTAATTGGTAAGTTCAATTATATACATTTGGCATCATTACATTTTGAAAATTAAAAAATTTGATATAATCGGAATGATAAAAAAAATGATATGGAACCGGAACTTTGGTTCCACGAAAAATTGAAACCGGAACCGAACCAGTGAATTTATCGAGTTAAAAACCAATGTTATAAGTCATGCTACTATTAGGGGCCGAATATAAATAAAAAACACTATTGCATATTTTAGTGCTTAAATTACTAAATAACTTAAATAAAACATGAACATAATTAAGTCGTCTTAAAAAAATTTGCATCTATTTAAAATAAAGCAATGATTACTGATTATGATTTAATGGATTGACAAACTATTGTTAGCTTAGAGGTTTTAATACTATAAATTTCTTGAATATTTCATCAAGAATGTTAAATCCGCTAGTTAATGCATTTGTGTTCTATATGGATCCATATCACCTTTATGCAAGTCGAGTACTTATGGCCCACCCTTTCAATTATCATTCTGTTAAAAACCAAGATATTGCCTTACAACTAAACGTTAAACAACAAATTAACAAACTTATTTTCTAGGTATTATTTTAAATAGATTTAAACCATATTTAAGCATATAATATGTTTGACAAAATCATGTATAACAATGATAAGAATTATTTGTTTTTCTTATTAAAAAATCTAACTTCAAAGGTGCATAATAGCCGAAAATAATTTTTAATTTTAAATTATCTTTTTTTTCATGAATCCTTAAAGATGTTTTACTAGACCTAAAACACTATTTGATCAATCAAATTTATACCTATAGTTGATTGGCGAGATTTATCTAATGAAATATAGAGAAATGAATAATTCCCATTTTTCATTTTTTTTTACTTTGTTTTAATTATAATTGTAAGATTCATTAATGATTACTTATATTAGTTTGTAATTAAAGAGCACGTATAATTCTTCAAAATAATAAAAAAATAAAGGTCATAGCTAATAAACTCTTGAAGTTATAGAGGTTTAAAATTAGCATTCATATAAATTTCTCACCCTACCATTCGCGGGTTAATTTTTTAAAACTTTCGCCTACCTAATTTATCTTTTTTTTAAATATATTGAATATGCCTCTTATAAAAATCGTCAAGTTCTTTAAATTTGCTACTAATTCATACAAAATTAATCCCATTTAAATATCAATTATTATAAGCCTCCACTAAAAGCACACTGTGGCAATTTAAAATAAGAAAAATACAAAATCATATAAAATTTGATAAAGATTACATTTAACCTTTTTTAGGCCACATGCAGAGTGAGTTAATTTTTACAATAAATTTTGAAAAATTTTACGGAAAAAATATCCACATTGCACGTGGCTTGGTGTAAAAAATTATCGCTGGTTAGAACATACACCAATCAACCCAAAGATTTTTTAAAAATCTTAAATAAAAACAGGTAAGGGACTTGGGTGCTCAAAGTTCGAGTACCCTTTAAAAAATAGAAAATTACATAATGTATTAGGTGCAAAAGGTCTAGGACAGTTTCCCACAATAAAACGCGCATTTTTATTTCTGCCTAACCCTGATATAACTTAATAAAAACTCTGAATTTATGTAGTCATAATGGAGGTTTCAGGGGACCCCAAAAGCCAGTAAAGTCCGACCTAGATCTGAATTACGCCGGGTCAATTAATATACCATAAATTTTTTTAGCTATTGTTATTGATGTTTAAAATTGTATTAAAGTGCCCAAGCCCTAATGGGTTTGGCGGCCTCAAATGAAGAGGCAGTAAGGAGGTGGTTTTTTAGCAGGTAATCTTAACCCTGCATGCACCGGTGAATTTTTAATGAAAAACGGACATCAGTGCGGACAATTTAATTTCTCATATTCACATACCTTTTCCTCATTTACGCACTGATCCATCTGTTCTTCTAAGACTGGTGTATTTGATGATCCCAATCTCAGTCTATTTATAGGCTAGCTTTGGGATCAAACGAGCAAATTTTTTCACCCCCTTACCAAAAAAATTGTATTACACGAGGAGTTTTAAGTAGACACACTGTAATGGATAAATGTTTGTTATAGGGTAGATTTTAAAAATGTGAGTCCGCCTTATTGGATCAGGGCGATCACCACTGTAATGATATATGGGGAATTACGTCATTAGGCGATTCATTTTATTGATTAACAGAATTGAGATGATAGGAGCATTTAAGTTGATTTCTTATAACACAGGACAACAAATTTTGGAGAGTTATTAGCTACCTACAGGGATCAAACCTGCCATTTTAAAAATCTGCTTACCATTTTCTCTAATTAAACTCGAAGAGTCAGCTAAAAACATTGAAAATTTTAGAAAAAATGTCACAAAAAATAAACAAGATTCGAAAATAAAAATAACAACATATCAATGTTAATAAATTAAATTTTTATTTGCATACTCACAATTGCTATTCAAATAATATTTTTATTAAAAACCGAAAATAATTTTGAGACGTATTTGAGTTTGGACGCGGAATATTCTGTATTATCTAAATGCTGATGTAAGAGGTTTCACATTATTTAAGATGATAAATATAAGTTACAAAGAATTTTTATGAGGAAATCTTGAATTTTGTCTTTCTAGGGTATTTTCGAGGTCGCAAAAACTCAATTTGGTCAAAAAAAACATTTATGATATAGGCGGATTCAAGTAACCGAAAGCGGAACTACGGAAAACGGAAAATAATATGAGATTAGGCCATCACGGAGATGAATGCTTTTATGTTTTCATAAACTTATTTTTTCTGTAATTAATATTTGTTGACCTGTGTAATCATTTTTTATATATCATTCCAAATTAACACTTGGCACTCTGACTTTGCAATAAAAAAGTAACAAAGATTGTAATGCTTTCCGAGATGTTAAAAATTTTTTAAATTTGTCAGACAAATTTATATTTTGTAGTAAATTACACGTGAATGTTACATACATATATTCGCAATATTTTTTTATATAAACCCGTTTTTATTTACATATTGCGTCTAATGAAAAGTCTGAGAAGAATAAATGATCATTAGTTTTAATTAAACTTGAGAATTGCAACTGAAATCCAGACAATTGTCAAATTTTATAAACAACTACTGCTGCCTATACCATTTTATTTTCAAACATTTAAGATGCACATGGTTCATAGTTATTATAATGCCAAAATTGAAATTTCACTGCATATATTTGCTTAAAATACATAAGAAGGCGTTCAGACTTCATTCATTTTTTTTTTAATTTTTTTTTAACAATTATTTTTTTTAAAATGCTAATAATAAAGGTAGGCAACTTTTTGTTAAAATGCGTTTAATGTAAAAATTAAAAAAAAATTTTAAAATTTGAATAAACTAAACGCGCCCTAACAACAAAATAAAATTGAAAAATATTTATGTTAAATTGTTTTTTAAGGGCGCGTTCAGACTCATTTCAAATTTTTATAAAATATAAAAAATTTCGAATTTTTTGAAATTTTATTTTTTTTTCAAAATTTTTAAAAAACTTTTCTTTCGAAAAAACTATTTAAATGCTAATAACAAAAATTGGCGACTTTTTGGAAAAAAGCGTTCAATGTCAAAAGGTAAAAATTTAAAAATTTTTAAAATTTTCAAAAAAAATAAACTGAGTCTGAACGCGCCCTAATAAAAAACTTGTATTCAATTATAATAAACGTTCTAGTATTAACAAATTAAGAGAAAAAACTTTGACGTTGGTATTATTGATTCATTTTTTTAATTTCCCAGTCAAAATGGCGGACATTATTTTAGACATATCTCTAAAACGTTTGGGCATTGAGGGAGGTACTTCACGTACCATGTACGACGGTTTGGTCGGAGGAGTCGTATATTCAGCAGCTGAAAGATGGGTAGTTGTAATATTAACCGTGTGCGAATCCCCTTTGAGCTCAATGGAAGGTGGCATAATACCTAAGGGGTGATCTTCGCTCAGATTTTGACGGATGCCAACGTAATGTTGTGGGGATATATCAAAAAGTTTTGCAACTAAATTCGGTATCCTTGGTGGAACTTTTTCATTATGAGTATGACGTAATCCTATAATGATTTCAATCTATAAATTACATACTAGCCAAAAAAATCAAATTTCTAAAAGAACACGATTATTAGATATTAAAAAGTTAGTAAGCATTTTTTTATTAGTCATTAAAATATTTCTTATTTTTAAGACCGAGGACAAAATTGTACACGCTTTTTTGAATATTTTTTTAATCTAACGCAAATTTGTATGTCTCAAATGTGAGTTGGGGAGTGCCTAAAAAGCGCCCCAAATATTTTGTGGTTGCCTAGCACAATATATTTGAAGGTTTTCCAAAAGCGCACTACTTGTAAATAATTAAAAGCGGTAAAAAAATTAGAGAATATATAAAATTGGCGAAATAAATATTTAGGTTATTTTGATGACATAATATTTCTCATTCATTAATGTTAAATTTATTCTTTTTATAAACAAGATTCATGAGATTATAAAGGCATTTTGTTTCAACAATCTTAGTCCGCCCTTGAAAGTCCTCTGATTAAAAAATCCCGGCGCCTTATAAAAGTTCTTGGCACTGTGATATAGGCACAGCGCTCTATGAATAAAATATATGCATTTTTGGATGAATTACGCGCTTTTAAGCGTGACAAAAAATAAGTATGCGCTTAGAAGATTCCATCTATGTGATTTTAAGGAATTAATTGCGGGGTTTAAAATTGAGTGCCTTTAAAACAATATCTAGCGATGGTCTTTAGCATTCAAATAAAACGTTATAGTTAATAAAATGAAATATTGTCCAACATTTAATTCAATGAAAGCGTTATGATAAAATTATTTAAGAATTTATTTACCTTGACTTTTTAAATTTTGAGATTTATGAGAATGGTTGAAATTAATAGTACACATAAGTATTCCTAAAAGTATGATAAGAAAGCGACGTGGAAGAAGGTTGTAAAAGATAGTCATGATTAACAAAATGTTAAATAAATAAATGAAAAAATGAATTAAATAAGTATTTTAAATGGTATTAATTTTTGAAACAATGTTAATAAAGATTAATTATATTATTTATTGTTTGTAATTTGTTAGCCCACCTTGGGACGCGAGTTTGATATCCTAAAAACTACACCTGTGCTAATTAAATCATATTAAAAAATGTTAAATATTCTTCGCTTGATAAAGATAGTAAATGCTCTTATGAGTAACGCTCTTGCTGCGCCCTCGAGTAAGATCAATTTGTGCGCACTAATTGTTCCTTGACTGTGGGCTTTTTCAAAATATAAACTGGCCAGGCCTTGTCCGTGGCATATTGGTACTTTCATAAAACAAAAATAAAACATTTTCAATGTTAATATTTTTTTTTTAAATATTTTGTAAAACCCTATATTATTTGCGTAAAAATTGTCAGGCGACCAAAGAAGTGCTTGGGTGCCGGTCCACTCTTAGCAACTTATTTAAAGTAGTGGAGTCGCCAAGATTGACCAAGTTTGGGGACGCCTACAAAAATTTTAAATCACTAATATGCGTTTAAATTCAAAAAACAAAAATTGTGTTTTCGACAATAACCCTTTACCAAGTCAGAATTAATTAGGACCAACTAGAGGTTTATTTATATTGTTGAGATAAAGTTTGCCAGCTTGAGCGTTTTAAAAAATCCCTAAAATCGTCCAGTTGACATTTACTTTTTCTAGACTAAAATTGAAAAAAAAATTATAATTTTATGTTATTGAATTTTGAAAATAAAGGGGATGGGCCCTAACTATTAAAAAATTAACTAAGGTTAGTTTATAATATAATAGGTTAAACTATCGAGTATATATATACCAACTATCAGCTATATACATATGTTTAGTAATTTATAACATAACTGTATGGCATAGTTAGTTTATTAGTTGTTATATGAATATTTAAAGAATATCCTGCTTATGTCAATGTTTTTCTGGGGGTACAATTTTGGTTACAAAATAATTTCTGAAAACTCGGTTAATCAAAAAATATTTTAGAATTAGGAATGGTGCATGCAAGGTTAAAAGTAAAGTAAATTTAATTTAATTAAGTGATAAAAGTATTTTAGAGTTTTTACCCAAAGTCATTTTTTTGATGAAGGAGAGAAAATTTGCTCATTTTACTCATAGTTTGAAAATAGGCTGGGTTTGAAATCATCAAATAAACCATAAGAAGATGGATCAATTGTTACTTACGGACCTTGTTTATTAGGCAATTTTTAAGACCTATCCAATGTAAATTTATTCTTTGGTCCGGTCTGACCCAAAACAAGGTGCCCAAATTTTAATTCTATAAGGAAAGCTTCTAATTTAAGACGTTTATACCATTATTCGGTGAATGATTTAGATAACAAGTTAATCAGACGAGGAAAATTAAAGACACTTATTTTCTCATATATTCTTGATCTGCAGGGATGAATTTAAAAAGTTTTTTGTCTAAGTATATTATCTTAATAATAATAATCGTCAAAAATTATTTTTTATTCTGTAATTTTATTTGATCAGGTCTAGATGACAATAAATAAACATTAATTACAGGGAGACCGGGGCGAAATGAACATATTTTTGCAAAATCGTTGCTGCTGACTTATTTTTAATCCAAAAAAAAAATTACTCATATAGATAATTCATTATATTTTATAAAATAATTTGTTTACCAAAAAAATTAAATTCTGTAAAAAGATAATGAACAATGTAAAAACCCACTAGTATTAACCATTTCGCCCCATATACGGGGTTAAATGAAACACCCATGGGGCAAAATGAAATTGTGTAAAATTTATTAAATTTACAGCTTTAATTTCAAATAAACCTTAAATATTGAAAAATAAATATAGATTTAGATCATTTTATTAATAATTATATCATAATCAATTACCAGTGGCCCAAAAATCCCAACATCAAGGGGTTGAAGTCTATGTGAACAATAAGGTGGTGGTGTGACCACTTTAATCCCATTATCTTTAAAAAAGTATTGCTTTTATGGATACATGAGATACGTGGTTATTCATAATTATAAGCGCCATTTAAAATATAATAATTAAATTAACTGGATCCTCAGTTGAGCATTTAACATATTTTACAAAATGTTTAAATACCCCACAAACTCTTCTTCTTTCATCCATCCTGATAAATTGCCACACATCACTCCCATTAGGACCATTAGTTAATTCCACCTTAAACCTTTTCTAGAAAAAATTAAATAAGGTGGAATTAATTGCCCAACTAGATTTATGGCAATACACATGGTAACAAGGCTGCCCCTTTTAGCAGAAACAATTGTTCCTACCTAGTAGTTAATTAATATAATGTATAACAAACTTGCTAAACACCCTTCTGTGCAACCACTTTAGATGGTAAAGGAACTGTTATTAAACCAGTTTTATCTAAATTGAATATCATGTGAGGTTCAAAATAATATTTTTCCATTAGATCTATTAGGTTCTGAAAAACCGTTTGCTGCTTCTTTATAGCCATATATCCTGGCTAGACTGGTACATTCAGAGCCTGTTATAGAAATGATAGAGTTTCTTTTTATAAAATTGCTGAACCAATCAGGTCCAGCTAATTTTTGTTCAATCCAACTGGTAGTGGTTCTTTTGTTAAGTATGACAGCATATTTATATGCTAGTTTTCTAATCTAATTATGGATTTAAATTGTTTTTTGAGGTTATAAGGGCTTCTTTGAGAATATCATCATCTGTCCTCTAACTTTTTCTTTTATAATTACGCATGAATAGTTTCGGCGTGGGGCGAAATGAACGTTCATTTCGCCCCGCATTGAGTAGTGTTTGCAAAATCAATTATGTTCAAATAATATTAAGTTTTAAGTTAAAAATGTATTATATTCTTACAGCGAAGTGTTTTTTAAATCTTTTAATTATAATAATATTTTCGAGGTAACGTTTTATTAAAAATAAAGCAAAATTATTGTTGCTTAAAACATAAATTTGAAATAGCATTTTTTCTTTAATTGAGATTTTCTAAATTTTTTTAAATGGAAGTTTATGTAAAAAATATAATGAATCGATAGCTTGTTTAAAGATCTACAACATATATAAAATTTATATATATTGAATAATTTTTGGCAGAGATATATCCATTAATCATTTCACCCCCCATTTCGCCTCGGTCTCCCCTACAGCCAATTCAGTAACAAAAGTTAAACAAAAATAAAGTTTAAAGCCTTCACAAATCGAAAATACGACTTGTTAAGTTCTCACTACTGTGGCTGATAGCAAATAATTTCTGGGTGAAAATGTCGTCTAACAACCTTACTAATCCAGCGTTTAAAAGCTTAGGTCGTCGGTTTGTGTTAATCTCTACAAACCTGTCAGGCTAGATCAAAATCTAGAATTGAGGCATAGCCTTGATAGGCTAGTGTTTTGAATTGTCCTCCTTTTATTAATTGCAGTTTGATCGGATGGAAGCTTATTGTGCAAGGTTCAATACATAATTTTTTGATAACAGTTTCTCTTTCACAAAAAACCAACAACTTTAATTTATTTTAAGTAAAATAATTTAATCCCTTTTCATCGTGTTTATGATTTTAAAAACACGATGTACTAGCTGGTATTTAGAAAAATTGTGGTTTATACAATTTAAAATTAATATTTTATTTTGAATATATAATTTTTAGATATTATTTTGCTATATAAATTACCGCTTAAAAGTATTTGCCAACTCTTAATTTTTAAATTTGGCACACTTTTTTTTTTTTAATTATTGGGCTAAATTTTTATATATAAATATATTGTTTGACACTATATCACAAATATCCGGAATTTTAACATTTTTAAATAATTTTAAAAGAAATTATGAACTGTAAAAAAAGGTATGCTAAATTTTCGGATTCGCATCTATTGATGTATTTTAATATAAAAAGAAATGAAATATTTTTTTTGCGTTAGAATTATTTATTATATATTTTATAATAGGGTAAAAAAGTTTTTTCATTTTTTATTTCAATAATCTGGGGCTTAACCATTATAATTAACCCGCGATTGGTTGTGTGCAGTCCATACGGACCCCAGCATATTTTAAATTTTAAATATCTTCAAAAATATTATATATTACTGGCCAAAATTTTGTGCCCTTATTATTAAATATATATAAACAAAACTAGTAATTAAAGTTTGGTCTAAGTACAATAACAGAATTTGTTTAGAATTTAGAAAATGAATTGGGGTCCGTATGGACACCACATGGTAAATTTTAATGTTGAAAACCATTATACTCAATCTAAATTCAAAATTAAATATTTACCTTAGTTTTAGTTATTTTTATGTTTTTACATATTAAGTATAAAATGTTTGTATTGTATAATAATAATGGAACTTATTATTTTTTCTTTAATGACTAGTTTTTAAGGTAAATAATAGCCAAAAAAATTTTTTTTCCATAAATTTTTCATATAATGTTCTACCCGAACACGATTTAATCAATAAGATTTATTTAATTTATTGATATAATTTATTTAATGTAACATGGAAAAATAAAAAACCTTAATTTTTTAGATTTTTTTCTACTTCGTGTCAAATAAAATTTGCAATATTAATTAATGATAAATTATTTTAGTCTATAACTAAAGAGTACGTTTGTTTCTTTGTAATATTACAAAAATAACGATCAGAGTTCTAAAACGCTTGAAGTTATAGAGGTTTAAAATTGGGGTCCGTATGGACCCCACTGTACCATTCGCGTTACAAAAATCTCACCCATTCGCGGATTAAGTCTTCCAAGCTTAAAACAATAAAACTACCCTATAATGTTTCAAAAACCAAGTAATTTTTGCTTTACAACTTATTGTATTCTAACTTCATCTTTCTACCTTTTATAAATTTTTTTTCCAACGATAATTTGTTAAGATGGCATAATATGCTATAAAAAGACTTATTTCAATTTTTTAATATATTTCATAAATTTGACAGTGTCACTTACGATGCCCGGCATAAAATAGTTTTAAATCATAACTGACCGTTATAAATTAATTTTTAGAGATGATCAACATTTGAACGCCTTTCAACATCTTAACGCCTTTCATTCTAAATAAAATTTTTTTTAAAGCAAATTTTCAAATTAATTAACTATTGTTGAAGGCAGAACTATTTCACAGTGATCCAATTTTGTGTAATTAAATTATTCACCTCTTCCTTATTTTTATTGTTTTTGTCTAATGTATTGACGGTAGGTGGGCTCTCAAGGAAATTTAATGGGCTCTGGAGTAAATTAAGTAAGATTTTAAAATTAGGTGGCTGTCAAGAAAAATAGGTGGGTTCTCAAGGAAATATGGTGGGCTAATGAGAAAACTAAGTGGGCAATGAAATTAGGTTTGTTGTCAAAGAAATAAGGTGGGCAATCGAGGAAGTTAAATCTATCCGGGAAATTTGGTAAGCTCTCAAAAAAATTTTATTGGGTTGTCCAGGAATAAGTTGGCTGTCATAAAATTACGTAAATTCTTGATGAAATTTGGTTTGATGTTGAGGAAATTAGTTGGGCTCTTGAAGAAATTAGGTTAGTTTGTGAGGAACTTAGGTGGCTTTTGAGAAAATTAGGTAAACTCTTTTAGAAAATTAGGTTGGCTGTCAAAAATATACGTAGGCGCTTGAGCAAATTAAGTGTTCTAAGGTAAGCTCTTGAAGTAATTAGGTTTGCTGTCAAGGAAACTAGGTGGGCTGTCGAAAAAAATAGGTGGGTACTTATGATAAATTTGCTGTCAAGAAAATGTGGCTGTCAAAGAAATTAGGTGGGCTGTCAAGAAAATCGTTTCCCTTAAGGTAAATAGGTAGGCTATAAAGAAAATTAGGTAAAGGCCGTGTCTTGTAAGTGGTTTTTTTTTAAATTAAAGCAATTCGCTTTCCAATATATAAAACGCCTTTTAACGCGTTCTTTTAAAGACGCTAAAAATAATTTAAATATCTTTTTAAAAGTGTTGATTTATATATTGTACTCAATCTTTGGAAAATGATAGTAAAATGGACATAGCTTAGCCTATGAATGTTTGATTTTTTTTCTTGATGCTTTATTTTTTGGAACTCAATGGCCAAAATTTGTTGCTATCAACCAAGCAGCAAGGAACATATTGCCAATATCATAACTCATGCTGTACTATTCATATTTTTATTACAAAAATAGATTCCCGTTATACCAAGCTTCTATTGGTTTCTTGAATTGAAAGAACTTTCTAAAAAGGAAAAAATATATATTTATATATATGGGATCTCATTAATTATGACTTTTGTGATTTCTTCTTTGTTTCACTATTTTTCTTATCTTGGGAAAAATGAGTATTGTTTTTTAATTTTTTTTTTTTATTTTTAAAACGTTTTTTTTATATTTACACACCATTTAGTAAATTAAGATCCATATTTCATCTCTGTGATAGGACCATTATTTACATATTTATTGCAGCCTCATATTCACCATGGTAATATTGAATTGTATATTGAATTTTAAATGAAAAATGTTTTGTTTATCTTATTAAGATATGCAAGGTTAAGCAAAATATCTTATTTTTGAAAAATTTTGCAAGCTGCTTAGACACATTGTTTTTTTATTTTTTGTGAAATTAAAAACTATATACTTTAATTGTCTAGCTTATATTTATTGCATTGTATTTTGTCAAGCCAACAAACTTTTTAATAATTTATTAGTTTTCATTTAAATATTATCTTTTTAAGATTTACAAATTCAGTAAATATTTTTAATTAGTTATTTAAAAAAATGTTTTTGAATAGATTTTTCGTCAGCTTTTTATTATTGTATAGAATTTTGTTATATATATAGGTTAAGTGTACCAAAGGCAACCAGCTTATCATACATGAATTGGTGTATATGGATTGTTGCATTATCTGGTATCCTTGGGCAATTTTGCCTAGATGACAAGTAAAAATGTCTGTTATTAGATATTAAATAATATTTTTGGCTAAGGCATTAATAAAATTGATTTTCCTTTTTTTAAATTTCAAGGGTTTACATTAACTAGTTGCAATTTATTTAAGTTAAATCATCTAAAATATAAATTATGTAAAATATTAAAATATTCTTGGCCTTTTGCTGTTTAAATATTGATAAACATTTTTTTTTGGTTTATTAGGTTTATTGCTGAAAGTTATATTCAAATTTTTCTTTTTCTTTTTTTTTGAATAATGGGTCTTATATAATATATATATTAATAAATATATTGATTTTAAAAGCTAATAACATTTTTTTGGCATATAATCATCAAATTGTTTCTTATTGATATTTAAAGGACAGTGAGTTGTTAAAAAAAATTTAAGGCAACAAATTCTAATTTTTTTGAGCATTAGTGATTAAGTTTTTACATGTGCTCAAAATGAGTAATGCTTAAATTATTTTTTATTAAGATTTATTTTATCTTTACAGTGAAACATTTGATAATATATTAGTATACTAATTAGTTCAAACATTTTTTTTTTAATTTTTTTGGTTGAAAAAAATATATAATACCGTTTTATTTTTAAAAAATGTTTACCCTCTGTTTTAATTAAGTTTCTGGTATTTTTTTGTCATGACAAGCATATGTTTCATAGCTTACACAAGCAAGTTGAAAAAGATTTTTTTAGTAATGACCATATTAGCTTGAATTTTTGTAGCAGCCATTTTGCATGGGTTTTCTTGCAAATAAATTCAAAAAACAAAGGTTGACAAACTAGTTAATATATTTAGAATATGGGCTTTGCCAGCCTGTTCAAGACTTATACATTGTATATTAAACAAGTCATCAAATATTTAAAGTACCAATCAAAACTCTCTTTTTGTTAATTTCCTTTAGTTTTTAGAATTTAATTTGTCTTACTTCTCCCCCCCCTTCCCCCCCCCCCGGGGGGGTTCCCCCCCCCTTTCTTTTCTCCCCCCTCTCATTCCCCAAGTGTCCCCCCCTTTTCCCCCCCCACCCCCACCCCCGGGGGGTGTTTGTTTTTTTTTTTTTTTTTGGGGGTTTGACCAAAATGGGGTGGGGGGTTTTTTTTTGAGCCCCCCCAAAACCTCCCAACACCCCCTTTCCATCGTTTGTAGTATTCTTTCATCGCTTTTCCTTAACGCTGTTGTTTCTAAGCCGTATGTTATTGTAAAAAAAATATTCAAATTTTTTTTAATATTAGGCCAAGCTTTTATATTCTAAAAATTTAATGAAAAACAAGGGGATATAAGGTAAACAAAATGTGGAATTAAAAAATTATTTGTTTCTATAATTCTTTATCTTCTTTGTAATTTTAAGAAACTTAAGTCCAAAAATGGCTTTTTTCAACTATAATCAGGTAACCTAAAATTTGACTTTAAATAAATAAATCTTTTTTTATCTTGTAGATTATTTTGCCTTTTAGAAGCTTGGGTTCAATTTTTTTACCTAAATGTGGAAAAAAGCAGGAGGAATTAAAATTGTATTTTTATATTATTATTAAAAAGCTAAGAATTCAAATTATTTATGATTTTAAATAATCCTACAATCTTTTTTGGCAAAATATGTTAAAAAGAGACATTAATGTCATCTTTTTTGTTTCAGGACTCCTATAACTTTTGTTTGTGTGTGTTCTTATCCAATTCCTTCATATTAAATTTGCTTTATTTTAAATGTTTACACTCATTCAAGATTCTAGATCATTTTCATATTGCCCCTAAAGCTTTTAAAAATTATAAGGATAGACAAAATACTGCGCACTTAAGGCCGTGTCTTTAAAATGGTTTTTTTTTCGTAATTTAAACAATGGTTCTTATCAATTAAAACGCGTTTTTAATGTCTTCTATAAATGGCCTCGAGGCAATAATGCACCATTTAAATAACCATGATTCAGGCGTTTTTATACTCATAATAAAATTAAAATGAAAAAAGAAACATGGCCTTAAGTGGTAATACTTTCATTTATTTTGGGAAAGATGACAAACGAATTTTTTTACAATAATTTAAAATTTAATTCCCTTAACTCGGTAATAATAATATGAATAACAATTTATTTATTTAACCCAGCTTCAATTATATCTGGGTTATAAAACGTGTTCATTTAAACTTTCAATGGGAAATTTATTATTGAGCTATTTTTTTTTTGAATAATTGTTAGTTTTTTTATCTATAGACCAAGTCAAAAAAATTATTTGCAATAATTTAAAATGTAAATTGAAACAATAGTATTTTTTATACTTTAAAAGGATTTTTTATTTAAAATTCATAGTCTTTATTAGATTAAAGAAATATGTTATCAAAACTGTAACTCAACATGCATTTGGGTAAACTATTACAGAGTATTATATATTTTGTTCAATAACACATCTCAACAACAAATTTTTGAGAGTTATGAACTGCGGAGTTTAAACTTGCCCTTTTAGGGAGGGATTTTTATATCCTTTTACCGTTTTTTTCTAATCACACTTAGTTAGTCGGCTAAAAACATTGAAAATTTTAGAAAAAATGTCAAAAAAAAACAAAAAAGATTCAAAAATAAAAATAAATTAAAATTTTTTATGCATATTCACAACAGTTAAACTGTTAAATTCAAACTTTTGATATTTTCATTAAAACCCGATAATATATCGTGTCGTATTTTAGTTTGGACCCGAAATATTTTATGCTGTTGTAAGAGCTTGATCTACTACAAATTTTATTTTTTATTATTTGAGATGATAAATATAAGTTACAAGGAATTTTATATGAAAAATAGATTCTTTTTTATCTGTTAAAAGGCCATTTTCGATATGGACGGATCTAAGGAGCCAAAGGTGTAAGAAACTAAGAAAAACGAAAAATTTATATGAGATTAGGCCATCATGGGGATGCATTCTTTTGTGTTTTCACGAAATTCATTTACCTAATATTAATATTTGTTGACCTATGTAATAGTTTAATTTATATATTTATTGATTTTTAGGATATTACATCAGTACGAATTGGCTCTATATCTTATGGTGGGCGTTATACCTGCCATCATTATAGCCTTCTATGTAAAATTTTTTCTTATTATTTATAAAAAATTTATAGCTGATCCTGGCCTTTTAATTTTGCCAGTCATTAAGTCTGCTTACTTAAGAATTCCGTAAGATGAGGCGCTATATGGAAATTGTTGTAAATGGGGAAATACGTTTTTAATCCCACTGATTGAAGGGTAACGGCCCTTCTAACATCAAAAGAAGTTTAATAATAATTGACAAAAATGCACAAAAATTGAGCAAACTAAATTTCTGAAATTTTGTAAAAAAAAGTCTTGCATTTACGAGTCCGGGGTTTGTTTTGTGAACGAAGCTAATCAAAAAATTTAAATCTGTTTTTTAACTTTTTATTGCCCAAAAATATCCGGAAAATTGATCAATAAAAGATAAAAACTCTAAAAATATTAGCGAATCGCAGAATTACGGGGCAAACGAATTTCGCGACAATATTAAATTTTTAAACAAAAAATCGAAATAAAGATGTTTTAATTCTTTTATATTTTAAAAGCTTAAACTGATAATTAAAATTTTAAATTTGATCCTAATATAAAAATTAGGCGTTAGGATAATTTTTGTAATAAGTACCATTAAAAACTTGTCATATGAGGCGTAGCCAGAGCTTAAATAAGAATTCTTAAATTTATTGACATTTTTAATGTAAGAAGCTAGCATAAAATAAGATTATTTAATATTAGGGACTGAAAATTTAACAAAAATGGCACTTTTATATGGAAAATGTCGTTAAAATTTAAAAATTGTTGGTAATAGGTGTAAGCTTCTGGTTGCCCCCCGCTTACCCAAGTACGATTTTAAGCCTACTTATCCTTCTCTTTCATATGTGGTTTTTCACTCACATGTGAAAGGTTAATTGATTTTTTCAATAAAAATTTATTGTTAATTTTAGCACGTCAACTCACCCGGCCTTTCCCGGTTTGTGCAAGGCGGGCTGGCTTACATCTCGGGTATCTACTTCTTTAAATCCGACGGGCTCATACCCTTCGCTCACGCCATTTGGCATTTATTCGTAGTTGCTGGCGTCACTTTCCATTACCAGGCCCTCTACCAATTCCTCACTGCCGGACACCACCATTTTTAAATTTTCTTTCTTTTTGTTTGGTAGTTTTTCTATTACGAGGTGCCAAAACAGATTTTTTTTATTTTATTAAAAGCTTAATGCACCATTTATGTGAAAAAAGATGTAATGTTAATATATAAACTAATGTGAAACTTTTGGATCTATTTAAACATTAAAATTATATATGCCAAGCCATATACCGATTAAAATTATATTTTTTTATTTTAGTCTCTCAATTGCCATTTTAAATATGTTAATGTGATATTACGTTTTTGTTACTTTACTCTAGCCCCCTTTTTCATTGCTCCTGTTGCATCGCTTAGAGCTTAAATCGTTCATTGGCTTCGTTTATAATTAAATTTTTTTAAATATCAAAATTACATTAATATAAAAAAGCACATTTGCATTTGCAGGGCACAACAACTAAAGTTTCTTTCAAATATTAATATTTTAATTATTCATTATATATGTAAACGTTTGGGCTATTACTTTTTTCCTCTTTTGTTTAAATCAACGTGGCACATGATAAATCTTAGATTCTTTATAACGCATATATATTTTATATAATTTTTTAGAATAGGATTTGGCATTATGTATGCGAAAATGAAGGAATTGTTTGTAAATATATAATAAAAATGTTCATGTCTTGGTTGCCGTTTTTTCATTAACGCCAACTGTTTTCTATTTCCGTTAAGTTCTATATCAAATTTTTAATTAATAATACCGCCCCTCCTATGCCATCTTTATTGTACCCATTTTATTTGGCTTTTAGTATAGTATCTGTTTTTCTTTTTAAATTTTTGATTCCTTTAAAATTTACAATAAATTTTAGCAAGTATTATGAAAGTTAATATATCTCAATAAAACTGACCACAAAATTTAATACAAAGTATTATACAGTTTGTTTTTTGGAAATATCACAATAATTTGTTTTGCATCTACTTAGCTTATAGTTATAAATCATCTTAAATGCTTATTCTTCCTTTTTCCTTTCTTACTTATTTTTAAGTTTGTATAAGTTAGGTCTAAATGTTGGTAACTCTTTTAGGTCAATATTTGTGATTTAATTCTTGTTTCATGTGGTAGAAAAAATCAACTATTTAAAATAATATTTATACAAAATCTATAATTTCAACTAATATTAAGTGTGTTTTTTGTAAAAAAAAAATTGATTGGTTTAGCCTTTATCGAAAAGCATTTAGACTAAAAAAAAGTGAACACTATAAATAAAATTGTCACGTAATTAACTTTATATATGATATGTTTTAAATGATTTTAAAAATATGAAATTACAGTTTACATTGTCAATTAACAAATTAGCATTAATACTTTGTTGTTGCCCTTTTATTATAAGCCTTATTTTGGTCAATTCATTTCCTGTTATACTAAATTATAGTTTTAAATTAGAAATAACACTTCTTTTATCACAAAATTGTCCAATGCTTACTGTTATGTTCTATTGTATCTTGTTTATCTTTCAATAATGTTCAAATTCTCAATAAATTTTCACATGTTTAAGTTTTATGTTTAAATTGTTTTCAATAAATGAAATTTAATTTTATAACAATTTTTTATTACCTTTAAAAACAAATTACATCAAGATTTTTACAGGGTTTTAAAGAAAATTTTCTTGCGACTACTATCTCATGTTTCGTCTCCAATGTTTTTTATTACATTTAAGTTGACAATAAAATTTAAACCCTAAAATTTCTAAATTCTGCCTTATTTAAATTTCTTGTAGTCTAAAAAGTCTCCAAAATTTTTAAATTTATTTTGTGTGTCGAAAAACAGTTTTTGTTGCTTAGGTCTGATTAAAAAAGTCAGCCCCAAACTGGATCTACTATTTGGAGAAAGGAATGAGGGCCTCATGCGACATATGTAATAAATGGTGGGCCCCGTCATTAAAGAGGTTGTACGCGTTTAAAACTTTATTTATTATAGCGAGATGTTCTTAATAGCTGCCAACATATTTATTTTGTATCTACTTTGAAGTCAATACTGAATCTACCACGACATTTTAAAAATAAAATACATTAGGTTGCCTTAAAAAGTGATGGCTTAGGCAATTAAGCTCTTTTTTTTACACTTAAATTTCGATTTCCCAATGTTTTTATATTTTTTAACGGGTTTACCAGTTAATATTAACATCGATTGGTTGAACTTTTTTTTACAAATTACAGCCCTTTTTCCAAACATAATTTAATCGTTACAAATTCTAACTTGGCAAGGCAGAAATCAAAATTTATTTTTTTAAATTAGATCTTTTTGCCAAATTAAGCAATAACATATAGGACAACCTATCTTATTGTGCTACATAATCAAGAATTTTGTAAAAGGAAATAAAAAAGCCCACCGAAATACTAATAGCATCAAAAGATACAACACCTGGACGCAAAACTTACATAAAGGTATTTATTGAAAAAAGCTAGGTTCAAATTTAATTGTTAGTCATAAAATATATATAATTATTAAAAACAATTGGGCCATTGAAAATAATTAAATGCATATTCAGGGGCTTACATATAAAATCAATTATTTTATAGAACGAACGTTTGAAATTAGTTTTTTATATTAAAATTTATTGAATATTTTTTTGCCATTTTGAAACAAATACTATGAAAAGGCAAAATATGAATCATAAAATCGTGATAACTGATTAGATTATTATTTAATTATAAAACTTTAACAATAAACAACAAAATAATAGTTTGAATTGAAACATAATACATTTTTATAATATTTAATTTATTTGCAGAATAAATTATAAAATAAAGAAATCTTTATCATGATATATATGTATATTAGGTTTTGATTGTAAGCTACTAAAAATTTAAATGCTTATTTAATAAAACTAATTGTTTAAATATATGAAAATTGCTTCATCAAAATGCTCTAAATCTTATTATTTTTTTCATTCCATCATTTACGCTTAGAAGTTATATAAAAAATTATATAAATATTGAAATTTTAGATGGAACAAACTATGCAAGGGATCTCCCTACCTTGCGGATACAAAGAACAAGGCAAGGCTCCACAATGTGCTTCAACCAAAAATAAAGCCGACCCTTGCCCGAAAGTTTTGGGCGGTAAATCATATGCTTCAGGCTCCTCATCGACGCACAAATAGGCGGTTCTGGAAGATTTGCCTTCACCTTCATGGTAATCGTCGTTATCGGAATGTTTACCTGTATTTTTTTAATATTTTTAGAGGTGAAATTAAATAGCAAAAAAAATTGGCGTCATTAAACATCTGATGATGGGCTTAGTGAAAATGGGCTAGGCCCTTTTTGCCTTATAATAAAATTTTTTTTTTTTTTTTAATAATTAAACACCTCTTATATAAAAGAAACAAAAAAAAAAAAAAAAAAAAAAATATAAGAAAATGGGGGGGTTTTTTTTTAAAATATTTTAATAATTTTTAGACTCGTTTGTTGTACCGAGTTTCTGGACTTGCCATACCCGCCTTTGGCCGTGACCTAGATTTTAACATCTAAACTCACCTGTCCTGACGGCCTAAGGCCTACAACCATACGTAGGCGCTTGATAATCTCTGTGGGTTTATGCCTTCAGTAACGGCACCCTGCGCCTAGTTTAACTGTTTTTTTTTTGAATTTTTAAGCAAACTTTTTTTTCCTTTTCCGGCGAAATTTCCAAAAAAGGGTAAAAAGCTTATTCGACAAATTAAATTTTTAAAATATAACCTAAGAGGGAAGGTGGAATAGGTTTACCCATGCTTCGATACTAGTGTTTTCATTTAATTTGAATTTAACCGAAATATTATAGAATTAGTAAATTACTTTTGATGGAAGCTGATGCCATAAGGTAACCTTCGTATTCTTTCGTCCAACCGATTGGGCATTCTTTCATGGCAGGGAACATGATATGTTCGGATTTTGAAGCAACTTTGCATATTGAGCACACCGAACCACTTCTCGCAAGCGAAGAAGGCCTAGCCTCTTCTCTGCAACAGCAAGAAATTTAAGTTTGAGCTTTACCAAGAACCCATTTTTAGGGTTTAAGTTTAAGTTTAGATTGACCTCAATAGCCTTTACTCTTGAGAATTTAGTACCACAAATTCAAGGGGTTAACATATTAATATTTTAAGCAAAATAACTGGTTTTAGGTTATATATATAACTTGGCGTTCGTTTCATTTGTTTTCTACTCAATTAACATTTAAATTAAAAACAAATGTGCTTTTTTATATACATATTTAAATAGCAAAACAATATTACAAATAAGAAAATAAGGATAAAAAGGAAAAAGGGCAGTCTGTGAAGGAAATGTATTTTATTTTGTTTTTATTTTTTAATATAAAAAAATTTGCAAACTGCTTTCATTAAGGAGTTAGAATTTTAGTTTTTTTAAAATTAGATATTTTATGATTTTAAGTTTTGTGGTCAAAAAGTGCCCTTTCTGCATTTTCCCGACAAATGATTATAGTAAATTAAAAAATTTTCTAATGTATTGAGATTAAATTTTGTTAATATTTTGATTATTTTCGATCAGATATAAATTTCATCTGCTAAAAATTTTAAAATGTGTTGAATACTTATTTAATAGTATCATTAATATCTTTCCACGTTTTCTATATATTTTAAATACTGTAATTTTTTTTTGAATTAACATGCAATGCCAATTTATTACAATTTTTTAAATTTGGTTAAAACGGCCGTTTAAAATAAAAAAATAATTACACATTGTATCAACTTTATTTAATTTTAAAAAATTCAATATATTTTCAAAAAACTACCTCTTCTCAACATAATAAAAATAGGGTACATAATAAAAAAATAGAACAAACTTTACTTCAAAATAAATTTAATTTACTAAATTATTAATTTCAAACTCGATTCTAATATTGATTAGACATCAAAACATAAATTTTTAAAATTTTAATCAAACATGATGAATTTTAGAAATATTAATAATACCTGTATTCTGAATTTGAACGATCATTTGCAGCTGTAACTCTACGAGCTGGTATACCAAAAGGATTTCTTCGGTGAGCAATTATTTCGTCGTGTATCTAATTTATTTAAAAAAATTTAAATTCGGAAAAACAAAACCTCGTGAGGAAAATTTATGACAATTTAAAAGATAATCGCAGAAAAGACTTGGAATGTATATTTTAGACAACATTTAAAGAAAACCTCATACCATACACAGCCTCAAGTCATAAATTAGGCTTATAAAACATTAAAAATATATAAATCCACCATTTTTGTTAGCACGTTTAAAAATTTTTGTTTTTTTTTGCAAAAATTTGTTTTCCTACACTCTCTAAACAAAGAAGAAAATACTGTCTTGAGTTAATATTTTAAACAAAATTTTGCCATTAAACTAAGAGGTGTAAAATAATTTTAATCATAAAATTAATCTATAAATGCAGAATACACATTTGTTTTTGGAAACTAAGTTATTTTTTATACAATTTGACAAAATAGAAAAAAACACTTTTTTTTACAAATTTGACTTTGAACGTGCCCTGCCCTAAGATTAAAATTTAAAGAAAAGACCTGCCGTTTTGAACGACTTTTGCGCCTTGGATTGTCTTCTGAATCCTCGCTGTCAACGCTATTGTCGTCTCGACGCTTTTTATCATCGTTGTTATTGTTGTTGCTGAAAACACGGATTCGATATTCAGTGCCGTATATTTTGGCGAAGGATTGGAACCCAGGGACGTGTTCTTTCCACGTTGGTCGACTAGGGAGACAGAGAAAATTGGAACCACTATTACCTTGGTTGTAATGGCCACCGGCGATAAACCCTGGTCGAGTAAATAACAGTAACCATCTCAAATATAAATGTATTAATTGCTATATTGTTTGGCTTAATTTTTGATTTTGCATTGCTTTAATTGTAATTTGCTTATGTTAAAATTAACATTTGGGTCTCAATTTCCTAATATAACCCTGTGGTATAAGAGTTTCCTCCAGATATTTTTTCCATTAGGGGACAGATTACACGTCACAGCTTTGCCTCTTTTAACTTAGAGCAGGCCCAGGAGAGTTAAATGAGGTTTTACCAGCGCTGGTGACCTAGGTTATTACCTAGGCTCTCAGAAAAATAGACCGGCTTTTGGGTACGTTGGCGGTCACTCAACTAATTACTAACCAGGCTCAACGCTGCTTAACTTCATGTGTTAAACAACAAAGTAAACATACGCTCAATGTAGTCCGACACAAATTTCTACATTTTGACACATATAGAGGCGCCATGCCGGTTAAGGGCTTTGACTCTTTTAACCCGAGCAAAACATCTTATATTGCCGACGAGAGAAAGATTTGCTCGCACGCCGACAACTAGGTAAGCCTAAGATTTAAGAGCTTCGAAGTTGTTGATAGTTTTTAAGATTTTAGCCCTAAAGGTGACCCATTTCGCAACTTATGATAAAAATGAAACAGGGTGTGATGTCCCTAGAGATCACGGATAAAAGGTTAGAAAAATTGTATCTATCAGATTAATTGGAACCTAATGGATATAATATTTCCATTCTAAGAGAATGCTGGGCTGTGTGGAAAAACCAGAAGGCAACCAAGCAATAATGCGATAAAGCTTAATTACCGTCGTAAACTTTGGTAGCACCCTTGCGACATTCACTTCGGCCCCAGCGAGTATAGACGGTGACAGTTTGGAAGATGGGTTGATTAAGATCCGATGTTGAGATCGTGGGTACGATATTTTCTGAACGAGGTCAATAAATACTTTAGCAATGTTTGATTTTATATTAATAATAAAAACATCTAACTAAAGATAAAATGAAAATGTTCAACTTCCTATTACATGATAAGATAAGAGTGATTAAAATCCGTAAAGTCTTTAAATAATTTTTGCCTATTTAATATAACCCGGGTACGCAATGCTTTTGAATTAGAATAAAAGTTTTTTTAACCTTTAGCCATTGTTATATTCTAGAGATTTTATGCTTGCTTGGGTTTTTTGCAAAAAAGTTTTTTTTTATCATTTAATTTTCTTAAATGCGATTTTAAATACTTATATAGTTTAACATCTACATACTATTAATAAAATACTTACTCTTGAACGATTTGTCCGGAAAATCGATCTGAGACCAATCCTCAGGCATGTGACATGCCTTCTCACAATGCCCTGGTTTTCCTGGAAGCCCTGGCAACCCGGGTTCTCCAGGGACCCCGGGTGGCCCGAGGGGTCCATCTTTGCCGGGCCAGCCTGGCGCGCCTTCATCGCCCTTCGGTCCCGAGAGTCCGTCTTTCCCGTTTCGGCCATCAGCGCCGGGTCGACCCGGTTCACCTGGCCATCCGGTTAAACCTAATCAAGTAAGAGTGCAAATGGAATAATAAGTGATAATATGAAGTATATGATTGGATAGTACAGTATTCGAGCTATTTAATAACACAGGTCAACAAATATTTATGTCAGGAACGTGAATTTAATGAAAACATAAAAGAATGCTTCCCCATGATGGCCTAATCTCATATATGTTATTCGTTCTTAGTTTTTTCCGTCTTTGGCTCCTTAGATCCGTTTATAACGGAAAATGGCCTTTTTTACCAAATTGACAGATCTAAATATACCCTACAAAGAAAAAATTTAAAAATCTTTTCTTTCATATTAAAATCCCTTGTAACTTATATTTTTAATCACAAATAATGGAAATTTTTTTTATTAATATATCAAGCTCTTAAATCGGCATTTAGATAATACAAAATATTTCGCGTCCAAACTTAAATACGACACGATATATTATCGGTTTTTAATGAAAATATTATTTGAAGTTTAAATTTAACAGTTTAATTATTGTGTATATGCAAAAATAAAATTTCAATTTATTTTTGTTTTTGAATCTTTTTAGGTTTTATAACTTTTTTTTTAAATTTTCAATGTTTTTAACTGACTAACTAAGTTTGATTAGGAAAAACGGCAAACGGATTTGAAAATCCCTAAGATGGCAGGTTTGATCTCTGTAGTTAACTCAAAACTCTCAAAAAATTGTTTACCTGTGTAATATCCCAATTGTATGGATTCTTTTTAAATCTGTGCAATTTAATATTAATTATAACGATAAAAAGATTCATTAATTGAAGAAAAAGCGCTAAAAATAAACTCAAAATTATTTAGCATCAAACCTTTATCACCGGGTGCCCCAGGTGCCCCATCCTTTCCCGGTTTTCCAGGCAAGCCTCCGTCTCCTGGCCATCCAGGTTTTCCCGCTTCTCCAGGTAGGCCAGAATCGCCCTTTAAGCCCTATAATAAAATTAAAATTAAATATGTAGTTTTGCTAACATTTAAAGTAAACTAATTTGCTAATTACTTAGTTTACATACTATGTATATTTGTTAAAAATTGGTTATTGTTGTCTCAAAATAAACTATTTTATGTCTATAAATAATCAGTATCAAAAATCTAAAAATTAAATATAGAAGCTATATAGTTTGACAAATAAAATGAATTACTGGCAATCCAGGAAGACCCGATTCACCGTCCTTTCCAGGCCACCCAGGTTTACCTATGGGTCCAGACTCTCCTGGGTTCCCTGGAAATCCGTCTTTTCCATCTTTACCCGGTGGTCCAAGTAATCCCTAGAAAAGAGAATTATTTTAAACTTTTTTTATCACACATATCGCCAAAAATATCTATCCAAATGCTTTATTTGAATTAGTTGACCCTTTTTCGCTCTAAAGTCGAATCTATATCACTTTGTTAAAAAAAAATGCAAAATTTTGGCAAGTGCGCTGCACTAAGAATTTGTGATAAAAATGCATATAACATTATTTAAGATGCCATTTTAGTTTTGCTGAAAAACAAATTAATAAAAAATCATTTATAAAGATAAGAATTTTACCCGAGATTTTTATATTTGAGTGTGGCTAACTAAATTTTTTGTAAGATTAACCTAAAATAATTTAGATTATACTGAACATAATAACAGGCTTTTACCGACAAATTTATTAAATGTTCAAATTTTTATAATGAATTTTGGATTAAATTCCTGCGGTAAGATTTGAAAATAAGGAAAAAAATTTTATTTTTTTTTATCGTAAAAGATCATCTTTTTCCCGACCAAGAGTTAACATCAATCGATATGTCATATATAAATGAGATAGGCCACCAAATTAATATATAAAAAACATTATATATACCTGCTCTCCGGGTACGCCCGATTGTCCATCTTTTCCCGGCCACCCTGGTGCCCCGGGAAGTCCATCTTTTCCCGGTAATCCATCAACACCATTGATTCCGTCTTTGCCGGGAAATCCGCTTGGACCCTGAAAGTTTGGGAAATTATGTTACAATATTATAGTATTTGTAAATGAATAAAGTACAATCTAAAATAAAAATTGTTTATTATATATTAATCCTGATTAAATTAATAACACCGGGCAACAACATTTGGGCCACCTTAATCATCATTTATGGCAACTATCGTTTTTGGTCGAATTTTTGGTGCTGATGAATTTAAATTTTAGCCAATTCCTCAGATTTTTAGTTATAAGGTGCAAAATAGCGATATTCCTATGTTGTATTTTGGGCTTTATATATAACCTATTGATCGTAACAAAAGTTCAAAAACATATTTAGATTACAGAAACATTTAATATTAACGTAAGGCGTTAAATTTTTTTAATAATATTTAATTTTATTTTTCGTTTTTGTAAAATTAGTTGTTTTCGTCATAAAAATGTCTTTTGATTCTAAATATTGAAAGTAAATCGCTAATAATTTTGAGATATAACCTTTTAGATATGTTTTTTTAAAAGTATTTAAATATGCCAATTTTTTTTTTTTGGAAAATTATAGTTAAAGAAATTTCGTGGATTTATTAAACTTTGAACACAATAAAATAAATGGAGGCATTGAGTAAAAAATTAAACCCGGGATCGTTATAGCAAAGAAATTTTCCATAAAACCTAGTGAAAATTGTTTATGTTGTTTTATTTTGTTGTCCAGTTGTTTTTCAATCAGTTTTAATCTATTTGACATAACTCTACTAATTAAGAGTAAAAAAGCAATTTTTCCTTTAAAAGGTTCTGCCAAAATTAATATACACGCTTTCCAAAAATTTACTAAAAAAATTTGTTTGATAAAGTTAATTTGTGGTATGCGAAGATAATAATGATTTGCGAACATTATACCGAAGATCCAGGCTGGCCCGATTGACCAGGCAGGCCTTCCATTCCTTCTTTCCCAGGTTGTCCGTCTAAGCCAGGCGATCCATCGTGCCCCTTTTCACCCGTGGATCCTGGTTCACCGACTGGGCCCTACAAAATAAAGTTATTTTTTATATTAAATATGTTTTATTTTAGCAATCTGGTTAATTAAGAAAAATGTATAAAGGAACAGCATAACACTTAAAATATGTTTCGACCAGTGCTGGGAAAACAATGAGCCAAAAAACTTTGGCTCATTTTTTTCCCTAAAACATAAAAAAAGAAAGGGGCTACAAATAAAGGGCCAAAATAAGAAATCAAAAAAAGCCCTTACTTAAAAAAGGGGCAAAAAAAAACCCACAAAAAGTGGCTCTTAAAAAGAGCCCCAAAAAACCCATTTTATGTTTTCCTTATAATAATTTCGAAAAATTTTGATTTTTTCTTTATAATAATGATGGGTGGGTTAGTTTTTCTTAAAGCTCATAGGAGTTTTTTGTGAAGAAAAGGGGCTTTTTTTAAACATCCTTTTCTTTAAGCAAGAAAAGGGGCTTTTCTTTTGCCATGCCCACGAGTTTGTAGACATTTGGGGAAAAAAACTCAAAAACTTGTTAAAAAAAAGCCCATTAAGTTTTTTTTCCCAGCCCTGGTTTCGACATGTATTAATATATATATTGTAGCATATGTAAATAATGATATAGCCAAAATTTGTGAAGTTTTGCATTTGCAAACTAGAAAGTAGGTGCAATGCTATATATATCTTTGGGAGGTTCTTTTTTAAACCAAATGAAAATATTAAAAAGATTTTATTTATAAGATAAACAGCATTGTTAAATATAATTAATAAATCATAAACAGGAAATATATTGTATTTATAGGAAAGAAGTAATTAAAATAATTTAAAAAAAAATTAATAAAAATATATATTTACTAAATTTTAGAGTCTTCTGGCCATGTATTTTTACAAAGAAAATAATTATTTTTCAAAACTATTGAATTTTTTTGCCTTATGTGTAAAACTCGGTGAAATAAAATTATTTTTAATTAGTTTACCAATATGTTTAAAAATTTTCAAGGCTTCAGGACCAAATGATCCAGAGGTTGTGGCAACAATTGGTATAAAAATGTCGGAATTCAAAAAACAATATTTTCTTGTCTTTAAAATTTCGGCATTTAAAATTGTATCAAAACTATAATTTGAGGGGCCAGAGGATCAACACAGGTGAAACCCCAAAATAAAGGTTTTCCCTCAGAGAAGGGAACAAGGGTTTTTCCATCCGGTCTTTAAAGATAAACCAGGTTCTAAAACACACGGTACGTTAGCCTTTTTAAAAAAAGTGGCGATAATGCAATTAACCTTATTGTGTCTCCTAATTTTTGAATTCGACAAACAATGTACGGGATGTTGCCGACCAAAACTATCGGTGAGAGTCTTGTTTGAAACATGCTTGTAAATAAAGAGCCAGCCAGCTCTTAAAAAGGATTTTTTAAGGGCTTTTCTACTAAAGAGGCCCACACTTAAAGGGCCAAAAAATAAAAATACAGTTTTTGAATAAAAAAGGGCCTATTTAAAAAGTCCCACTTTTTTAGCAAATAAGGGGCTTTTAACTAAAGGGTTTTGGGGGCTTTATATAAGCTCATTTTTTTGTTTTTATTAAGAAAAAATAAAGGTTTTTAGCTTTAGTAAAGAAAATTAAGATATACGCTTTATTTTTGTGTCTTTTTATAGTTAATTTTTCTAATCTTTTAATATTGATGAGAAATGATATATTAGTTCAGCCAAAAAATGGGGCTTTTTTTGCTTATTTTGGAAAGGGCTATTTGTTGATTTTTTTCGGGGCTTGTTATAATTTTTACTATAAGCTTCCCTTTTGGCCAACGTTTTTTTCGGCACTGGTATGAAAAAGTATAGCGATTCGATTTTTTTTTTAATTTATTTGGGAATAATGCAATTTTTTTATACAAATACTAAAAGAAGTTGTACTTGTATTGCAAAAGAATGAATAAATAAATGCTTTTCGATAAATAATAAAACCTTTGTAAACTAAACCAACATGAACAATTTTGGCTATTTTTACTTCTATTTACAAATATCTCTTCAAATTTTTCTTAATCTTTTAAATTTATTAATTGTATCTTTGCGCCGAAAATTATTTTAAATTCTGTTAAAATAAAGTTACTATCCGCCATTTAAATTGTCTACAACCAGTTATGAATATTTGCGATAAGAAAAAAAATGTTTACTCTATCTCCCGGTGGTCCGGATAAGCCATCGCGTCCTGGGTTACCGGGTTGGCCCGGCTCTCCATCCTTGCCCGACCAACCTGGCAGTCCTTCTTTCCCGTCAACTCCAGGTGGACCTTGATCACCCTAGAGGATTAAAAAAATGTATTAATTTTTAAGAAAATGACTTCACTCCTTAAATATTTGAAACACGAATTTAGGCAAACTTATTACACATTTTGTAAGTTTTACAAAAATTTGATTGTAAATAGATAGCATCATGTTAAAAACAAAAAATTCCGTAATAATATTTTTTTTTTGCTAAATAAATTTTAATCTGAATTTTTTGCAAACCCGCTTGGCAAGTTAACTTAAAAAATAGCAATTTATATAAATAAATAAAATTGTTAAGGGCACGTGCAAAGTGAGTTTTTATTTTCGTAAAATTTCAAAATTTCTGAAAATTTTAAAAATTTTATTTTTTTCAAAATTTTTTAAAAAATTTTTTATTTCAGAAAAAGCATTTTATGTGTATAAACCAAATTTGGAAACTTTTTTAAAATTTGCGTTTTATTTCGAAATAAAATTTTTCAAAATTTTGAAAATTTTACGAAAATAAAAACTCACTTTGCACGGGCCCTAACATGTATTTAGAAATATAATTTATATTTAATTTACCTCCAACCCTTTTTCACCTGGTAAGCCTGGTGGACCAGGTAAACCAGGTAAGCCGTCATTACCATCACGACCGGGTATTCCAGGAATCTTTTCGAAAGCTGCTACCCCAGGTTCACCCCTATCGCCCTAATTTTAGAGTAAAGTCAATATTCTATGATAAACCTCTTCATCATTATTTTCCCAGGACACATTTGAAAGAAACTTTTGTTGCAAAACAGCAGAAATTTTGTTTTTATGTTTATCAAACACAAGGAGAAAAAATTGCATAGCCGTTTAATTTTTCCAGCAATTGTGTTTAGGAAGATAAGCGCAAGTTATGTTCTATATTACAAAAAGTTAGATTTTTGTTAATTCGTTCAAAGTATTAATGTTACCAATTTTAATTTTATACACAAATACTTTTGCTAAATAATCGAAAAAAATTGAGATTTTAATTTTTATGAAATGAAACTGTATTCATATAGATCTATAAATGCACAATAGAACATATATTTTTTAAACTGGTTATTTTAAAGCCACGGTCAAATTGAAGTTTTTTCGCAAAAAAGAGGAAATTTGGCTTTTGTTATACAAGAATGGAGAATAATACAATCAAAGTAATAACGCTGTGTTTAAACTACAGGATATACATCGAAATCTTTAAATAAAAATTATTCATTTAATATACTAATTATATCTAACTTAATGAGTTTGGATCAATTTTATACACGTTTAGTTTTGTATGAATGTAATGAGCTATATTTATAGTTTCACCTCTATTTAATCTACTTATTGACTTAATGTCAACTTTCTACATAATAATAATAATAATATAACCCATTTTTTTAAAGGTAGTCGAAAGTCAGCTATCATTTTATTATCACAAGAAAAACGTAAAAATAGAATATTTAGCAAATTTTCTTAAGTCGATTATTGTTTATTGTTTAAAAATATTGCTAAATATTTTTTGACACTGTAAATTTTAGCGAAAATCATCAGAATACTTAAAACAAAAAATAATAATACATTTTGATGTCTATAATTATATTCTTCCATTTCGGGACAAGATTGTTGGCCAAATTTAATCATTTTATTTTGGAAATATGACACGAGTTTATAACAAAATATTGTAAAATTTATTCGAATAATTCATGAATAGTTAATTAATTAAAAATAATAAAAATCAAAGTTTCAATTAAAAAATATTCCGAGTTTTAAAATAAAATCATTTTCTGTGTTGAATAAAAATTATTTATTATTTATAGGCAAATTTAAAAAAATTATACTAAAATTGATTTTTTCAAATTACAAATTTTTGAGTCCCATCTGTGTTTTTTCCCAAATTCTTAATGCTTATAACAGGCGTAAAAATTAGAGTAGAAACAAAAAAAGGTAATAAAGATAATTGTTTTAATCTGTTTAGTTTTTATTCCTAAAATATTTTTTGCAATTTATGCGAGTGTAGAGTTGAATAAGGGCTTTTTAAACTTAATTATAAAAAATCTGGTAACAACAGAAAATCAAAAAAAAATATCTTGCTTTATTGCCCATTATTGAGTATCATGGACCATGGTTTCATAAATTAGTACGTTATTCTTTAAATAGATTTTTTTTTTGTTTTTTTTATTACTTTTGGTCCAGGAAGACCGGGCCAACCTTCTTTTCCAGGTGGTCCGGGTAAACCATCTTTCCCATCCCATCCTGGCTTTCCTGGTTCTCCTGGGGGCCCTTGGGGTCCTTTTGGGCCTCGTTCGCCCTATATTAGTAAATGACATGCCACTATATCATAGACAAAACTTAAGCTTACATTTGTACATTGATTCAAAAAAAATTAATTAAACTAATTATAAAGCTTAATGTTAATCGAAATAATTCTAAAGAAATTTGCAAAAAAAAAAATAATTCATAAAATTTAGTTCCAAATTATAATTTCTTATATATATATTGATATCTTTTTTTTATTTATTCATACCAAGATGCCTTTTTCGCCAGGTGATCCATCCATGCCTGGGGGTCCGGCCTGACCCGGTGTCCCTGGCCGACCGTCGTGCCCGTCCTTACCTGGCCAACCTGGTGGACCGCGGAGTCCAGGTGGGCCCTTATAAAAAATTATAATTGTCTTTTATTAGTACAATATGAAAAAATAGCATATGGTAGGTCGGAATGTGTGTGTAAAAATGATTTAGAGCCTGAATCTTGGATTTAATTTAACTGCACATATGTTTGAATTCAACAAAACCTAAATTCAATCATTACACAGGTCGACAAATATCAATGTCAAAAAAAAGTTTATGAAAATATCAATGAATACATCCCCATTATCGCCTTATCTCATATATATTTTCCGGTTTTTGTAGTTTGTTCCTCGGCTATTTAGATCCGTCAATATCAAAAAATGGCCTTTTTTGACCAAATTGACAGATTTTGCGACCTCGAAAATACACCTAAATAAAAAAATTCATTTTTTTTCTCATATAAAAATCCCTTATACCTTATATTATCATCTCAAATAATAATAGAATTTTAAAGTATGTTAACCTATTAATACATCAAATTATTATAAAATATATCTGGCCCCCAACCTTATAATGACCAATTTAATATCGGTTTTAAATAATATTCAAGGTTTGAATTTAAACTGTTTTAAATACTAAAATATTTTTTTGTTTTTGTGTTTTTTTGGGTTTACGTTTTTTTCTGAAATTTTTGTATGTTTATAGCTGATTTATTTAGCTTGATTAGAAAACGGTTAACGGGTTTAAAAATTCCTAAGATGGCAGGTTTGATCTCTGTAGTCAGCTGATAAATTTCAAAAATTTGTTGACTGTGTTATTTGACCTTACAAGATTAATTAGGCAGGTAAAATATTTAGCGAAATATGGAGTAAGTTCAATAAATTAGGGCCCATAATGTTACGCTAATTTTATTTTAGTTTTTAACAATGTACATAAATTTGGAGTTGACTTAACTTTTAATTTCTAAAACTCTTAATTATCCGAGATTTTTTATAAAATTAGGCAATAATTTGATTACTCGTTCTCCATTTTTGCCATCAATCCCATTCTTCCCGGGCCATCCGTTCTTGCCATCCAAGCCGTCTTTCCCGGGTTGTCCGTCTTTTCCTGGATACCCATCTTTGCCCGATCCTCCTGGAGGACCTCGGAGTGGATTACATTTGAAACCTTTGCAATGACCACCTAAGTAAATTGTTTGACAAAAATTATAATAGGATAAAAATGTAAGTAGATCCAATTTCAAAATTTT
The DNA here is from genome assembly GCA_030555515.1 of Acutogordius australiensis. Lineage (NCBI taxonomy): Eukaryota > Metazoa > Nematomorpha > Gordioida > Gordea > Gordiidae > Acutogordius > Acutogordius australiensis. Next base: position 32,128,933 of record CM060244.1, on the reverse strand, counting down.
AATAATTTATTTAATCGTTAACATAATGTTTAAGAGAATTAAAAATAAATAAGAAATGAAAAATAAAAGATATTTTGGTAACACAATCATTTCTTATTTAATTTTTATTCTATATAACATTATGTTTTTTGACGAGTTGATGAATTAATAAAGTTTTAAAATTTTAATCTTGTTATTTTATGTTGTTATATCCAATTTATTGATTCTGATACTAGTGAAAAAAATTTAGCTTTGCACTGAAAATGGTATTTTCAAACGATGGTATCTACAACACAGTCAAACAGGTTGAAAAAAACGACTAATTTTAAAACATTCATGTATAATACCAATATCTTTACATAAAAAAGTTAGCCTAAATTATGGATTAAACTTTGCCGATGCCAAATATTTGAAATTTTTAAAAAGGTCCTTTAAACTAATTAAAAATGATGAATGCATACCAGGTGAGGGAAAGGAAGTTGATTGATCCCAGTTTTGTGCGATATCAGAGCCAATGTCACCTTGGAAATCGACGTTGCCGCCTTCCTGGCGCTTGTTGAGCGAGTAAAGCGTGTAGGATTGCGATCTGAAAAAAAAGAAATAGGTAAAAAATTAAGCTAACGTGACAATTCTGTCCCCACTTGCACGAACAATTTTCTCAGTTAACGGACATGGGAATGGAGCCATGCTTAATTTTAAGGGCCATTATCTACGGATGTGTGTCGCTTACCTCATGGCAGGAGTTTAACGGTAAACATTCCATTTAAAATATTGTGCCGATATACCATAAATTTGCACCAAAAATTGATGTGGCTAACTACATAACGGCTTAAATCACTTTAAACAAAGCGCATTCAAAAAAAATAAAATTTTCAAAAAAAGCGATGTAGCCATCTAGCCTCTAAATTTTCGAGATAAATAACTGCAATTTTGTGAGCTTATGTTAGGTAGTCTCTCATGAAAAAAATCACCTTTGCCTCGAATTTCGTTCTTCGCGTCCACTTAACGTTTCGTCGCCGTCTTGCTTGACCTCCTTGGACTCTTTGTGTGACGAGGTTACGACCACAACTCTGTCATTTCCTCCTCCATCCTCCTGTCTCAGTGTTCGGCTTGACCTTTCGCTCGGCTGTTCACTAAACAAGTTTTAAATTTAAAAATATTAAGTATCAATGTTAATAAAGATTGTCTAGTCTCCTATCAAACCTGGCCGTGATATTTTGGTCCGGCTCACTACAAAAATCTTTAACTACCGACCTAGCCCGGAATTTGGGTTTTTATTTTACCTGGCCCGAAAAAAATTTATAAATTCGACCCGGAAATTTTATATTGCAAGCTTTACATTTTTTTTGCCATTAAATTATCAATAAATAAAGAAGTAGTAATCTTTATCGCGGTAATAAGTTTATCATTTTTAGTTATTGTTAACAATAGTTAAAAAAATAAGGCAAAATAAGATATAAAAAACAGCCGGGCCCGTTTTTCACGGGCGTGTTTCCGGGTCCGACTTTGATCTAATTCTGGGAATTGAGCAAATTTATGGTAGCAAATTAATTCTCCAACAACTATAACCGTTTATTATAGTCCTGAGATTTTAGAAATTTCGATTTACAGTGCTGGCCACTATAAATTGGCCAGTGTCAGAAAAAAAATGATCATGGTCACATATAATGTGGCCATCGACCACAATTTTTTGATCGTGATCACAAATAAAAATATTACGTAATTAATCACAATCACAATTGATTGATCACGATCACAATTAAATGGCCAAGATGATGATTTCACTAAGTTGTGTGATTATTTTCCAGACATTGGCCAATTTATTGTGGCCATAAAGACATTGTATACCAAATTATTAAAACCCTACGAAGCACATGCTGACATTTGAATAAAAACAATTGTATTGCGTACGGTGTTAAATCATATGTTCGTGGCCTCCCTACCGTACTATCCCGACTCGATTCAGCTGGCTGGGGAGATGAATGCGTGCTTCCAGCAGTAGCTGAGACTTTTTCAATCTGTTCTCGCCGCTGCTTTTCCCCGAAATGTTCGGCTATAATGTTTTGGAGGGCCGGCGAAGAAGAGCGCAGCGTCGTTTGACGCGCGGGGTGTGTGAATCTCGTGGGCAGGGGATATAGCTCCACCGGGTGGCGTACGAAAATGCTAGGAGCCACTGGACTTTGGGCGTGCTGCTTGACCAGGTCTTGCGACCTTGGAATTTATTTAAATTAATTTATCATTTTTAAGATACCGAAAATTTATTTGGGGTATACTCGCAAATAAAACTATTGTTCGCGGTCGGAGCTCGGCCGAGTCTTTCATGAGAGATTTTTAACTCTTAAATGTGTTTGATGCATAAGAATAAGAGCAAAACTTGTTAAACCATGAAGAACAATTATTAAAACTTTATATAAATCATAAAAAAGAAATACCATATAATAAAATCTCCTATATATTTTTTTTGGCAAACAGCCATAGCCATAAGTTATCAAAAATCGCAAAAATTTAAATCTATTGATAACGCTTTTAAGTCGCGAGTGGTAGGGTGAGATTTGTAACGCGAATGGTGCTTTAAACCTCTAAAACTTCAATAGTTTTAGAGCTATGATTTTTATTTATTTATTATTTTAAAAAAACGTGCTCTTAGTTATAGACTAATATAAGTTATCATTAATGAATATGCAAATTTTAAATGACACAAAGTAGAAAAAAATCTTTTTTCATATTACATTAAATAAATCATAACAATAAATTAAATATATCAATAATATTGATTAAATCGTGTTTTTAGGTCGGGTATATTATAAAAAATTCATGGAAAAAAAATATTATGAAATAAAATTATTTTTGGCTATTTTTCATCTTAAAAACTAGACAATTTACAAAGAAAAAATAATAATTTCTATCATCATTATACAATACAAACATTTTATATACTTAATATGTAATTATTTTGAAATAATAACTAAAAAATAAGGCTGCACCATGTGGAGTCCATACGGACCCCAATTCAATTTCTAAATTCTAAACAAATTTTGTTATTAGAATTAGACCAAATTTTAATTACTAGTTTTGTTTATTATATATTTAAAAAAAAAAGGTCATAAATTTTGGCCAATAATATATATTATATTTGAAGATATTCAAAATACAAAAAAGGGGTCCGTATGGACCCCACACTACCAACTCGCGGGTTAATTAATTCTATATTTATCTAAATAGTTAAAAATTGTTTTTAAATATTTTAAGTTTTTGAGTCTTGCGTATGCAAACCCGTTTTTTTGGCAATTCTACGTTTAAAGGGTAACTCCCGGACTAGGAAAAAATTAATCAACATTTGTAAAAAGATGATACATTTTTTAAAAATTATTTTGAAGATTTATGTATTTCTGCAACACTGTGATCCCTACCTTTCACAAACAGTTATTAAATAAAAGAGTCAAATATTTTTTAAGGTGTAGAGGACATGAATTAGAATTTGAGTCGCGCAACTCTGAGAAGGGTAAATTCCGAATCGTAAAGTAAAAAAAAAATTATATACTTGGAAGATTACCACAATTTTATTTTATATTGCATTTTATGTTAGATATAGACCTGAAATACTCATTTACAACCTTTTAATTATGATTTATAACAATATTGTGATTATTACGTTGTACAAAAATATTGGCTCTCAAGGGATTCTGAGAGCAAGTTAAAAAGTGACAAAATAAAATTACGCAACCTTTGACTACTATCGTAATGATGGTGATGCCTGTGTAGTGGGTGGCCATCTTTATTGACTCGATTTGACATAATGCTGAGGTACTTTTGAGCGACGGCGGTATTATTATTAATAGTATTGAAGAATAATGCCGAGTTATTGTTATTGGCGATGGTTGATGACAACTGTGCCTTTTCGTCCGATTTCAGGGGCGGTATTTTAACTTCGCTTTTAATAACGAGCGGTTGCGTTGACGCAGGAGAGCCAGTTACAGAATCTGGTGAGGCTGCGCGCCTAAGCCTGGATTTTGTGTTTGGATTACCAACTTCTTTCATCTAAATTATACATGGCAAATCTAAAAAAACACTTTTTTGATTAATTGTAAAGTTGGAAATTATTAATTTTGCAAATACCTTATAGAATAACTTTGTTCACTCGACGGGCCAAATTTTTACTAAATTATTATTTAAATGAGAGTTAACCAATTTTACATCCTTTTTCTCCTTAATTACAGTTCATAGCAAATTTTGATTATTTTTATCTTTCTGCTATGTTGAAAGTATAAATTGTATAGGATCGAATATAAGAGTACGTTTACCTTAGTTTCATGTGTATTATTTGGCTCTGTCTCCCTATTGTCGTTCGAATCAACGTGGGATATTGAATGACCCGGTATAAATCGCCCAAAAAGAGTAGTCGGAGCCGATCGGAAATACCGGTAAATGACTTTGGGCCAATTAATCAGGGGTTCCCTTACCTTTTGTGGTAGGAATGTTGCAGCTGTCATCTTTTCTGACCGATACATTACTGGGTCTGGCTTATTACCCTTCAATCCTTCGTTGTTGTTATTTAGATGCAACTCTTGATTACTGCCTTGGCGACTGCCTCCAACTAATTCATCCCCATAATTACTACTAAGCACGGGTAGATTAATAGCTGTCGGGGAGCTCAGAAACCGTAATTTTTGGATGTGCCGCAAGGTTTCTGCCGATCTGAGGTCATCGTGGGCTTCGTGAAAATCACGAGCCATTTTAAGCATTTGGCTGTAGATAAGGACGACAAGAACTATCGAAGATACCGAAATTATTATGGAGATGAGGGGAATATAAGCGTCAAGGTAGTTTGCTCGGTTTTTCGCACCTTTCATCACCGAACTTAACGATGATGAACGGTACGATAAACGCCCGCTACAACAATCATCAACATTATTATTATTACTATTGTAAGTGCCAATAGCATCGACGGCATAGGTATTATGTCTACCTTGCCGTGGCTTACGCGTTTTTTGGCATGCCGCTTTCAGGATTCCCAAAATTCTGGGTGGATCTGTCTTGTTGGCTATTTGTTCTTTGCCCGACGGATTAACATCGGCTTCAAAATTGCAATTTTCGACTTTTAAGTTGCTAGGGTCATCGGGGCCCGGATATTTGTCTGGCGAAACAAGTCCGCATTGCTGCTTTATCATACTCGCTAAGCTACGGTATTCGTCCCTTAGGAGAATATCCCGATCGTAATTTGAGTTGGGAAAAATGTCGTTCGAATTTAATCCTTCGACCGTTGAATTGATGAATTCACTTAAAGGAGTTTCGGTGACTTTGGAATTAATAGAGGATTTTGACAGGCCGTTATTTGCGACCGAGGAATAGGATGGAGGTGGTTTTGGTATATCTTCACGTTTGGGCTGTGTCACTGATTGATTTGCCAAATCCAAATAACAATTTTTTTCGTCTTGTTTTGTGATCTGAGAAAAATTTGGGGTGTTGGGCGAATTAACACCTATTTTTATTGGGTGGCCGTGGTTAACTGTGTAATTATCCCCGCGTCTCATTTCCCCTAAAAAAAGATTGATTCAGAATTTATGCGAAAAATTGAGGTGTATTTACAAATAATAATGGATAAAATTCTAGATTGGTCGAAAAGTGACAAATTTTCAATGGAACTGGACATTATTACAAATAAATACGAATTTATAGGGTGGGCATTAATTATAAGTTATATAAAACCGACATGGTAATTATCTCAATTACATGGAATTTTTAAATGCACATCTACCTTTTGATTTTTGCCCCTGATTAAATTCTACTAATTCCAATGCTCGCCCATTCAATAAGTCAGTCATTTTAAGTAAATTTGCTAATAAATTTTTTTTAATTTGTAAAATCACACCATCTAGTTCTTCCAGGCCCAATCAAATAATAAACGTCCTAATTCATAACAACTTTTAGCGCGACCATCAATTTTTAACATTATCGTGGTATATTTTAATTATGATTGTTTTAAACCAAAAAAGGGATAGTAATAAAAAATTAATCATCTCAAACACATATAATTCCCACGATAAAATTAAAGTAGAATTTCAATAAATTTGATTAAAAAATGGAATTTAATCTTAATTCACCTCACGCAAAGATACTATTCTGTGTAAATTCATGTATAAGATCCGAAATTTGGTAATGGTTAGGAAGAGGAAAAAGTGTGAAAAAAAATCGGAGAAATGTAATTTCAGTTTATTAGGTCAAAACAATTAAATGTCGGGTTTTATAAAACACAAGAAAGTGAAAATTAAATAATAAGTTAAAAAATTAATTGGTGAGGAAATTTCCACATCGCCAATGCAGGCCCATACTAGATGGAGGAGGCCTGTTTTCTAAAAAAATTAATATTATAAAATGGGCATATTTCCATTTTGTGAACCTAGCACACGGCAATAAATATTAGGGATGGGAAAGTTAACCAAAAAAATTTGACTGCTATTTTTGAGTTAATTCAAAATTTATATCGAGACATATCAATGAACTTTTAAAATGTTCTAACTAAGCCATAGCTAAGAGTTAAATTAAAACTTATAATGGGATAATTAATTTCTGTAATAAATAATTATTTATGTTTTGGTTTAATTAATTTAGCTTACTTTTCATTGCATACATCTTTGGTATTTAATATAACATGTTTTTTTACAAATTCAAAGTTTAAAAGACGCATCAAAAAATCATTTATTAGCTCATTGTTTAGAATGACTTTCAAAATATAGCTACTTCTAGTAAAATCACATTTTTATTATATATAACTGAACCTCTAAAATAATTAAGTAATTGTTAATAGATTAAATGTAACCAAAAATTTACTTAATAAATTTGTCCATAGTTGGTGCCCAGACCTATACCATACAGCCAAATTAAATTTTTTTAATCCTTAGTCCATATAAAATTGTGGTTTCTAAGTTTGTAAATCCAGGTTGAAAAATAATTTTGTAAACTTATACTTGGTTAAAATTTTTACATTAAGCGATACCGATCTTATAGTTTCTTAGTTTCTGAAACTGAAATATATTGGCAGCGATGCTTAACGTCTTTAAACATGGATGAAATGAATTAGAAAAGGTTGAGCTTTAAATTAGCGCAAAACGCGAGCTAATGATGTCGCGCTCAGCGATTGCTTCTATTTTTTTCATGAGAATTTAGTTTCCATTTTGTCAAGTTAAGCTCCTCATAGATTTTTAATCTTACACATATAAGGATAATTATGGCTTATGTATAATTTATCGTTCGATTTGTTTAAACATTTATAGATTTATTATACCAAAATTCCGGGTAGGAGGGGAAAAGGATGGTAATCTTAAAATTATGTTGGGCATACAATGGACGCAAATATGTTAGACCTTGACCAATATAGACAATACGGCATTTGTAACTATATTGAGAGCTTTATTACAGATATGGCGCGTCTCTTTATAGGGGAGCAAATTCCTTTTTTTATTTTCTATGCGGGTCAGGTTTGTCCAACTCCCGTTTTAATTGTTAAAAAAAAACGTATCCAATAACATTGTGGAAAAAATTGTTTTATATATCACTCTCATCAGGTCACTATCGTGATGTGTAGCGATCAAAAATAGTGTGGAGTGTTTTTAATTAAAATTGCTTTTCCTAGTTTTTAAGGTGGTTAAGTCAACTTCCATATTGAATCCATATTGTCAATGTGGAAGCAATTAAAAAATGTTAAAACTGTAAATTTTTTAATTTGAGGGAAGTAATTTAAGCTTCATACATAAGTTGCATTCGACTTGGGGACAGCCTTTCTGTTAAAATTAATACGGGTTTGATAATTTATGGACGTGGAAAAAAAATTAATGCTAACGATGGCCTATTTTGAACCAGGGCTGGGAAAAAAAACTAAATGGGCTATTTTTTAACAAGTTTTTGAGTTTTTTTTCCAAATGCCCACAAACTCGTGGGCATGGCAAAAGAAAAGCCCCTTTTCTTGCTTTAAGAAAAGGGGCATGTTTAAAAAAAGCCCCTTTTCTTAAAAAAAAACTCCTAGGAGCTTTAAGAAAAAATAACCCACCCATCATTATTATAAAGAAAAAATTAAAATTTTTGGAAATTATTATAAAGAAAACATAAAATGGGTTTTTTGGGGCTTTTTTTAAGAGCCACTTTTTGTGGGTTTTTTTTGCCCCTTTTCCTAGTAAGAGCTTTTTTTGATTTTTATTTTGGCCCTTTATTTGTAGCCCACTTTCTTTTTTTATGTTTTAGGGGAAAAAATGAGCCAAAGTTTTTTGGCTCATTCTACCAGCCCTGTTTTGAACCCTATTTGGTTTTTAACAATATGATTATTTTAAGTGTTCTGATAGATAGTGTTTAATCCAGGCCTAGGAAAAGTGTGGATCAATGGGAAAAATAGGTTTTTTCGGGCGAAGAAAAAAAGAATTGGCAGATAATTTTTTCGGCATTTTTTCAATGACGTTTTAGCACCTCAGTAGGGCATGTCAAAACTCCAGGAGTCGTGAAGGAGTCCATCAACTCCGGAGTTCCGGGGTTTTATTTTTTTGGAATTTGCTAGTTAACATTTGCTTATTGATTGGAGATATCGGAATTTGTAATTTTATAGTCCAAACTCATTTTTGTTTAATAAATGTAAAAAAATGAAAGATCAGCTAATTATGTATTATTTACATGTACTCACTTGCAAATTTCAAAAATTAACTCAGGAGTTTATGGAATCCTTTCCAATCTCGGAGTTTTGACATGCCCTGCACTCCTGACATGGGCTGTCAGAAATATCATTAGATGGAGAATTTTAGTTGCACATTGTATGCCAATATTAGCTAGGGCATTTTGCAATCGATCCGTTTGGTTTTTGGGGTAAATTAAAATTTTTAATTGATTATGTTTTATAAATTAGTATCAAACACTTAAAAATATTTTTAAAATATCATTTTTACCGGTTTTTAGGTAAATTTAACGAGTGTAATTTGATAAAATTAGTAAAACAATTATCATATATGGGTAGTTATTATAACTTCTGTGCATATACAAGAAGTCAGGACACTCACATGGCCGAATAAATGCCCGGCACCTATTAAGCGATTTAGCCAAGCTTATAAAATAAAAATGTTGATTTCGAATGTATAAAAAATGTTTGTTTACCTAAGTATGATAAAATAAAGTTTTTTTTGACTAATTTACTACTTCAGGTAATTATTGCAATAAAATTTTCATTTTTTGTCACATTAAAATTGCTAAATTAAATTAATAAAAAAAAATCCTTAAGGTGTTTTGATACTCATTATAAAACATAATTCATTAAAAAAAATATTTAAACCCAATTTTAAACGCGACGGATTATATCCTGCCGTGTCGCGTACTACAACATATGTAAAATGTAGGGAAAAAATACTTCTAAGCAAGTATAAACTTTAATTTTTATCCAAGCTGGGGTCTGTCTTTATTGCATACTTAATAGGGAATTCAGAGCAAACCGCATGTAATCAGTATGACTAAAAGGTGTCTTCGAGTGGGTCCCATATTCATTATCAAAACCCTTAATTAAAAAAAAACATTCATATAAATTACGCTATCTATCGAATAATATTTAACTAAAAGCCATTACACAGATACAAACGGCCTAATAAATTTGTTGTCTTTATATTATTAATTCTGATCATCATAACCGATTCGAATCAAATCATCAAAAATTTTCAATTGTCATGCGTTTTTCTTAAAAGGACAAACTCAAAGACCATAAGAAAAAGTTAGGCTGGGAGAGGGAATAGAGCAATGGTGATGGACTTCATAAAATATAGAGGGGCATATTTGGCTGCGGCTGGGAAAAAATTTTACAGACAAAAAAAATACATTTGATTAACATTAAGATGGCTAATGTAAAAAAACTTTGAAATTTTTATTGGGCATATCTGAAAACGGCTAAATCACATAAATCCTCATTTTTTTTGTTAGCTTTAAATTTTTTTTTATAAAATTAGTATTAGTCGCAGCCATTAATACGTAAAAATTCAAAAATTTTGGGTTTCTTAATGCAAAATTCGTTGCTGTTTATATTTATTAAAAAGATTGGAACGGGTTAGGTAGAAAACTAGATGGTTTGGAAATCGAATTGCCAAGCCATCATGAAAGTCGACAAGATAACCTGGCAAATAATAGCCTGATTTAAGAAAAGGGGCGGCGGTGGAGGTGAGCCAGCAATAATAAAAATAACTTAAGCGCCGGAAAAAGTAGCACGCGCCAGGTTTGACTCCTAACTCCCACCTCACCTATCAAGTTACGGGGTTGTTATATAGACGTGATACTTCTGTGTCCTAATTCAACAGCCGATAATTAAGCTTTTGACATTTGGTCCTTTTCTCTCCTCGAATGAAATTATTTTAAATTAAGTTCAATGGAAAAATTAGCTTTAAACGGGGTTCGATATTTTTGATTTATATAAATAAAAGCATCATATATGATATGGTTTTTGCACGTTACAATTGATTAATGACTCATGTATTTTTTTTGAATTGTAAAAATTATTTTAAATAACAAAATTGAATCAACAATATGACAAAAATAAAGCAGCCAAAAGAGGTTTGCTCTATATGGTATGTCTAAAATAAGCAAACTCCTGAAACCTTACCGAATTTGATGGTTTAAGAATTAAATAAAATCACTAAATAAGGAACATTAATAAATTGTTGCTAAAATTGTCGCAATATTCTTCAATTTCAAAATTTATTTGATTTTAAAAGCTTAACAAAATATATCCTTTTAATATATCGGTGAAAGCCTAGGTCCAAATATTTAGAAACAACAGGTTAACACCACCCGTTTTCAAAAGACCTTAATACCAAATTGTACATTTCTAATATTTTTTATTTAAAATGTCAGGCACAATTAAAATTTTTAACCAGCCTGACTTAGTCCATTTATTATACAATAAAAAAACAACTGGGTTTGAGGTTTCCCCCATGCCTTTCCATAGGTGCGCCATACCCGCTTACGGCTTTGGCTCTTTTAACTCGAGCAAAGCAATAAATATTGAAACGGGCTAAATCGCACGCCGGAGACCTAGGTGTTAGCCTAGGCTTTTACTTTAGGCATATCGATTAGCCCCAATTGCCTAAACAGTTCAGCTGCTTTAAAATGGTTGCAACCAGGGCTGGGAAAAAAAACTAAATGGGCTTTTTTTTAACAAGTTTTTAAGTTTTTTTTTCCAAATGCCCACAAACTCGTGGGCATGGCAAAAGAAAAGGCCCTTTTCTTGCTTAAAGAATAGGGGCTTGTTTATAAAAAGCCCCTTTTCTTCAAAAAAAAAACTCCTAAAAGCTTTAAGAAAAAATAACCCACCAATCATTATTATAAAGAAAAATTCAAAATTTTTCGAAATTATTATAAAGAAAACATAAAATGGGCTTTTTGGGGCTCCTTTTAAGAGCCACTATTTGTGGGTTTTTTTGCCCCTTTTCTTAGTAAGGGCTTTTTTTGAATTCTTATTTTGGCCCTTTATTTGTAGCCCCCTTTCTTTTTTTATGTTTTGGGGGAAAAAATGAGCCAAAGTTTTTTGGCTCATTGTTTTCCCAGCACTGGTTGCAACGTACTTCCGAATAAAAGTCGCTTGCACGGATTAATCTCCTGCGTGTAAGACAGCGATGTTTGCTAATGAGCTTTCTAAGCCGTTAAAAAATTTTAAAGATTTTTTTTAATAGTAAAATGGCTCAAACAAACAAATGTTTTAGTGTAAATGGCCTCGTAGGTCCGGTGCTACTATAATTGCTGTCCTGAATGCTTAATGTCTTACAACACGCGTCCTAACAAAATTCTTAATATTGAAAATAATTACTTGATTAAATTCGACAGATTCAATGTATTTCGTGATTAGGACTACCCAATAATAATTATTAAATTTTAGAAGGTCGGATTATTATAGAAAGGCTAGTAAAACATTTAAAATGATATTAATAATCAGTTTGAAGGGTAAAGTTTTTAATGAATATTTGGACAGTTAAATAAAAATTAAATTATATTTGAAGGGGTCAATCGTTAGTCTCCGCCAAAAAATGAATTAAAGAATAAATTTGCACTAGTTTAAAAAGATTTAATGTATTTTGGGACCAGGGAGATATGTAACTAGGGTAAACGGTATGTTGGTCGTAGAGAGAGATATAACGATAGTAGGGCGTTTTAAAACACTTATTTTAAATTTATGTGAAATGGTAGATATTGTTAAAAAATATACAACAAAGCTAATCTAGCTCTCCTTTATTGAATGTTGGTATATGGGCAACAGAATAGCCCCGTTATATCGGGATGAAAAAGCGATGTTATTTAGGAACATTGAGCACAAAAACTAGGCGACTGAATTTTAACAATAAAGATGATCCCAGATTAAAATTAGTAAAATCACATTTTCACCACAATAATTTAATTATCTCTCTATTTTCTTTGGTCTCTTTTCATGGATACCAAGGGCGGAGATGGCGTGCCCATGTAGCACCAAACAATAGAAGCATTTTCACTTTCGTTGTGAAGCGGCTGTAAAAAGAGAAAGTTAGTTGTGTTTCAGGTGAATAATATACTTAAATTTTCTTGCGCTATGTCACACGTCTCCATTATCCATGTTAAAAAAACTGTTAAATTTCCTTCCACGTGGTCTTTTTTCTCACGACGGTAAGTGTTTAAATATTTAAACTTTTGCAGACGGATGATTTAATTAAATTTTAAAAAAATCGGGCGCTAGATAGCGGCCAAAGGGGATAGTTTATGAATGTAAAACTGGAGTTTTATATACAAATAACGAGCTAATGGTTACAATAGATTCGGTCCCTTTATGCCTTAGACACTCTGTTCAAAAATGATAGCTGTAAAATGAATAAAGAGAGCTGGGTGTGTGAATTATTATCAAAGTTATTCTTAAGCGACTTTTAGTGAAGTAAGTAATAGGTATGAAGATCGAAGGAAGATAGAGTAGGGTTAGAAATGATGCTACAAAGTATTGAAGAAAAAAACAAAGAACGTTAAATGTAATGGCAAGGGCAGTGTTATCTTATTCTATAGCTGCTCCACCCCTACTACCATGAAAATTTGCAATCTTATTACCATTGCTGTTAGAGAAAATAAACGCCCACAGAATTTTTTTTTAGTTTGAAAGAAATTTAAAGCACATACAGTTAACTTTTGTTCTTTTTACAAAATGACACAGGTATGGAGTGAAAGTGAAAGCAGTTGAATACAAAGAAGGGATGGGTAGACACGTTAGTTAAAATTCCTGATTTTGTTTTGTTAAATGGCTTTCTACGTTTTATAAATACTGCAAAATGTAAGTCCTCATGCGAACACGACTACCTACCTATTGAGAGTCAAAAAATTTTGTATACTTATTAAGCACACCGCGTCTGTCTTAAACTTAATTAATGGTTCAATAAGGTAAATAGTGTGCTCAAAAACAATGGGAGGAGACACAACGTTTTCATATTCTAATATAGATTCTCGGAAAACTTTCTTAAAAAAGCGAAATTTTTTTGAAGTATATGCCTACCATTTTTCCACATTTTAGCGCAAAGCACAATTATGCATGGGGCTGAGTAGAGGAGCGGTAGGGAGAGACGAGGGGGGCGTTGAAAAGTTATTTTTACCCGTTGATCAAATTGCCACGTCAAAATTATAGTTAAATATTATTAAAAACAAGGGGCAACATTTTGTTTTTCAAGCAATTAATATCTAAATATGTGCAACAAAATTGCATAATCTTAAAACAGAAAATAAATTTTACTAGCTTTATTCTTAATTTTGCCTTCCATTGGACTTTTTTTTTTTTTTTTTTTTTTTTTAAAAAAAAAATTTTTTAATTTTTTTTTTTTTAAAAAAAAAAAATTAAAAAAAAAAAATTATATTTGAAAAAAAAATATTTTTTTTATAAAAAAATTTTTGAAAAAATTTTGAAAAAAAAAATAAATTTTTAAAATTTTCAGAATTTTCAAAATTTCACGAAAATAAAAACCCACTTTGCACATGCCCTAATAGAAACTAAATAGGTTGGCTCTACCTCAACGTCGATTTAAATCGACCATGAATTTTAAATTGATGTGTATAGAAAATTTCTGATTTTGAAAAATTTTTAATAAGCCCTTTTAAAAGGAAAAATTACCGCGCCCTCAGTTTTTTCAAATAAGGGCTTAAGTTCTAGATCAAAAACCTATCTAAAACGGCCCCCGGGTCGATTTATTAAATCTCATTTTGCCATATTTTTTTTTAACATTGTTAACAAGGAAATGATAAATTTATCATCACGCAATAAAGGGGTATTACTTCTACACTCTTTAATTGAGAACATTGGACAACAAAAAAATATAAACGATTAAAGCGTTTTGAAGAGAATATTTTGGCGATAATAATCCCGGAGTTAGTTTTTCTTCCACTTTAATTTTTTTATACTGCGTTCAAAGTTTAGAAAAAAATCCACAAAATTTCTTAAACTATTAATTTCCAAAAAATCTAGATTCCTTATAAAAAAACATATGGTTATTAATTAATATTATTAGCAATTTAATTTCAAGTTATTTAGGATAAATAAACGGATTTTGTGACGAAAGCCACTAATATTACAAAAACACAAAAATTCAAAAAAAAATTTATTATTATAAAAAACTTAAACGCCATACCTTAATAACGAATGTTTTCTTAATCTAAACATATTTTTAGTGTTTCTACCCATAAGTTTTATAATAAAGAAGCCTAAAATACCCCCTAAATAGGAAAATTTCATTACGTCGAATAACTAAAAATTTGAGGCATTGGCTGAAATTCTGATTTCATATCGCAATCAACACCAAAAACTTGACCAAAAACGATAGTTGCCATAAATGATGCTTAAGGTCGTCAAAATTCGGTTGTCCGGTGTAGATTTAAAGCAAAATTAGCTTGCAATATATAATTTCCGGGTTATAGTTGTATATATGGGCCGGGTTTGGCAAGATGGATTTCGGGCAGGCCGGGCCGGAATATCACGGCCCGGTTTGATCTCTATTTTAAGTTCTTTTATTTTTTTTTAATTTAAATTTTTAAATTTTTGGTTTTACACCGATAATTGTTAACCATTAATTTTACAATATACTGGTGCGATTGCTTTAAGTACACAGGTCAACAAATTTTTGAGAGTCATGAGCTAACTACTTAGATCAAATCTGCCATCTAAGGAATTTTCAAATCCGTTTACCGTTTTTTCTAATCAAACTTAGTTAGTCAACTATAAACATTGAAAATTTTAGAAAAAATGCCAAAAAACAAAAAAGATTCAAAAACAAAAATAAATTAAAAATTTTTTTATGCATTTTTACAACAGCTAAATTTTTAAATTTAAATTTCAAATAAAACTTTTATTAAAAACCGATAATATATCGTGTCGTATTTAAGTTTGGACGCGAAATATTTTGTCTTATCTAAATGCTGATATAAGAGCTTGATAAACTAAAAAAATTTATTTCTCATTAGTTGATATGATAAATATAAGTTACAAAAGATTTTTGGGTGAAAAAAAGATTCTTAAATTTTTTTTATTAGGGTATTCTCAATCTCTCAATTTTGTCAAAAAAGGCCATTTTTCGATATGGACGGATGTAAGGAGCCAAGGCCGGAAGAAACTAAGAAAAACGAAATATATATATGAGATAAGGCCATAGGGGATAAATTATTTTATATTTTCATAAAATTTACGGTTGAGTCATTGATATTTGTTGACCTGATATTAAGAAATTTTATTTAAATTAATAGCTGTTAGATAACACCGGACAACAATCGGACGATCTATCAATTATGGCAACTATCGTTTTTGGTCAAGTTTTAGGTGCTGATTACGAATATGAAATGATTTAGCCAATGCCTCAGATTTTAAGTTAATTTTTGTCAAAAAAGGATTTTTCTATTTTTGGGCTTCTAAAATATTATTTGATTAAGGAAACATTCGCTATTAACTTATGACAAATTTTATTTATACAATTTTTTTTATTTTTTTTGTAATATTAGTGGTTATCGTGCGCGAATCTTTGATCGTGCGCGATTCTTAGAGTTTTTGCTAATATATCGTGTGCGATTTTTTTTTATTTTAAGTAAAACTAATAATATCATGAAATCATAAATTTGTCATTTTACACTATAATTTAAAATGTATGCATAAAATAGAAAGATAAAGATCATATGTTAATATAATGAATGAATAAACTCATGAAAAAAAAAAAAAAAAAATTTTATTTTTTTTAATAAAATTTATTTTTTGAATTTTAAATTAGGTTTATTTATATTAGGGAAGGGTAAGAAGGTAATTTTTCCGGCTATAGGGAAGATTTTTTTCGACTTTATTAGATTGATGAAACAGGGTATAATCGAATGAATTAAAGGTAGAAGAAATTAATGATCACAACAATGGTATTCGTCAATAAATCCGTTTTTAGATCTTAAATAATTTGAAAGTAATTTGCTAATAATTTTGAGTAATAACCTTCAATAAGTTTTTCATTAGGAATCTAAAAATGCCAGAAAAACTAATAGTTTAAAAAAATTTATGGATTTTTTTCTAAACTTTGGACGCAGTATAAAAAAATTGGAGACATTGGGAGAAAACTAAACCTGTCGTTCAGCTGTAATCTATTATTAATCTCAAATGAAAAATAAAAATGTTGAGTATATAAAGCTCCTACAACAATAATTAGATTACAGAATATTTTGCACCCCACACAACATTATAGAAAGTTAAAATATTTAAAGTTTGAATTTAGTTAAGCTGTTTTATGTATTTATATAAATTATTTTTTTTTCAATATTTATTTATGTTTTTAAATTTTAAGAATTTTCACTGTTTATATAGCCTACAATATTTGATCCAAAAAGGTAAACGGATTTAAAAATTTCTAAAATGGCAGGCCTTGTCTCTAATTTAGCTTATAACAGTTATAACTCTAAATAAAGGTCTGTTTGTTAAAAGTTGTTTATTTGAAAATAACATGAATGCCTGGTTGGTTGTTGAAGATGTTGAGTATGTTGACCATGTGTTAATGTTATGATCGGTATGTTTTTTTTGATAGGTGATAGGGTTTGTAAGGTAGGGAAAGTTTAAGGCAAAGGATCATTATTATTTTATTTTAATTTGAAATTTTGTTTTAAATTACATTGTGCCTTTCTATTTTGATAATTATTTCTTATAATTTCATTCCTGTAACAAAAATTTATCAAGCTGTTATAACCCACTTTTCTTTTTCCGCCAAAAAAATGCCCAATAGCCAAATGGGAAACTATATTACATTTAGAAATAAATGAAAAAAAATAAACTATGCTAGCTAGACATTTGATCTGCATTTGTTTTTAATATTTAGGCTTTACATTGTTAAGTGTTTATTAATGGAAATTTATATTTCCACTCAAATTGTTTTAACATTGCTTGTTTTTTATGATTGTTTTTCATAATTAAGCATATTTATAAGAAACTCAAAATTTTAAATTTTTTCAAATATTTTATCAAATTTTTTTAAATGTCCACACTTAATGTCAAAAATCATGCGCGCATATAAAAAAAAATAGTAATTTGTAATATTAATATTAAATTTATTTATTCCCTTTACACTATAGCATTCGTCCAAGGACCCAAATTTTTGAAAACTAAATTTTTTTTGTCCAATTTGATATATTAAAAAATCGCATGCGCACAAGCTCTAAAATGTGTATTAGCAATTTTAATAAATTTTTTATTTTTCTATCATATTTATTACTGATGTGTCTGCTATCAAGTCTACATTTAATTTTCAAATAATTTCATGCGTCTAAGCTCTTATTTTTCAAATTTTGAATATCAATTAAAATTTGCACTTTTATTATGTTACATATCAATGTGTCTGCCCTTATCTCTACATTGATTTGTAACAAATGACATGCGTCTAAGCTTATATTTTTAAATTTTTTTTTTTTTTTTTTTTTTTTTTTTTTTTAATAAAATTTTTTTTTTTTTTTTTTTTTAAAAAAAACAAATCCAAACCCCCAAATTTTTTTTTTTTTTTTTTTGTTGTCCAGTGTTATAAATAGTAATTAAAAAATTTTTTTTCGGCCAGTATTTATTTAAGCTATAACTTGGCAAACACCTCCGGCCAAAACAATTACAAAATATATAAAATTTTAAAAAATTATTTTTTAGCTTGGACGTTTACAATCATAAATATTATATAAGAATACTGAAGATCGGAGGAAGGATGTTTATTGAATTGATCTATCCGATAGAATAACATACACAAAACAGTAAATTTAATTCTTTTTTTGTTATATTATTCTATCGGATAGACCATATTCAATAAAAATCATGGACCAAATTGAGCCATAATATTATAAATATTAAATTAAATATATTTGAAGGCTTGAGCGCAAGCGTATTTTGATAAAGTAAGCAGATTTGAAATATATGTAAATTTTTCAAAATTATCAAGCTTAGACGCACCTAGATTTTTTAAAAACAAATTTAAACATTAAACAAAAATGTATACATTAAAAAATTATTTCATTAATCATGCGTTAAAAATTATTAAATAAACATTTAAATGCTAAAAACAAAAAATGATGCTTGAAGGTTATAAACATACTGTAATTCGCGCTTCGCGTACTCGTCTCTGGCTCGGCGCGGACCGCTAGATATATTTTATAATGCCAAAACATAAATCTTAACAAATCTTTAAAAAAAATTTACCCTTTAATTGCCCGAACATTTACCTATTTGAGATTGCGACATTTATGGCGATACCAAAACATTGGGGCTGCGGAGATTTGGATCTATCATTCAACCCATACTTTTAAATATACTTTGTATAAGCATTTTTTAGATTACTTTTCTTTGTTTTTTCGTTTTAAACTGTTTACATATAGATAATACCCGCCATTATTAAAAAATGATTTAGTTTTCGTTTGGGGCTATTTTCTAAACCAATTACAATATTTTAAAAAAGCCAATTGAGTTCTTTTTGTTAATGATTTTTATTATACTAATGGACTTATTGAATGATGAGGCACTAGACAAAAAACTAAAAGGACTTAAGAAAATTATCTAAAAACCTTAAAATCAAATCTAAATTTTTTAGGTCAATTTTATATAAACTTCCCTTAGATTGTTGAATAAAATTCCATAAATTTTTGGAAATATTATTATATTTGAAAGTATTTCAAATGAAAAAACTTTTATCAATATTTATTTTATAATTTATTATTTTTTAAATTCCGCAACATATTTAACAAAATAAAAGCATTACATCTTCAAGTTGTTTTGGACAAACAATTTTATAACATAGTTTTTGCAAAAATAAATATAAATTTTTGCAACTTTGACAAAAAAAAAGAATGCAGAGATAACGACAGTAAATTGATCTGAGTGACTACTAAACTAAGCCACTCGTTAAACTTTTTTAAAAATCAAGGGTAAAATCTAGTAACAACTTTATTGCAATTAAATAAAAATATATTTGTCAACAAAAAAATAAATTGTTTCGACAAATAAACATAAGCATCATTTAAGTACAATGAATAATAAATAACAGAGGCAAAAATAGAATTATCTAAAAATTTATATTTGTGTTTTTCATATAAAAATTATATGATAGAGAATAATATAGGAGATTGTAAAACGTTTCTTAACTTTCATATGATTGCTTAAAAATATTTTGTATATGATTGCACCCTGAATAATATGATAAAAAATATAAAAAATTGTATTTTGGTATAATTAAGTGATGATACTGACACTGAAAACCAAATCCTGGATTATTAACTTTCTTCATGTAAAAGAATTTCACCAAGTTCTGTTAAATACATTATCTTAATTATTTTAATCAACTTCATTGTTATAAATAAATGAATTATCACTTTTTACCCTATATTCTCAAAAAAAGAATATAGATATTGAATTTTTTAATATATAAATTACTGCAAACAATACAATAAGTAGTAATTACCGGCAAAAAAGATGATTTACTTAATAGGAATTCTAGTATCAATGTTGAGTAATAAACATTAGATAATGGGCAATAAATAATCTAAAACATTTAAACGCCAAATGATTATTCCATTTATCTGTGCGGTAAATAAAAAGTGCGTTTTTACGAGGTGGGCATATTATTTTTAAAAAAATAAATATATTAGAATTACATTTAATTAAATATAATTAAAATCATTCCACTAATTTATTGAACCTTAATTTAAATTAACATGTATTAAATGCAATTTAACTTTGGAAGTAAAGAAGAAAGACCATTTAATTGTGATTTATGCAATTAAAAAAGAAACAAAAAAAATGTTAATATATAACTTGTTTAACATAATATTAAATCGGGGTTAATTATTTCCATGAGCAATATTTTTTAGATCTAATCAAACAAGGTTAAAGACCATAGTTTTGAAATTTACAGATGTGGTCAACCGTGGAAAAAAATGGGGCATCCAATATGGAGGATTTTGGTGACCGGTTAACATTAGCACAGAAAAAGGTTTATGCGGATTGCGTGTTAATTTTAATTTAAACGGTATAATATTGAACCCATTTATGTATTTTGATAAAAAAAAGGCAGATATTATTGCAAAAAGCACTTATTTTTTAATGTATAATTACAAGATTCCTTTTGTACAAATTTTAATATATGTTCTAACTAATATAGAACCTAATTTTTAACCGTTTAACGTTTTTTCTGGTCAAACTTTGGAAGCCAGCTATAAACATTGAAAATTAATGAAAAAATGATATAAAAACTTGAAAATAATCAAAAATTATTGTACCAAACAATTTTAACTATATTATAATTTTAACCGGAAAAAATGGTGTCCTATATAGGTTGGGGTGCAAAACAAGCTTATTATCTTTGTGGATGTCAGAGAAAATATTAAAACTTAAATGTGGATGTTGAAGCTTGATATACTTTTAAATATAATATTTCATTTCAGATAAAAAATAATTAAAGTTAATTTCAAAGTATAAAAAAAAAGAATTTTCAGAGTTTGCCATATCTGGCCATGTTGGTGATTTTATAAAAACGGAAAACAGGATTAAAGATAAGGCCATCATGTTGTTCATGAACCATGCCGAACATTGATTCATGCCCGAGTTATAAAGTACTTTAGGTTAATTTTCATATAAATAAAATTTTAAAATATCCAAAGTCAATATTTTTTCAATTTTTCAAAAATTTTGTCTATCAATCGTTCTTACCTACCTTTCCGGATAGTAAAGACCGATATGAACCTATTTTTACACACAAATTAATTACTTTTGCTTATTAAATCTAATTAGCCCGAATGAAACCATAATTATGGAAAGAATTAACGATATAAACATGGAAAGGTCAAAAAAAGGTAAAAATTCGACCAATCAGGTTGTAGCGTTATCCGGATTCTGTATAAATTTCGGACGTATGGTCATCGAGCCGGAAAGTTTTTGTGTTCATATTAAAAATGTCATTAATATCTATTTTATGTTATGTTTGAAGTCACAATAATTTGATAAATAGAATAAGCCGCCAGCAAAAGGTACATGAGTGCACCGACGTAATTCACTAAACGTATTAAATAAAAACAAATTTTATTTGCAATAATAATAATAAATATGATAACATATTTGGTATATTTAACAATTAAGCCCTGCCTATTGAGCAACCTATAAAAAATTATCTTAAATGTTTTATCTAAAGATATCGTTTTTTCTTTACGCCTTGGCCCTACAAATCCTGTATTCATAGTGACAAAATATGAAAAAAGGAACGTCGACCGTAAAATTTAAAAAAAAATATAATTTTTTTTATATTAATATTATATTGATTAATATTATATATCTGCAATAATTATATAACAAATTTTTCATCAGGTTTTTATACACATTTGGGTAGAAAATAAAAATCTTATAATGGAAGTCATTTAATTAAAAATTTAAACACTCGCACAATTTAACACAAGTCATTAATGCATACAGTATCTTTTATTTAACACAAAGCAGATATAAATCTGAATAATAAATTTTTCATTTTTTAAAAAACATTCAATATATTCGCCTTAATATATTAAATATAAAAATATTGAAAATGTGTAAGCTGGTTAAAACTCTCTAAGAAATATTCATGGAAAAGAAAAAAAACTATTTCTTGCTAATTTGCCCCAAGAATTAAAGATCTTAAAATATTTTACAGAGAATTAATTGTAACATTGATGTATACCTTATTATACCTTTTTAATAAAGGTATTATGGAAGAACATCGAAATTATTGTTATAACTTTTCAAATTTATTATAAATTGAGGTTTTACATGATTTTAAACATCAAAATATTAAACGTATACAAGCCCCAATAAAACGTATAATTTTAAAAAGATTTTGTTGCTTAACCAATTAGTGCCGATTGTTCCACTTTTGGAACACCAACTTTGAGCTCATAACTTTGGTTTGGAATAAGATTATAAAAAAAATTTAATATAAGTGTAAAGATCTCATTCTCAATTACAATTCGATATAATAAAAAATTTAATAAAATATTTTTTAAGGCGCTAAAATACAGTTGTAAAAATTGCAAAAAAAAGGAAATATTTTTTCTAATTTTTAATAGCCCATAACTATGGCTATTAATTATTTTAAGATTAAACAATTGGAGTTTTTAAGGGATAATGTATATTAAAATATGTATAAATTTTAGCCAAACTTCCGCCAAAATATAAAAGTTTGAAAATTGTTTCATTTTTGGAACATCCGGCACATACCATTTCTAATTTTAGTTAAAAATTTAAAAATAGATTTTCTACGAAGTGTTAAAACTTTTTTACGACTTTTTTTTAAGAAAAATTATAATCAGCTGTCATTTATTTGTAATATGCCCCTTTTTCAAAATTTGATCAACGCTCTTGAATCCAGATGCTCATTGATGAAATTATTGTGATTCCTCCAGACAATTTTGGGGATATAACAGATGAGGAAAATAACGATGATATTAGTCGTGAATGACATAACAGATGTTGCTGGAACACTAGAAACTTTAAATCCTCATGAAGAGTTCGACGAATGTTCGCAAAAGGTTTGTTGGAAAAAACAAAAACCTTTACCGCATTTGTGCCGAAGGCACAAAAAAAATTATTACTGGTCAATAATGTGCTGTTCCAGAAATGAAACATCCGGCACATTTATTGTATGTTTTTATGAGAGTCATAAAAACAAATCGACCAAAACATTACATTCTTAGCACTTTAAAAATGTATTCTTCTTACAAAGCTTTCGACGAATGTTAGCAAAAGGTTTGTTGGAAAAAACAAAAACCCTTAAATAGACTTTCTGTGGATTCTTTAGATTCATTATCACTATTAAAGTTTAAAAATTTAACGCCTTATAATTTTTTTTGTAAATTTTTTGATGATCGTTTTTTTTATTTGATTATCGAACAAAGTAAAATATATGCTTTTCAACAAAATCACCATAAATCGATACATATGACTTAACATTTTTAGCAATCATATTATTCAGTAGATACAATTCTTTACCCCGAGAACGTTTTTATTGGCGTAACGAAGATGACGTTTACTCAAAATTTGTAAGCTCCTTGATGCCAAGAGATAAATTTACAGGAAAAGATATTTACACCTCGCTGATAACACTTTGATCAATAAGTCTGATAGATTGGCAAAAGTAAGACCCTTTTTAGATATATTCCAAGAGTATATTTTACAATTTGGAGTATTCAAAAAAAATTTGTCGTTGGATGAGCAAATGATCCCTTATTTTGGAAAAAGTACAATCAAAATGTTTATGAAAAATAAACCGGTTAAATTTGGAATAAAAGTTTGGATACTTTCCTCTTGCGGGTATTTTTTTCTTTTGAAATTTACACTATCCACGCCTTATACCGGATTATTGGGAGAGCATATTATCGAAAAACTGACTAAATGTTTAGAAAATCCAAAATGGCACGCTCTTTATTTCAATAACTTTTTCACTTAAACCAAAATAATACGAAAATTCGGCGACCAGGGACTTAGATGTACAGGAGTTATCGAGCCAACCGTACCGAAAAAATGCCCGTTTAATGAGAAAAAGCTACAAAAGTTACCTCGAGGCAGCTTTGAATATTTTAGTGATGGAAAAATTATTGTGTGCCAATGGATTGATAGTCGAGCAGTCATAATTGCTAGTAATTGAGAAAACGTCAACCGTTTGTAGTATAAAACATTGGAATACGAAAAAGAAAGGTTATATAGAAATTAATCAACCTAAACCAATTAATTCTTACAATAGCCATATGGGAGGATTTGATCTACTAGATCGATTTTAAAGCAATTATCGTCCGCGTTTACGTTCAAAAAAATGGTGGTCTATCTTTCCAAACTTTTTAAATATGGCAGACGTAGCTGCGTGGCGTATTCACATTTATTGCGGAGGTACGAAAGATCGTTTGCAATTCAGACGCGATTTAGTGCGAGAAATGTCAAAACAAATTCAAAATCGCCCGATACGTACAAATTCTGGTAGGCCTCATAAATTGTTGAAAAATCTCGATATATCACATATCCTGACCAGAGCTGCCAGGTCGGTGTAAGCTTTGTAAGAAGAATGCACTTTTAAAGTGCCAAGAATGTAATGTTTTGGTCCACAGGATTTGTTTTAGTGACTATCATAAAAACATACAATAAATGTGCCGGATGTTCCATATCTGGAACAGCACATTATTGACCAGTGATAATTTTTTACAATTTTTTAATAATCAATTGTTTATATATGATGTTAATCAATAAAAATTATCGCAAAATAAATTTAATTTTCAAAAAATTTTGTGCCTTCGGCACTAATGGGTTAACTCAGAAAAAAAAATTATAAAGACATAAACATGAAAGCGTCGCGACTTGCGGTTTAACAAAGATACAAAAAACAAAATTCAACGTTTTAATATGTATTTTGCCAAATTAAATATAAATTTCTTGGTTTTAACACAGGTCAATAAAGAGTGATATCACTAAGCATCCAATTAAAATTCTTTTAAAATCAATTCTCACCAGATTTAAGTAATTTCAAAAAAAAAACTTCAATTGCCCAATTTTGGAATATAAAACCATGTTTTCGGTGTTTAAGCTTCTACGTTAAATTTTTTCATAAGAAATAAATGCAAGTTATTTAAAATATGATATATTAATTCATTTAAATATACAAGTTTTATCTTTTATGTTTTTTCGCAATTTTAACGTTTATAAAAAAAATAAATAAAATATAATAACCAAAAAATGGATTGAAAATTGGATAGCTAAATTAATTGCATTTCCCAAAAAAATTTGTTCGCGGCTATTATTATTAATTCTTTTTATCTAATACAAGACACACCCTAACCCTAAAATTAAAGCAATATAAATTTAAATTACCTGTTTTAAGCGATATGTACGAAAAAGCCGACTTTTTAAGTTTAAGAGCAGCATAGAGGGTAATGATGTGAGCAAACAAAGCACCAATACATGGACCTGAAAAGCCCTAAAACAATAACCGGAACAAATATTATTTTACAAATCTTTACATTCAAAAAAAAATATAAATAAATTAAAAAGACCTCATCGAGAATTATTTCAATACATAGTGAAAAATAAATTTGTTTAGGGCAAGAAATAAGTTCAAAATTTATCATTTAATTATGCCTTTTTATTTTATTCAACTAGGACTCGGTGCACAAACAAAGGGTATTTGTTTTTATCGAAAAAATGACAACAATGCAAAGTTAATAAAAACAATGGGGGAAAAGCAAATATAAAACCATTTAAAGAAGAACAAATACAAAAACCAACGCAAAAACAAAAACCAAAAGCTTTTCAATTTTATAATATATAAACAAAATTTAATTAAATATAAAAGTTGAATTAAATTTATATGTTTTATTTTATATAAATAAAAAAAATTTATTAAGTTGGATCATATATATAATTTTAAAATGTTAAGTTAATAAGCATTTATTAATTTATAACAGATAAAAGAAAATTTAAAAAGGGTAAAATCAAATCTTAAGTAGCTCAAGAAATTGAACTATATTTAACAACCAAAAATTCAATTATTTGTAAAAGGAAATTATTTGATCTATTTTAATTTTTTTTAATTTGTTGAAACCTATTATTTCTAATTCATGTTTTTCTCAAAATTTTTATCATTTTTTATCGACATTCAGGTGACTGAAATTGAGGAAATACAAGCAGAAGATCATGTCATATTAATTTTTGAAATACCTAGATATTCACAACAAGATAAACAAATTAAGAGCAATATTGAAAATCGTCTGAAGTTAATTTAGCTGTAAAAGGATATTTGTATTTAAGATTTAATACATAATGGCAGATGTAAAATACCCCAAAGATTTTAAAAGTAATAATTAAAAAAACGAGGGCATTCCTTTTGTACAAGAAATAGAGAAACGAGGCCGTGATATTCAGGTCTGGCCTGCCCGACATGTTATCATTTACCGTGCCCGGATTTTGGTTCTTTAAAATACAGATTGTTGAAGTATAACACATGCAATGATAAATTTGTCATTTATAGTTCTTGTTAATAATAGTTTTAAAAAAAAAGGAAAATGAGATTTAAAAGATCGTCCCGGCCTGTAAATTTCTTTTCCTAATTCAGGCCCGGCCCGTTCTAATTTTCGGCCAGGCCCAACTTTATTATTTTAAAGGGGGGGGGCTGGCACTGAGCCGGGGGGTTCTCGGGTCCCGACTTTGATCTCTAATAAGAAACAAACAGCGGGATAAGGTAATTAAAAAATTATATAAAACATAATTTATATTTTAAGAATTATCGAATTTCTAGTTGCTTGGTGCAATTTAGAAGAAAAAATAAGAATCTGCTCATTTTTTAAAAATTGCTTTTGAAAAATAACACAGGTCAACAAATATTAATGTCAGAAACGAGATTGTTATGAGAACATAAAAGAATGCAACCCCATGATGGCCTAATCTCATATATACTTTTTGTTTTTCTTAGTTTCTTCCGTCTTTGGCTCCTTAGATCCGTCTATAACGAAAAATGGCCTTTTTTGACCAAATTGAGAGATCTAAATATACCCTAAGAAGAAAATATATAAAAATCTACATTGCATATAAAAATTCCATGTAACTTATATTTTTATTCACAAATAATGGAAAATAAATTTTATTAATATATCAAGCTCTTACATCGGCATTTAGAAAATACAAAATATTTCGCGTCCAAACTTAAATACGACACGATATATTATCGGTTTTTAACAAAAATATTATTTGAAGTTTGAATTTAACATTTACCTTGTGTGAATATGCAAAAGTTAAATTTCAATATTTTTGTTATCAAATCTTTTTTGTTTTTTTTTTGACTTTTTTTTTAATTTTCAATGTTTATACCTGACTAAGTTTGATTAGGAAAAACGGTAAACGGATTTAATATTCCCTAAGATGGCAGGTTTGATCTCTGTAGTTAACTCATAACTCTCAAAAAATTGTTGACCTGTGAATAAAGCTACGAATACCAAAGTGCTATTTTACCAAAATAAAAATTATTGCGGCAACCATGAATTATGCCACACATAATGGCTAGTGAAAAACAGTTGTAAAATAGAAATTATATTATTTAAACTTGATCAAAATAATAATGGATAACTTTCACGACAAGAGATAAAAATTAAGGACTGTTTTTTTATGCATTTAACGATTTTCTTAGTCTTGTCCAGAACCAATTATAAATTTTGGCATTGAAAATGATAATTTTCACACATATCAAAAATTGCTTAACATAATCTCATTTTTATAAAAATTCTCGTACATTGCCCTTATTCAAACATCAATAACTTTGATTTACCCCTCCTAATGCGCAATTTTTTTTAAATTTAAAAGCATTGCAAGTCTTCATAATAGATGTTACAATTAAATGGAAAATTAATAAAAAACTAAACCTCCATTTTAATAAAACTAATATTTAAGTGCCTGTATGATTATGGCTCACAAGCAAAATTTAGTTTTCTTTAATCTGATACTAACTTTTAAACTAACCTAAACTACTTCCCTATTTCTAACTTAACCTTAAAGCATATAAAACCCCTCCGAACTTTGCATGGCTACCTCATAAAGTTTGACTACCGTCAAAAACAGACACCCAAAAATTTTAAGGCTTAACAAAATTTAATGTAATCGGTGCGTAATCGTTGATCCTTTGCTAATAAGAACATCTGCGAAATCAAAAAATATATAAATAACGTTTTCTCGATATTAACTCACTAATTTTTTTGGTAAAGGGGAAGAAAAATTTGCTTTGATCCCAAAGTTAGCCTATATAGACTGTTGGTATTTATGCACCAGTAATTAAGAAGAACAGATAGATCAGTGCGTAATTGAGAAAAAGATATGTTGATATAAGAAATTTAATTGTCCGCACTGATGCCCGTATTTCATGAAAAATTGACCGGTGCATGCAGGGTTAGTAGTACCTGCTAAAAAACCACCTCCTTACGGCCTGTTCTTTTTTGAGGCCGCCATACCCGTTAAGGCTTTGGCACTTATTAACTCACTAAAAATATACAATTTATATTTACGTAGGTTGATGATACCACGAGTGTCAATATTTGAGAGCGGTCAGCAAGTTCGGCCATAAAGTTTAGGACAAAGGCTTCGCCAAAGCTTCGTAAAAATGTTTGAGTCCTAGGCGTCAACCGCAAATATAACTTTGTAGCGAAATTTTGATCGCTTATGATGACTTGGTACTGAGGTGTATTGCTATCGTCAGAATTAGTGAGATGTGAAGTTGGCCGTTGGTGAAGCCCCTTAAAAAACAAAGAAAATAATAATTATTTTGTGATAACGGTATTTTATATAATTTTAATAAAAAACTTTGAAAACAGGATTATTTGTCTTAAAACAAATAAATCATTTTGTGCCGAGTTAGCTCTGTTCCAAACTAATTTTTTATAATTAATCGTCACGAATACAGGTAAGGCTTAAACTTACAAAAAACTCATTTTAACACCATTTTAGGCACGTTCAAAATCAATTATCAAAAAAACAATTTACCATTTTTGCCGAATTACATGGAAAATATATTAACTAGATAAAAATTTATAATATTTTACTGATTTTATATATAAATGGTTGTACATCCTTTGTTTAAAAACAGCGATTTGTTATAAAATGACTTGAAAGGTATTTTTCTTTCATTTGTATAAGAATTCCTCTTTTTTTAAACACCAAACTTCATTTTGAACGTGGCCTTAAGAATCTATTTATATCCCATGCAAATATATTTAGAAAGATTCGTGTTAATTCTTATTCATTTAATTATTTTAAGCATATTTCCAAATCATACAAAACATTTACCAGAAATGTTTTTAAAGGTAAAAAATTTATTTTAAAGTAATCGTAGTAATGTACAATTCATTGTTTTTTTTATTTTGGAATCTATCAGGCGTTGCAGATCCATTTTTAAACACTGGTTACCTCCTATCTACATTGAAAGATCTAATGTAAAAATTGATATTTTGTGACTTAAATCACTAAAAAATATTTGAATTATTGCTTACAATCAATTATGAAAACCCTAATCTTTTAATGAAAATGATATAAGCTTGTAGCTTATAGTAATAAAAAAATCATAAACAAATACTATAGACAAAAGGACACTAAGTGCTTTGTTTAATCAGTTTTTTACAAAACTATGCTTATATTGGTATTATTGTTAATTTTTTTTGGTGTATTTTAATTAAACTAAACCAGGTATAAAAGGCGCTAAAAAAATGATACTATAAAGTTTTTTAATGTATAGCATGTTTTATTGTTAAGCTTTCATCAATTTAATACTCCACAAAAAGATGAAAAAAATCATATCTATAATTTAAATGTTTAAATTTTTACTAAAAAACCACCTTATGTTTTTTATTTGTGATATTATGGCAAAAAAGTTACAATTTAAATTTTAGCCACATAGTGATATAAAAAATCTATTAGCTGCTGCCTCTTTCAGTTTTATAGGAAATTAATTATAAATGAATGACAACGATATTAACAATTCATTATGCATTAATTTCTTAATGTATTTTGCTGACTCCATGATTAATCCTATAATATTAAACTTACCTTAATGCATATCCGTAACTTGAACCTACTTTTCTTAAAACTTAAAAGGCATATTCATTTTTATAAAAAATTTACAATTGTTAAAAGACTGTACACCACAAATTTTGAAAAAAACAAAATTTTATTAACATAATATACTATCCAATTTTTTCCCAGTGGCAAATATTTAGCTCTTAAATAAAATAAATAAAGCTTATTTTTGTCTATTTTAATACCTTGCTATACTAAAAGAGATAAAATAAAACTTAAAAATAACATTTGTAATATCATTCTGATGTTAAAATTGATACACTACTTTTAAACGCACTTTGTGTGTTGCGTGAGCGTAATTAAATAATTATTTTTCTTATTTTTTTTTCCTGCAGAGTCATCGAACAAAGGTAAATCAAATGGTAGTGGACGAAAAGGGAAGAGGAGATCTGTATAAATCACATTAAAGCCACTAGCAAAAAGGCGTAATCGTTGAAAAGCAATTTAATTTTATTTATAATTATTCTCTTATTTATTATTAAATAGCAGGCGGGTTTGGTTTTTTTCGCATCAAATTTTTTTAATAAGTCTATTATATAGTGTCATACGGGTAAAATGGGCATTTACAATTTAAAAAAATTATTTTTGAAATTCGCTCGCACGCCGGTGATATAGGTATTTAGACTAGGCTAGACTCATCGGTCTCGCGGTGTTTTTAAAATTAAACAAAAGTTTACAAGGTGCTGTAGTAGCTCGTTAAATTAGTACCTATAGCAAAAAAAGGCGATTTGACTTCAATATTATCGTGGTATTTAATTTATCTCAGTTGTTCTCAAAATTTTGGCTAATAAGAGAATAGTTATTTTTGGAGGGTAACAACTCAATCTGGAGGCAACAAGCCGGCTTTTGTTAAAACGAAGAGATAAATCAAGTCATATCATTAATTGATGTGATTAAGCGTCAATATACATATATGTAAACTTATCTTGTTATTATCGATTAAAAAGGACTGTGTTAAGGTCCCGCATCACTTTTTAAAAACCTTATTCAATAGTTATAAGAAAAAGTTTTTTGGCTATATTGAGATCAAGATACGTTTTATAAAGGCTTTTTAACAATGTTAAACCCGGATTATTAAAAAGAGGCAGACTGTAACCTTTTTTTAAATATTTATTTTAATGAAATATTCGACAATTTACCAAGTAATTTAAAAGTTTATACCCCAGAGGTAAAAGATAATTGTTATCCGCCGAAGCTAGCTTTTTTAAAGTCAGATAAACTTTTAAAATGCTCAAAATTTCAGAATTCCGCTAATAGGTGAGAAAAGGTAATTTGAGCTGAGAAATGTACCACTATGGTAAGATATCTCTAAACCCCAACACCGCAGTTCATGGTAATCTTATACCACAAATATCAAACTATAAATATCTAGGCCTCTTGAATCATTAAGGACTTAAATATCGAAAAGATGGTCCGGTGAAGGCGGCTGAAAGCTACCCATCTCAACAATCCTTTTTTGCGTTCTAGCTATATACCTTCTAAAACGATAAATTATATAAAACTTTAATAGACTCTTATTGAATTTTTAGTTAGGAATCCAGAGTCAAATATGGGTCCCTCCCCTCAGAACGGTTAAAATCCTAAATTCTGAATAACATTAATGAAAACAACAAAAGCGAAAATCAAATGTAAGGTCCCCTGCATGGACCCGCTTGTTGTATCTGGCCTCATCAAGTGAGAAGAAACATTAGGGTCCAGTCCGCTAAACAAAAAGGAAAATACGATTTGCAAGTCTCAATGTGGGGACCATGAAGGGAAAGATGGCGGAAGTGGCGGACATGATGGCTAAAGCGGATTGATGTGATGTGTGCAGAACCAAGATGAAAGCTCAAAGCGTTGATGATGGGCTTAGGATACAAGATGTTCTAAAATGGAAAGGAAAACCATCCAACGGAGTTGGGATAATACTAGCGCAAGAACTAATTCCAACAGTCGTTAAAGTAACAGAGCTTCCGAGCGAATCATAGCAATCAAACTGGTTATTGAAGGCAAACACCAACGTTATCTCGGTGTATGGACCCCAAACAAATCTTACGAACCAAGAAAGGAAGGGTTTCGTGAAATGCTAGAAGCAGTGCTGATGGACATACCAAACGAGGAACTGACAATGATTGGAGGGGATTTTAATGCACATGTAGAAGAAAATGTGGGGTACGAAAGAGTTCACGCAGGCAAAGGTTATGGAGGATCAATGATGAGGAGGGCACTTCTAAGATTCGCCCAAGCTTTGACATGGCCATTGCCAACACCTTTTCAGCAAAAGAAAATCCCACCTCATTACCTACCAAAGTGGTTCCAATCAATCTCAAATAGACTTCATGCTAGTTTCGAGACGACAGCTTAAACGAATCAAAGATTCAAAATCATCCCAAAACCATATCTGCAGCATCAACTCCTGGTGATGGACTTCACGTTTCACGCCAGAACATAGCTCACAAAACAAAATTTCTTCCCCACAAATTCAAAGCTCAAGGAGAGAAACGAACCTTCCAATCACCTCAACCTCGACAGCGAATACAATTCGAAATCATACCAAGTCCTACGCAGTTCTGGTGCGAGTTATCTTCAAAACTCAAAGCGGCCGGGAAAGAAATACTTGGAACTACAAAAGGTGGGCGTGATAAGAGAAGAATTACATGGTGGTGGAATGAAAGAGTTGAAAGGGAAATATCAGAAAAGAAAAAGCTGCTCAAACGACGGAAAAAGAGTCAACTGATCAACGACAAGCTTGATTACAAAGAACAATGCAAAGTTGTGAGAAATGTCGTACGAGAAGCGAAAAAGAAAGT
Organism: Acutogordius australiensis; assembly: GCA_030555515.1. Classification (NCBI taxonomy): domain Eukaryota; kingdom Metazoa; phylum Nematomorpha; class Gordioida; order Gordea; family Gordiidae; genus Acutogordius; species Acutogordius australiensis. The sequence goes on along the minus strand of CM060244.1, from coordinate 32,096,062 downwards.
ATATGAACAATCATACAAGAAGATGGCCACCAAAAGTGGGCAAAATTTGGTATACAAGATGGCAAAGCAACGTGAAAGACAGTAAAGAGATTGTGACGGAAACTTAAAGTTCATCAAAAACAAAGAAGGCAAGCTTCTCGTAAACCAAACAAAGGTACTGGAGCGTTGGAAAGAATACTGCAATGAATTACTGAACAGCGACACAAATAGAATTGAGCTCGAGGAGATACCCCCAAACTGTAACCTAATACCACCAATCTGTCGGGACTAATTTAATCGCCCTGATTAAACAATCATATATTATTAAAATTTAACAACTTATTTAAATGTATTTTCAAATAAATAAAAATAGCTCTAAAACTAATTTTTTTAATAAATAATAACTTAAAATGGGTGGTAAAAGACAAAATTAAAAAAGATATTTATTTCTGACTTTCTTATAAAATTGTATCAAATATGTTATTTAAGGCCTCAAATTTTTAATTTATTAAACATAATAACATTTATTAGAATATTTCCAAAATAAAGTAAATATTGCTTTTAAAAGCTAATATTTTAATTATTTAAAATAAAAAAACAAATATGTTTTTTTCTAACCCTCATTTTTTTTTAAATTTTTAACGTTAACATAAACTTATATTAATTAAAGTGCAAAACAGAAAAACATATATTTATTACAATCTAATTTATAAATGTAATTTCAAATGGACTTGCGCTAGTGTCAAAAGGATAAGCCAAATGCAAAATTTGTGTACTTTAAGCAAAAAATTGTATTATCTCATTATATATTTTTTTAATGACTTTAATAAATGAATATTTCTGATTAAAAGTGTGAAGCAGAGAACTTGTTTTATTAATTTGCAAAGTTGCAGGGATTAAGCAGGTATAAAATTTTTGACCATTAATGTTATATATTTGATAACATAACATCTGAATAATTTTTAAACTTTCAACCAACTACCAGGAATATCAAGATGATATTATTTGCAGCAGGTTACATCTCACTGGAAAACTTTTTGTAAGCCATTCTTGTTTAAATAATTAATTTTTATCTTGATTAGTCGACAATTAAACTAAATTAAAAAAAGGAAATATTATTAGCATTACACATTAAAAAATACTTGTTAAAAAACCCACCCCCTTTTTTTTTTTTTTTTTTTTTTTTTTTTTTTTTTTTTTCTTCCCTCCCTTCTCCACAAAAAAAAAATTTTTTTTCCAAAAAAACAGACCAAAAATACCCCTAAAAAAAAAAAATTTAAAATCTTTTTTTTATAAAAAAATCCCTAAATACTAATTTTATTAATAACAAATAATAAAAAATATATTTTTTTATATTATCATTATAATACACATCATTTAAATAAAACCCCAACCCCACCCCAAAATAAAAACGCCCCAAAATTATTCCGTTTTTTAAAAAAAAATTTTTTTTGAAGTTTAATTTTACCATTTAAAAATTTTAAAAATGGAAAAAAAAAAATTTTAAATAAATTTTTTTTTTGAATTTTTTTGGTTTTTTTTCTTTTTTGTTTTAAAATTTTTAATTTTTTTAAATCGACAAAAAATTTTTGATAAAAAAACGGCCAGAAGTTTTTATTTCCCCAAAAAGGACACATTTAATTTCTGAGTAAACCACAAACCCCCAAAAATTGTGACCCGTGGTAGAAAAAAAGGTATTTTTTTGAAAATTAGTTAACAAAAAGTCTCTTATAATAGTCAAAAATTCAAAAGGTTTGAAAACTATAATATTTATTGGATCCAAATTTTCACAAAATTGTAAAAAAAAGTGTTACTAAAAGTTCAATTTTTGCACTTTGATTTAGCACATGTTAAATATTTAAAAAATTTCTTAAGTATAAATAATCAACGTCCACCCCAATCTTTATATTATATTCTATTTAAAAATTATAAACAAACTCCATCTTAACAATCTAAACAAGCCAGTTTACAAAATGAACCTTAAAGTGAAAATAACCTATTATTTAATACCATTGTGGTCTCAAATGTTGAAGAAATATCTGGTTCCGATTGAACTTCTAAATAATCGTTTGAGTCCGACATCACCAAACTATTTGTATTTTGGTAATTAATTGATAAGTTTTCCTTAGAATTAATAGAGTTTTTACGACCCCTAATGTGAAAGCGTTTCATGCGTTGGTGTATATGGCGTTGAAGGGAATGCTTAGGCCTGGTGTTTGGTGAAAATAATGCCTAGGGGTTTAAATATAATGTAGTCACAGGTATTAAAATACTATATATAAATAGGTTTATTAAAGTCAAAACGTATAAAAACAAACTTGGAAAAAAATTGTTTAGCCAGCAGTATATAGGACCTGGTGAAGTGACACTCCTCTATTTATAAGTATGGGCTTTTTTCACATATTTAATTATCAAATATATTACTTTCTCCAACATATAAATAATCAAAACATGCAATTTCACAACCAAAACATTTTAAAAAAATTAACAAATTACAGGCAGCTTATATAACACAGGTCAACAAATATTGATGTCAGAAAAAATAAGTTTATAAAAACATATAAGTATACATCTTCATAATAGCCTTCTCTCACATATGTTTTCCGTTGCTCCTTGGATCCGTCTGTATCAAAAGAATGGCCTTTTTTGATCAAATCGACAGATTTGGCGCCTCAAGAATACCCTAGGAAAAAACTCAAGAATTTTTTATGCTTATAAAAATATCTTGTAACTTAAATTGATCATCTCAAATAATGAGAAATAATTTTAATATATCAAGTTCTTACATCAGCATTTAGATAATACATGATATTTTGCATCTAAACATTAATACAACAAGATTTATTATCAGTTTATAATAAAAGTATTACTTGAAGTTTAAATTAAACAGTTTAGATGTTGTAAATATGCAAAAAAAAACAATTCATTAATGTCTTTTTGACATTTTTTATAAAAATTTTAAATATTTATAGCTGTCTTACTAAATTTGATTAGAAAAAGCAAGAAACGGAAAAAATCCAAAAATAAAAGATTTTATCTTTGGTTAACTTATAACTCTCAGAGATTTGTTGACCTGTGTAATTATAAAAATTATATGCAAAATATTAAGGAACTTACGCATTCTAAAAATATATATTTATTTAAGAGTTACAAGTTTATAGTAAGCTTTGAATTTTTCAATTAAAAAATAGGCAATGGGCTTATTTAGTATCAGGCCCGATTCTAGCTTTTCCATTGGGTAAGGGGGGGGGGGGGCAAAAAACTCGTGGGGGGGGGGGGCAGAAAATTTTTTTTTAGGTCACGGCAAAAAAATATTCATGTACAACAATTGAATTCAAATTCATTATTTTTAACAAATTAATAGTAATTTATAATAGTCATAAAAAAAATGATTGCGTTTATAAATTGGATATGTGGATTAAAATTAATTGTTTTCACTATCAATTGCTTAAAAAGATAATATCAGATTTGGAAATTAATTGTAAGTATAATTTTATCATTTGGTATCCGCATGAAAAATAAAAATATGATATATATGAATGATAAAAATGAATTTTATAAAACTTTGGATTTTAGAAAATAAATAGTAAAATAAGATTGTATATCATAAAAAAAATTTTTTATAAGTATGCTAATTTGGAAGAACATATATGAAAAAACACTGGTTATATATAACTAGTAATTAATATTAGGGTAAAAAATTAAATAAAACATGAACATAAATGTTATATGCGCAAAAAAAATTTGCAACCATGTCTTAAAATAGTAAGCAATAATTAGCTGATTATGAGCAGTGTATTGTATTAATCTAACAATTTCATGCTAGAGGTTGTTTTGATTAAATTATAAAGTTCATCAAAATTCAACGCCCCAGTTAATGATTTTTTGTGTCCTAAAAGAACCAAATCACCTTTCAGCAGGTCACTACTTGCCAGCCTAACAGAAGTTATTATCCTTCTTAAAAGAGGAAAATGTGGCCTCACAACTCGATGTTGAAGAGTCAAATAACAAACTTATAGAATAAATGTTAAATAGATTAGGAAACTCATCTTTGTAATCATATAAACATTTAACAAAATCATTAGTAACACATTCTTTGTATTATTAAGTTTTCTTATTAAAAATTAGGCTACGTCACTTTCTTTGAATAATAAATTTTTATTAATATTACTTATTTTTAAAAGAGGCTCTAATTTATTTATATCTAAAAAAAGGATAATCAAATTTATAAAGGGAATCTAAAGATTCTAAATAAATATTATCGGTAAAAAATCTATTATCAAAAGAATAGATAAATAAATCAATAATGTAATAAATACTTTATAATTTATCATTAATATATAAATTATTCTCAAACTTATGGGTAGAAAATAAACAAAAATCGGAATAGGTTTTGTTTTTCTATTATCTATAAAATTATTGTCATTTAAAAAAGTATTATATATATCAAAGCAGTTTTTAAATAAATCTGCAATTGTATTTGTATTTCTTAATTGTTTAATTTATATCGAACAATGGTGTATTACAAATGTGTTAGAACATAAATCGTTTTGCATTGTAATTGATAATTAATTATTTTTAATAAATAAAATAATTTTTCAAATGATAAATACAAAAAAATAAAGTGATGATTATAAATATGGTCAAAAACCGCGACGCTTCGGCCCTGTGACCTGAAAATATAAAAAAATATTATTTTTAATTTTCTAAAGAGTATTTAATATTTTTATGTAATTTAAAAAAAACAATGGCGTCGTAGTGACTACAACACCGATGGGGCCCCGCATCACTAACTTCATTGCATCATGTTGAAAAAATTTATGAAGGGAAGAAAAAAATCAGAAAAATTTTTCCCTTTACTTAAAATTTCAAGACAATCTTTTACAACAAGATGCAATCGGTGGTTAAAACAGTGAATATACGGGACATGGTGTCCAGCTATTTTGCTTAGAAACACTTGAACACCACCTTTTTCCCCGGGCATTACGTTCGCCCCATCGTAGCATTGTGCAAACTGGTTCTTTGGTTCTAGATTATATTCTAACAAATGATTGTTGACAAGTGAGAAAATTTCTTAGGCATCAGATTTATGAATTGCTTTCACAAATATAAAGCTTTCTGTAACAACAAATTTTTCTATATATAATAACAACAGAAATAATTTCTGTGTTAGTTTGATCTCTCGAGTGGATGAGAAGTGTTTGAATGAAAACACTTTTTAAAAAAAGGTAAATATTTTTAAGATAATATTTTTTAGATATTTTTGGCGGAAAAAATTTAATTATTTTATGTGGAAGAAAAAATAAAATTAATACGTATTGGGGGGGGGGGGGCAAATTCAATTATTTGGGGGGGGGGGGGGGGCAAACATAAAATTACTAGGCATTTGGGTAGGGGGGCAAATTTAATTTGGGGGGGGGGCAATCAAAAAAATTTTTGGGGGGGGGGGGCAGGGCTCCCCCCAAAAGGGGTCTAGAATCGTGCCTTATACATTTGTGATGTAAATAAATCATGTTTAAAATTTTTATTAATTTAACAAAAAAGTTAAAAATCATTTGGTACATAGTTAAAACAAAAAAACAATTTAAGTATAAAAATATAACATACTTCCTTTTTAAACTTTGTCACTCTGTCTACCAATTCATTAAACTCATTTAATGATTGGTTGAAAGGCATAAGGCAGCCTAATATATAAAAACTCCAAATTAACCTTCAAAGCATAGTTTGACAGCAAATAAAGAAAATGCAATAGCTTTAAAATATTTCAATAGCTTATGTCCGATCCTGAGATATACAATTTCACCAAAAATGCCTACAAAATTGACATACTAATGTACTTATTATGACATCAACAATAAAAATTGAAGTAAAGCATCCAATAAAAGTGGCAAGAGAGCCGTTTTTAATGAACATTATCACAGCCAAAATGAAGGTATTATCAGTGAGATCTGATATCAAATTGATTAAAAATGATTGAATAAATCCAAAAATATTAATGCTTAAAATATTAATCATCTGAAAACATGAATGATTAATGCCGTGCGTCTTATAAGGAATTTCTTGTCTATCAAAATGCATCTACAACGCATTTATAGATAACATCGAAACAATATGCAAATTCTTTTGTTTAACATATTTATACTTATACTTAAAAACTAAAATGCGTGACTAGTTATACTTTAATTAAAAAATTTAAAAAAAATGTCTAATCATAGATGTTAATAATAAATACTGCCACTATTAAATTAAACTACAAAAGTAAGACAAAACCGATTGCATTACGTAAATTAATTTTTTTAAAAAATATTATGGTTTAAAGTTTATATAAAATATTGTAAACAATTCTATTATATTCAAATAAGTAAGTTTTTAGGCTTAGAATTTATAGAAAAAGGTTTTTTTAATAAATTATTGCGTTTTAATTTTTTAGTTAATCAATTTTTTTGTTCCGCATTTTGCAAAAACCTATTTCTTATCTGATTTAGTAGAAAATGCCCACCAAAATTTCTCATAATTACAGCCTTAATTTTTTTGGACGAATAACCATTGAATTTGAATTTATAAATTAGTAAAAAAATTTTGGGGTCAAGCCCATTTCTACAACCGCCTTATGTTTGTACAAGCGTGTATAACTAATTCGTCTCATATGCAAAAGTTATATTGATCTAATATTAACCTTAACCTGCAAATGGGGTGAGATTTTTGTACGCGAATGATTCAGTGGGGTCTACACGGATTCTAATATAAAACCTCAATATTTTAAGAGTTTTAGAGCTATGATTATTTTTTTTTATTTTAAAGAAAAAAACGTGTTCTATATTTTTAGACTAATATAAGTTATCATTAATGAATAGTGCAAAATTTATTTGACACAAAGTAGAAATAAATTTAAAAAATTAATTTTTCATTCTATATTACAATAAATAATATCAATAAATTAATATCAATATTATTGATTAAGTTTTTAGGTCGGGTCGGTTAGAAAAATTTATGGAAAAATTTACGAAAAAAAATATTTAGAAATAAAAAATTATTATTGACTATTATTCAACTTAAAAACTAGACATTTTACAAAGAAAAAAACATAATTTTTATTATTATTGACAAAATAATTATACATGCAGGTAAAAAGAGAAGGTAATTATAGAATTGCAACGGTTTCGCTATCTTCCTGAAATCTTTATTAAAATATCTAACAAAAAAGTAACAAAAACATGTGATAATAGTATAATCATTCTTTTCTTAACACTTACCCTATTAAAAAACCTATAACATTTTTCTAATTCTAAATAATCTTTAACCAACACATGTTTAATTAAAACTGAATAGATAAATGCAATAGTAAAAATGTAATGTATATAGGATTACGCGGATTCCGATCCTGAAAAAACTTAAAAATGTTTTTCTGTTTAAAACATTTTTTTAAATATAATTTTTTAACAGGCTTGTAGTGTATAGGTAATCACATAGAGTTCAAAAAATTGAAATAAGGCATCTTGGAGAGCACACAGACAAACATCTGAATTTAATTGTCGTCTAATTTGATAAAAAAACTTTTATCGATAAAAGATCAAACAAATGTCAACCCCTGCCAGACGCCGGTTAATGCGTGATTTTAAAAGGTGAAAGACCACTTATGAAAAATTCTGTTTGCCTATAAAATTTTTTTGAGTTTTAATATTAAATCCATCTATTTTTTTTTGGATTTTAGTAAATAACATTCGCTAATCGTTAATTAATATATAAATATAGCTGATGAATATATATTGGATATTTGTATGTATAACTAAATTTAATAAGCAAAAAATTTGCTTGAAAGTGTTTAAATTAATTACATATAATAATATTTTATTCTTGCATATTTATTTATAATATTAGAATACTTTTATTATTGGTAGTTTTTTAAAACATATTATACATTTAATGATTTAAGATTGCAAGAAGATCCACCTGCCGGAATTAGTGGTGCACCAACAGATAATAATATCATGTTGTGGAATGCTGTGATTTTTGGGTATGCTCCATTTCATTTTCAATTTATATGAACTCTTAAATTTGATGCTTGCTTTGGCTTTAATATTTTAGTGCTTTTATATTGGGATTGTTATTAAGATTGAAAACAATGTTTTTAGATCATTTTTTATTCATTTATAAATTAAGTTTTTGTAGTTCTCAAATCCTTTTAAATTACAATTTAATTGTTTTTATGCTTTAAATCCAAAAAATTGGTTTTAATCTTTAAATTAAATTATAAACTAACTTATATTTAATTAAAATATATTAAAAACCTTTGATCAATTTGTTATTTATGTTATATTTTTATATGTAATTTATCTTTCTAACAAGTTTTAGGTCTTCAAACAATCATTTTTATGTTGCTATTTTTGTTTCTCGCTAGTTATTTGCAATTATAACTGAATTAAAGCTTTGCATATGCATTGTGAAATCTATTTCCCAATCTTAGCACTTTAATTGTTAAACTTATTGATTTCATCCAATCACATGTTTATACATAATTTTTATTGTTTATTAAGCTAAAATACATTATGAAATGGACCAATAATTTAAAAAGAGCTTTAGAAATAATATTTATTAATTATAATACATAAATTTTCACTACTAAACATGTCAAGATTGTTGAACATTTTGTGTTTTTAAGTCTAACAAAACAACTTAATCATTTATGATTAATATAAAATAAAATAACTATTATTAATAATAAAAATTAGAGAATTTTTATTTTATTTGGCAAAAATAATTTATAACATTAATATATTATATAAATCTTTTTTGATTAAATAAAAAGTTAAAAAAAAAGCTAAAAATATAGAGTTGTAAGTTTTCAAATCTAATCAAGTTGACAAAGTTAAATGCTAAATAAGAAAATTATGACACTGGAAATGATCCTTATGATGGCTTTTTTTTTGCAATTTTGAAATTACTTAAAAGAAATATTAAAAAATTTCTTTGCTTAAAAATCACTGGTAACTTATATTTTTTATCTTAAATTTAGAAAGCTTTTACATCAACATTTTATACAAAACGTTTGAAATCACAACTTAAATAGGACATGATTTATTGGCTTTAAAATAAAAATATTATTTGAATTTTGAGTTTAACAGTTTGTTTAGTTGAATATCAAAATTAATATATTTAAATCTTTTTGAACACCCCAACCTGAATAGGACACGATTTATATTTGAAGTTTGAGTTTAACAGTTATGTTTTAAATATAAAAATCATTTTTTATTATCCTTTTTTAATTCTTTTTTTTTAATTTCTTTTAGCTGGCTTACAAAATTTTATTCAACAAAACGGTGAACGGAAAATTCCCTTATGTGGCAGGCCTGGTTTTTAAAAATTAGCTCATGGGTCTCAAAAATTTGCTGACCCGTATTATATATATACAAATTGAGTTACCATCATATTTAACAATAAAATTGGCCATGCGGGATTTGTATAAACTCAATAGAACCAATTTACAAACAAATTATTTTATTAGGCTTAAGCACAAAAGTCACAAAATTTGGAAGATTTTTTACTTATATATTCTAAATTTAAGATATAATGGGGTTTGTATGAACCCCATACTTGTCGCAAATTAAATTTAATTTTTATGTAATTAAAAAAAATATTAAATTATAAAACCAGTAAATTTCAAGTTATAATATGAGGTTAATCTACTTCTTGAAAAGCAATCTATGTCAAATAAATTAAAATGTAAATCCTTGTTGTAAAAGGCCAAATATTCAATTTTATATAGGCTTGATAATTTAAACCAGGCCTGGGAAAATAAAGCGTTAGCCCTTCAAGGGGATTTTTTTAGAGCTTCTTAATTAAAGTCCACTTAGACGGTCAAAAGGAAAAAAAATATACTATTTAATTTGTTAAAAAGTGCCTTTTTAAAAGCCCCATTTTTTTAACAATTAAGGGGCTTATGTGGACATTATATAATAATGTAACTTTTAAAAAAATGTCTATTTTTCCAACAATGCTTTATATGGGTTTTTCCCCTCTTTTGGAGAATAAAGAGTCTATTGGCTCACACTCCACCAGGCTTGGTTTAAAGTTTTTTAAAATCTCAGACTCCTAATCAAAGGCAAAATGTTGAAATTTTAATTTTTTTAAAAAGAGAGGCACTTTAACTTGCAGGTGCCACCTTGTTTATTACTTGTTTCATTCATATTAGCATGTTTAATTTTTATTGGATTAAAATGGCAAATAAATTTGCCTGCTCTTTTTTTTAATATTTATATTTTAGTTAATAGATGTTTTAAAATAAACATCAATCTGCCAATCTTTTATCTCAATTGCTTTTTTCTAGTCTCATTTATTTTCTACATTTGTTTGCCAAATTAAATTCAAAATTTTATTCACTCAATATTATTTGGATTTTTGTTTAAAACAAAATGTCATTTGCTGGTTGTATCAGGATCAATTTTGCACTTTTATTATTCAGCTTATTTTAAGCTTTGCATCTAAACCGAGTTTTTTTGCATAAATACACTATGTTGTTTTAGTTTATTGAAAATTATTAAATATTTTATAACCATTTTAATTTTTAAATCAAATTTTTTTGGGACGGTTTATGTTATATTATTGACTTTTTATGTACGTTTTATTAATAATCAAAATTCGTTTTATTGTATATAAATTTAATTAGCACAAGAGCAGATAAATAATTTTTACAATTTTGACAGGCCTTTCATAAAATATATGTTTATGTGATCACTCTATTTCGTTAGAGTTGCGTTTTTGACTTCCTAATTTAAATATAGTTAATGACTTTTAATGAGAATGACCATTTTTGGCGTATAAGAGCTCAATCAAAATGAAAAGCCTATTAAAATTTTTTTAGTCTTTAACAATTAACTGTTTACAGATGATAAAAACCTATTTAAAAGGATGTTTTTAATAAAAGTAGGATTGTTTAACCTTATATTTATAGAATTGTTGCCCATAATTTCAACCTAAGATTCGGCTTATATCACAAGGCAATGATTATGTTTGTTGTAGAATATACTTATAAAAATAACCTTGGGTCGACCTTATAGCATTGCCATCGCCTTGATCCTTAAATATTAGATCTCTACTGACTTCTCCTTAATTATTTATATTTCCCTTCTTTTTTATAAACAATCCTTTAATTCTTAATTTTCACTTCTACTAATGTTTATAAAACATTTTTAATCATTTTAGTTTAATAAATAATGGCATTTTGTTTAAACATTTATTCTTCACACTTTGAAAACAGCTATATTATACAGCTAAATTTTTGAGAGTTATAACTAATAGAGAAACCTGCCATTTTAGGAATCCGTTTACCGTTTTTTCTAATCAAACTTAATAAGTCCTATAAACATTGTAAATTTTTGAAAAAATATCAAAAAAACAAAAATAAATTGATTTTTTTTTTTGCATATTCAATATGTCAAATTCAATTCAAATAATATTTTTATTAAATTTTGATAATATATTGTGTCAAATTTAAGTTTGGACGCGAATATTCTGTATCATTTAATTGATGATGTAAGAGCTTGATATACTAAAAGATTTTATTTTTCATTATTTAAGATGATAATAAGTTACAAGGGATCTTTATATAAAAAAAATTTTTTGAATTTTTTCTTTTTATGGTATTCTCGAAGTCAATTTGGTCAAAAATGCCATTAGTCTCGATATATACATTGTTTCTATCGTAGCCATAATCAGGTATTCCCATAGTCTTGAGGTCTAGCTTTGTGGTTACCATATTGATTGTGGCATCGATTAATAACTATCCATACGTGAGCATTGCAAGTTTTGTTTTAAGGTTTGAAATTTTTTTACATTAACATTA